>VZRL01004984.1:384100-434405 GCA_013397895.1 Origma solitaria | reverse complement strand
TTTTTTTTTTTTTTTTGGTCAGACAAGTTAATTATTTCAGCGTTTAAATCACGGAGTGGTAACAATCTCTCCATGACATGTAAGCCTTTACTGTAACATACTAATGTATTAATGTGAACAACATTTTTTTTCTTTCTTGCCTGATAAAACCAGGCCACTCTCGTTGCTACAGTTTTCCATCAGATAAATGGCCGGCTTAGAAACCTCACAGGTCTGATTAAAACCAATTTAAATTGCATTTTGGAGGCTCTACAATAATATATGAAACATTAAGAAGACCAGTGTCCTTAAAGTGACTTTGCACCATCAAAACACTACAATAGTAAATCATAAAAATGCTTGATAGAAGAGGCCTTGTTCAGGGAATCTTTGGTGCTCAACATTGGTCTCGATGTGCATTACCTGAAAATCATGAAGAAGAAAAGTTCAGCCTTCAGGCAACTTTCTGTAGAAAACCACTGAAGGGAAAGTATGAATAAAAAAATTAAAATATTTTAAATGCTATAATTTGGAATTTTCTTTTTAAAAAAAGGGGAAATAAAATAATCATTTTTATTTGATACATTATTCAGTATAACTGGTGCTGCCTACAGAGAGAATTTCAAATTAATTCACTTTTCATACAGAACAGTACTCAAAGTCTAGTGTTAACAATGAGTTTTATATATTTTAAATTCTTCTGAGCTGTGGTGAAATGAGTGACAGAGCCCACTGGTAGAACTGCAGTTCTGGAAATATTTGGCTTTATTTTTCCTTTAATCACACGCAGAGAGGAGTTACTTTCACTCCCTCCCATGTTAATCCCAGTAAACTTTAAGAGCTTCCTGTTCTGATACTGTGAACTGCTTGAACTTAGGCCTGGGTGATATTTAACTGGTTTAGAGCTTTGTCTGGGGCTTAGAGCTTTTTCTGGTAGCTCTTAAATGCTACATCTTGGGTCCTGTTGTGTGTATTTAATTTGATGTTATTCTCTCCCCACTCTCAGGAGCCTGACAGTGAAAATTTTAGTCACTCTGGTGGCAATGAGGAATTGTGTAATCCATTTATATTGCTAATGTTTGTGGCCTCTGCTTTGGTTTTTTTTTTTTTTTTTTTTTTTTTTTATCACAGCTGAGTGGTGCCAAACAGCTCCCCCAATTCCAATTTGGTTTGGTAGCTTGGCACAAGTTGTGCTCGAAGTGAAAAGATCCTGAGGTTTCCAAACATTTTAAATCAGAACAGAATTTGATGTTTAACCTGTAAAGGGACAGGGCTGTATTCTGGGCTCTTCTGAGGAATTATACACCGTTTCTGCTGTGCTTGGGTTAAAGAGACACAGTTTTGTGACATCCTTGGATCCATGTCATTTGCATAACGCTGCATTTATTTTTAAGGTAACTTCGAGAAACGCTGATTTATTGCTATGGTAGGTGTGTCCAGAGGACACCCAGTCTGAGAGGGCTCATTTGGGTTGGACATCAAAGAATTCCTGAGCTGCTGAGCCCTGAAAGGCTTGGGGTGCTCCTGCTGCAGGCCAAAACTTTAGGTGGTTGGGTGGTTATTGCTTAAAAAAAAAAAAAATGGTTCTTAGTGGGGTTGGAGGATCCATGGGATCCATGGGATCCATGGATCTGAGGATCCAATTTGGATCCAAAAGTTCTCCTAACAAAGCCATTCTGTAGGTCTGACTATAAATATTTACACAGGGTTGTGGGTGTTTATTATAAATTCTCTCTCTCTCACTGATTGTTCTGGAAATTTTACCATTTTCTGTGGGATTTATTCTTCATGGTTTTGTAACCTCTGACAGCAATTTTTACAGCTAATTGTTCTGTGGTTATTGCAATACCCAGTGTGCACAGAGAGGTAAAACCCTCTCAAATGCACATCCAATTCTTCGCCTGATCTGTAGGTGAATGTCTTCCTTAAATCGAAAGGATCGGACCTGATGTCTCTCATGATACCAATTTTGTAAGAGGAATTTGCATTTATGATTTTATAGACATGTGTTAAAGAGGAAAAATTAATTTTTTATACAAAAATATTTTGGTTCTTTATACAGTCATAATTATTCCCTTCTTCAATCAATAATTAACACACGCAGTTAAGTCAGTAATTTAATTAATGATTTTATAAAACCTTTGATTAGCTCAGCACAGTCTTTCAAGCACAGCTTAAACCTGTGATGGATGGAATCATATAAGGGATAAATTTCATAGTGAAATTGCTTTTCTTGTCCTGAACGTAGCATAATCATCCAAATGCTTGGTGCCAAACTGTTCTTCTCCATGACGAATTTCAGGACAACTTCCCCTACTTCCAGAGGGAGAAAAGCCAGCGATGGGTGAAGCAACCTCCTATTCCACAAATAACAGTAAAATTACCCGATTCCTCATAGGACTGAGCTGCACCGCTTTGGTCAGCCTGACTTGCAATATTCCTGTCCTGTGGGTTTAAATTTTTTTAGATTTGCTGAGGGGAATACATCAGAGCTGAGGCTGGAGAGTTAAGGGGCCAACAATCTCCTTCCTGCAAAGCATCTTCATTTTAAAATCTGTGAAAAGGACAGAACATATACTCATGCATTTAAAGAAAGGGAAAGAAAAGGTTTTCTGGGTTTGTTATTTTGCTTTGACTTGTTAGGGGGTTTTTTTGTTGTTTTTTTGTTGTTGCTTAGTTGTTGTTGGTTGTTGTTGCCATTTAGTTGGGTTTTTTTTCCCAAATGGTAACACAACAGTGAGATTGCTTTAGGAAATGGTTCTGAAGCTGATTCTGAAATGGTTCTGAAGCTCATTCAGAAATGGTTCTGAGGCTCCAGAAATGGTTCTGAGGTTCCAGAAATGGTTCTGAGGTTCCAGAAATGGTTATGAGGTTCATTCAGAAATGGTTCTAAAGCTCATTCAGAAATCATTCTGAGGCTCCAAAAGTGGTTCTGAGGCTCCAGAAATGGCTCTGAAGCTCATTCTGAAATGGTTCTGAGGCTCATTCAGAAATGGTTCTGAGGCTCCAGAAATGATTCTGAAGGGGTTAGAGCTGCCAGGCAGCTCTCGGGGAGCCTGATCAGCCGAGGAGCACCTGCAAAGCCGCAGAGATCCTGGGGCTCCCCATCCCAGGGCTCGACATTGGTGCGTTGGGCTCACAGGACTATGGTCGATTCCTCACCTGTGTGGCCTTTCCAGTGGCCACTTCCAGGCTCCTGGTAGCCTCCCTCGGAGAGCCCTTAGGAACACAGTTCCCTGGCTTTTCCCTGGGTTTTGCTGCGGTGGGAAGGCCTGGGAAGGGCTGCGGGTGTGGGACCAGGGCTGCCTGGAGCCACCATTCCCACTCCCACATCAGGGAACCTCTCTGCTAAAAGGCTGCTGCAGATGGGACTGGATTTACAGTGTAAATGTTATTTCGAGCAGATACCCTAATTACTGCTGATGGGCTTAGCCCCATCAATCCCTCTAATCCCTCCTAAAACTGCTCACGCTCATGGTCCCCGTGACACCCTGTGACAGAGAGTGCCACAAATACAACACTGTGACAAAACCAGACCCGCAAAGAAAAATCTTCTTCCTGTGTTTGGGGTTTTTTTTTAGCTCTTCTGAGGAGATTCACATTTTTTTCCCTGATAAATTCACCAGGTGACCTCTGCCTTTTGCGACTTAGATCTGTGATGTCTCCCTCATCAAACACTCCTTTCCTAGGGATTTTATAGCTAAAAAAATACAGCAAATCATTGGATCCTCATCATTAAATGACACTGCTAACTAGTGAACACGGCCACGCTGGGTTAACAGTTGTAGGCTCAAAGATCTTAGAATTCTTTTCCAAGCTTACCAATCCTATAATTCTATGAAATTAGCATTAATTGCTATATTAGCTGCTCAAACAGATGAATTTTAGTTTTTAGGAAAGCTTTTTGCGTGATAATTGGTTCTGCAAGGGGCTCTCCATGTAGCTGTCAGTTTAAGTAACACTTTGAGGACTTAAGGGCACACTTTGAAAGAATCACTTTTGAGCTATCCCAGAGTTCATTCTGTAGCTTACAAATATTTTGTCTTGTTTTTCAGCTCTTCCAGCTATTGGAAATTTATTAAAAACGACAACACATGCCAAGGTCTCCCACTACAAAATCAGTAATATTATCAACAATATCATTGTTGTCACTCCTAAAAAACTCAGTAAAATGGAAAATGAAAACTTTTTTTTTTTTTGTGAATTTCACTTTGCAAGACTTCAGTGACACTGCTTTTCTAAAAATAAATGAATCTGGATTCACGACTATAATTCTAGCTTGTGGAAAGGTGAGAATACCTACCCTGAGACTGTGTTTCTTTTCAAACAAAAAAGAATCGAAACACGAGGAGATGCAGAGACATGTCAAAGTTCCAGCCAGGTTTTCCTGTCCATAATGGCTTTTAGCTGCAGAGACCTCTTCCATTTGCTTGGGTGAAGCAAATCCTCAGGATGGGCAGGGAAAATGGGAATTTTCTGTAATGGCACCTTATGTTGAAATTTACAGGCATCTGTGCCACAGGAGAGCTGCCTGAAAAAGAACTGCAATTCATATTCAGCGAGAAATGGTACCTGGAAACATTCCAGTCCTTTCCTTGTTATCTGCCCACAACAGAAGGACAGCAGAGGTTCCCTTCTTTCCCATGTACTAGACAAAGAAATTAAAAATATTCCTGTATTTTCCCTGTGATCCTACAAATAAATTTGCACTCAAATGTCAAGAAACCAATGCTTACCGCATTTTTAATGAAGTGCTTGATTCGAAACCTTTTGGAATGTTTAGGGAGGGGAATTCCACAGCTCTGTGTAGGTAGAGACGAGGAGAACGAGAGATCAATGCAGCAGAGCTGCTGCAGAAAAGGTTTCATCACTGCCTGAATCAGTTCAGGACAATTACTTAATGAATACGTATTTCTAGGTAAAAGTTGTTTTTCAACAATATAAGGGGAAAAGTTTCCTTTAATGAAGGAGATAAGAAATTCCATTGTTTGGTGTTTAAACTTCCTGCATTTCCCTGGGGTCCAAAGAATATTATTTTTTCCACCATTCCCTTTGACAATTTTTCCTTGGGCTGATGTTGCATAACTGCATCATTGAGGGGAAAAGCAGCCCCACAAGCTTTTTAAAATTTTTGTCTGTCTGTTTGTTTGTTTGTTTGCTTGTGTGGTTTTGTTGGATTTTGTATTGCTGTGTTGTTGGTTTTTTTTAATAGTAGGAACATAATTTATGGTTGAAAATAGATTGTGTTTCTTAGAGAAAGATGCATGAAGTGCTTAAGAAGTCAAACAAACAGAAGAATCTGTAGTTATGATCTTCCTGAAACAGGGATTTTTAACACTTATTGTTGTGCTGTTTTGGAGAAGAGAAATTCGAGTTTTCTGCCCTGAGCAGGAGGGCGGTGAATCGGGAGATGGGAAAATCAGCCTTCTGCTTGCCCAGCTGGGGTTCCAGTTTGGTTAAAGATGCTGAGCACAAAAATGACCCCTCCAGGAGCTCAGCACCGCTCCTGTGCTGTTCCTGAGTTATTCCAGAAGATTCCAGAGCAGCCCCAGAGTGGTTGTGTTGTTCTAATCTGAGGTTTGTGTTTCGGCGGTGGTTCCAGTGATGCCAGGGTTCAAATGCGGGGTCAGCTTTGGGTTTTCTTTTTGGCGCATCTCCGGGCGGGAGTTGGATCTGGAGGCTGAGAAAGGCCTGAACATGCAAAATCCCAACTGAAAAGGTGGTGGGTGAATTGATGCCAAGGACATTAGCAAGGAGGGATGGGAAACATGAGCAGGACTTCATGCCTGGACCTCACCACTACCCCCAAAAATGAACTCAAGCTGTGGATTTGACATGGACTCATATTTCAGCCCTGTAATAGTCCAAAGGTCTTCAGCTCCAGAGATTCAATTTGTGCTCTATCAAAGGCAGAAGTCAACTGAAAAAAAAAAAAAGTTAGATCTGGGCTGAAGTTTAAATCTAAACAGTCGCAGAGATGAATGGGGCTTGAATTAGGAGTTGTGGTTGGAGCCAGCGTTCACCTCCAAATACAACTTCACTTGCAGTACAACACACACATAAAAAAAAAAAAGTGAGACACAGCTGAGAAAGAAGCTGCAGCTAAATGAGAAACAGATTTGCAGCGAGCACAAATGAAATTAGGGGGATATGGGTGCAAGCCAGCCAGTGTGTTCTGTTGTGAGACAAAATGTTTAATTTCCCATTTGTGATAGCACCGAGGAGCTGAATAGCGCTGTGGCAGGAGCGTTCCTCCGGCGAGCGCTGAGCGCCAAGAGCTGGCAGCGCATGAAACCTTCCCGCTGCAGGCTGCTTGCCCAAAAACCTCCCACCTCTCTGCCCTGACACTGCAACGGGAGGCTGTCAGATATGCCTCGGCAAAAAGGGTCTGCGAGAGAAATACTGGGATTTTTGTGTTTCCACGCATTTGGGATGCCAGCCACAACATGTGGGCAATTTGCAGTAAGAGATGTGTGTCTGTTTCAGCAGTGGGTGCCTTGAAGTGTCGGATCGTGAAGGCCAGAAGCAGAGATCTTTGTTCCAAATATAAACATTGTCGGACTTTTAAATGGGTAATTTTTAACTGGTAGAGATTTACCTACACTACATGAAGGAGACAATTAATTTTCAAGTCGTAACTGAGAACAAAGGGTGGTATTTACTCCATTTTCTTCCTCCTGTTTTCTACCCCTCCCTCCAAATTGTTTAGTCTTCTTATTTTTTTAATTCTGTTTTTTTTAACCAGTGAATAGACCTACAGGATTTGGTGCTTAAACTGCACAGGGTCAAAAACATGGCCCCCCTTACATTTCTGAACTTTCTTCCATAAAAATCCTAAGGAAGATGATCTCTAATTTCACTTCCTCAGCATGAAAAGCAAAACATCTGGTTGTCTTAGTTTCCCACCCCGGCAGCTGACTTTCAAGGCAGCGAGTAAGCAATGACATGCCTGAGATTAAAACACAAAAATCTGCTATATCCATGTTGGCATAGGAGAGCGGCAGCGCAGTGGGGGAAAGCACAGAGTTTCTATCGCACTCACAATTGCAGAGTGCAGATAACAGCCCGCAGTTAACACTTTAATATATCCTGGCCCCTGCTCTGTTTTTCCTGGCCATTTTCGATGGGAAGCAGGTGGTTGGGGATTCTCCTGCAGGGGACACAGCCCAGCTGCTGCTCGGGGTCCCTCGTGTCCCCTCATCCCCAAACACACCTGCCTGGCACAGGGACAGTCACAGTGGAGTCACCAGGAGGGAATTTCAGCAGGAATTAGGTCGGAACACCCTGGAAATGAACATTTCGGTGTCAGTTCGCCTCCCCGAGAGCAGGAAAATTTGGGCAGGAGGCTCCGTGTGCTTCCATGTCTCATCTCAGGCAATGTGTACACCCAGTAGAGGATGGGATTCTAAATTTGTCCCCTTCGTTCTTGGTTAAAAGTTGGACTTGATGGTTCTGGAGGTCTTAATAATTCTGTAATTCCTTTCTATTACCTGTTCCACTCAGTGAAATTGAGCATTTTCCCCTTTTTATTAATTTTCCATGTTCCCTTCAGTGGCCACTGTTATGATGATGACAGATATAAGGGGATAATCTTCCTATTTCAAGCCATTTATTTGTAAAAGGGCTCAGCCAGCTCAACTCCTACTTCACCTGTGCTCCAAACCTTTCAGACAGAAATTAGTTAGTGACAGAAGACTGGCACAGCCACTCCATTTTTTGTGCTAATTTTAAAAACATCGAGCTAGGATCCTCTCAGTAATCTCTTCTGAGCTATTCCTCACTGACTAAGGTCTTGAAATACACTGAAGGTGCATTTCCTTGAGAAAATAGGTCCTTCTGGCCTCTTTTGGAGATGGGTGCAAGGTTTGGTGTTCTCCACTCATGAGGAGCCTCTCCCAATTTCTGAGAGCTCTCAAATATGACAGAGAGTGTCCTCATGAGGGCATTCCCTGGGATGAATGTGCTGTTGCCCATCCTTTCTCCAATTCCCTCCTTCCCCAGGGAAGGGATAACACAGGAATTAATGCAGGGGAGGGCTTGGTCTTTATGTTCCACAATACAGTCAAAGAGTATGCACTTATCCTCCGTAAAACTCTGGATTTCAAGAGGGTTGAGTGGCACCAGGAATAAATTTGTCTACCCTGCTCTGGTTTATTTCCTTGTCTTGCTTATTTGTGTGATAATTCAGTCACTCTGGGATTCTATAGGCTCTACGAAATGCCAAGCAAGTAATTTATTCATTGTTTTGCTCTTCCTCCTCTCCCACATGAACGGTTTCTTTATTATAAAAACGCAACCTGAAGGCTGGCGTGGTTTTGCACTAATTTCGGCAGGTTCTTACCACCACAGCTGATGGTATTAGCAGTGACAATAAGATTATTGCTAATGATTTGGTAGCTTTAACATTATTCATCCTCCTGGATTTGTCAGTACACACTAGACACCGCCCTCGTGCTGAGTAACTAACCTAGAACGCAGGAAAAAAATCTATTTTAAAATCAGAGCTTCTCTCTTTATTTTTGTTATTTCCTTTGTTTTGATCAAGAGCAGAAGCCACCATCAGTCTGAAAGGGAAGCTGAAATTACCTGTGTTAATTAGTAGCTGAATCGGAAACTTTTGGGGTTTTTTCTTATCATTCCACCATTTTCAATATGCAGGGTGGATTTGGTGACATAAATATTGTTTCTCCTCAGTCAAGTACAAATGCTTGATTTATGCAGCCATGCAGTGGATTTAACATAATGATGGAATTGTAATAAATCCTCAGAATAATTTTTTGTCATTGCTGTCACATTACTTCTAGCCTTCTTATCCAGAATAAAAATAGACTAATCATGTAAGAAAAGCTGATCTCTGAATATCTTCCTTCAAACCCAGAAATTAAAAGCTATGGATTTACTATATCCTTGCGGGCTAAAACCCTTTGAATTCATGAATGTTTTGGCTGAGTTTTGCCTAGGCAACAAAACTTTCAGTCCTGACCTAAGCCAGCCTTTCCCTCCCATTGTGATTTGCCCATCCCAAATGATAATGTGAGTAGACAGTCTAGGACAAAACAGGTTTAAATCCTCTTAAGCTGTAAAAAGAAAGGAACCCAGGGATGTCTGGGCTGGTTTCTTCATCAGAGACAGAAGGAACACACCCATCACACAGCAAACATCTGGACAGCATCAAACCATCCGGGTGGAGGGGGCAAGCGTATCTGCTGAAGCCTTTCATGAAAGATTAAATCTCCGCCTGTTATTTCAAATACAGCTGTTCAAAGGTGCCTTAATTTTGTCTTTCCAATTAGTCTGAAAACTTAAGTTACCCATTTTTAGACACGGCTATAAAACACAGATTTCGTTTGGCAGCAACGTAAAGAATAGATTGCAACATTTCATTTTCACTTTGAGGAGGAATAAATTCTAATATTGAATATCCCATTGTAAGGAAAGCAGGTCTGCAACAAACTCGTGCCACCCTCGTGGTGGTTTTACCGATGGCAAAAACAGAGGTAGAAAGAAATTGAGCAATTTGATTTCCGTGAATGCAGAGGGTTTGACCATTATTTTGCTATTCTGCTGTCCTCAGAATCGCACTTTCTCACATTTCTGCTCTGTGCTGTGACATTACAGGTGTGGTTTCTCCTGGTGTGGCTCTGGCTGGAGGAATTTGGGGTGGCTGTGCAGGAACAGGGCAGAGCAGGGGAAGGGTGTGAGGTGTGAGACATCCTGGGCTGCTCCCATCCCCTGTGCCCCAAGGACACTCCAAGGACACCTCCTGACTCACTGGGGCTCTCACTGATGGAGAGCACCGCTGGCAACGTGAGCAAGGAGGCAAAATAAACCATCTGCCCACGACTACTCTGCTGAGACCTCACAATTCTGGTTTTTGACGCAAAGGTGTTTCTGTGCCCTGTGCCCTGCAGGACACCCTCCACAATACCCCCATATTTTCTCAAATAAAGGCAATGTTCCTGCTCCCTGCCGTGTGGGTGTGACTATCAAAGACTAACCTGACTATCAAAGCATTCCCCAGCTGTGAGGAGGCACTGCAGCTCCTCCAGGAGGACCTGGACACGAGACACCAGCGGGGCCGAGCTTCCCGCGTGACCTTGGGTTGATATGTTTAATCTCAGAGAGTTTCCTCTCTCCCCCAGGGCCCTGGAAAAGGGGATAATAATAGCTGTCCATATCGCCGGGGGGTGTGAGGATTAATAAGTTAAATCCTGCAGGGCTTGGTGGCACTCTGGTGACAAGGAGCTGCCTGAGAGCCGTGACAGAGCACAGCAGCTCTGGGGTTGGTCACTCCAAGGTGTTGATTAGGGGGGAAGAAAAAGCCAGGGCAGGGCAGAGAGCAGAGAAAAAGCTGAAGGAGCTGCCGAGGAAACAGCTCACTCGTGATTGTCACCTGCTGCAAGGATGTGTTTGTGACACAAATTCCATTCCACGCCCACGTAGGAGCGCTCGGTGTCCTTGGCACAGCAGAGTGACGTCCTGAATGTGACAGGAACAGTTCAAGGCATCATCCAAGAGGGTGGGAGGAAGAGGAGGCATGGAGAGGCAGAAGGAAAGGAAACCAGAGTCATGTCCTCGGAGAAGTTTGCAGCATCAAAAGCCCCCCAAGGCTGTGCTTGTGTGTGCCCAGCCAGTCGTGAAGGATGGCAGAGCTTTTGGATGCTGAGAAGGTACCAGAGGACCTTCCAAGGACCTAAATCCAGTGTAGGTCCTGGATTAGAGGCTGTGATTCCTACAGGAATGTAGGAATCATATCTCTTTTGTTGACCCACTGTGCTTCCCTTTATTTCTTTTGATAATTAAACTGATTGTGCTTGAGGGTTTTTTTCCTTCTTACTTCCTGCCCAGTAACTGATCCTAAAGGGAAAACAAGGACTTAGTCCATTAACCATCAGTGACGCGAAATAACAGTTTATATTTTATGAGGAATTGTTTATATGAAAAATCTCATATGTCAGAGCATTTGGCGTGAATTTCAGCTCTTGCAGAAGATTTGTGTGGCTCTATTCACACAGTCACTGGCACATTGTTGTGTCTCTGTGAGCATGGTCAGGACTCGATGTGAAATTCTGAGTGATCTTAAGGGGAAACCTCTCAAATGTCAGCCTAATGAAGGTACAGATCTCGAGCCAGACAGAGGAGTTTGCAAATCCTTATGCTAAAAAAAAATAAAACTCCTCAAAATAAGCTAGTAGTGCGTTCATCAGGAACTGGAGTGACAGGACAAGGGAGAATGGGTTTAAAGTGAAGGAGGGAAAATTTAGGTGAGATGTTGGGAAGGAATTCCTGGCTGTGAGGGTGGGCAGGCCCTGGCACAGGTGCCCAGAGCAGCTGTGGCTGCCCCTGGATCCCTGGCAGTGTCCCAGGCCAGGCTGGACATTGGGGCTTGGAGCAGCCTGGGACAGTGGGAGGTGTCCCTGCCATGGCAGGGCATGGAATGAGTTGAGCTTTAAGGTCCCTTCCAGCCCAACCCATTCTATGATCCTTCAATTTCATAAGGTATTCATTAATAGCTCTTTCAAGTGTTATTCTCCTGCTCCTTGGCAATATTTTCTGTGACTGCTCAGTTGGATGTGTCCTTCTACTTTTACCGTCCTTAGCAAAATCCATCCTGACCAGAACTTCAAGGTTTTTTACCAAAAAAAAAGAAGAAAAAAAGAAGAGAGACAAGTTTTAGCATTTAGCTTTAATGACAGATGACAATTAGTACCCTTACTCTCTTTCTAGAACCTATAAAGACTTTGATCAGAGGCTGACAAATTTTAGGGAAACTGTCCACGCCTTCCCTGTGCTCACGGTTTTGCACAGCAACATCATTAAATATTATTATCTATCATATTGTAGAAATGTCTCTGCCTCAAGGCAGGGGTTGGCTACATACATCCTGTTGTGGTGAAAAACCCTTGTGACTGCATGTGGTGCAAGAACCTCTATTTCACCCAGAAATTCTGCTGAGCTCATTTCATTCTGGAGACGAGGCAGAGCAAACGTGGTTTCCTGTAGAACTGCTAAATCCCAGGTGAGTCCCCCACTTTTCATCACTAACACTCTATGTCATAAGCCAGATCCTTCAAAATGAAAAGTGTTTGTGCACAGGACACACATCTTCATGGCATGTGCCAACACCAGGGGTTGGTACAAAAATTGTCCATTTTCGCAACTTTCTTCTTCTCCTTTACAGCCCCGGAATTCAGACCTCCAGAGATATTTATAAATTGCTTCTATCTCTAAAAAAAGGAGCCGTATGCACTTCAGCCTTGCTATGTTTTTATTCTGGAGGCTTCACAGTGCAAATAACTCATCAACAGTTGGGTTCCTTCCTGTGTAAAATGCAATGAGAAGTGATTAATTTTTATGCCTGATTCTTTCTTTACTCACATCACAACTTCGGATAATTTTTGAAAACCATATGCTTTGCTGAAGCACTATAGGAACTTAAATACAACGTATAGACTAAAGAGAAGCATGGAATTAATCTCCATGGAATTAATCTTCATGGAATTAAGGCTGAAAAGGACACTTTAGGGCCATCAAACCAAACCATACACCCCAGGAGTTGCAGAGGAAGATGTCATAAAGATAACAGGTCATTTGTTGGGTACCAGTACACTGTCCTTAGGGAGAAAAATATGTTCAGGAGGGCCCATCCTAACTCAAAGTGCACAATACGGGTGTATGGGGGGAAAAAAGCAGAGGGAAATCTTATCTGCATGTCCCATCATGGGCTTGACATGACCATCCCCAAGTCCAAAGAGGACTGTTTTTGTGGCAGGAAAAAGCCCCTCGCTCCCATTTCTGTGGGAGGGAAGGTCACAGGCGTTTTGGGGCAGTTCCACCCCAAATCCAGAGCGGGGGCTGGAGGATGGGGCAGCCAGAAAGGAGGAGGGCTGCAGCTGGGGAGGAGAGGGACGCACTGACCCAGGCAGAAGCAAGGTCTGGAGACCCTCTGGACTCCCCCAAATGAGCGGGGCTCGGCCGCAGGCACGAGGCTCCCTCAACCGATCCATGTGAGAATGTCTGGCAGCTGCCGGACAGTGGCTGGAGGGGTGCCAGCCCCTCCTGGGGTGCTCTGCGAGAGGGACACGACCCCGACCCTGCTGTAAATCACCTGCCTTGGCCAGCACAGCCTCCCTGGCAGGCTGACAGCTCCCAAATCCCTCTCACCATCCCCTAACAACCGTGATGAGGTGCCAAAACATGGGAGCTGAAATCCCCGCGTTATTGCTCGCCAGCGAGGCGGCCTCGCGAGGGAACACGCCTTGGGAACATCTGGCGCTGGGGCAGGAATTGGGACCAGATATGGCTTCACAATGACCGGATTATTGCACATGACACTGCTGCCCACAACAGGGAAATCCTTGTCTAAGTTCCTCCAAAAACAAAACAAAAAGCGTGTTGATTTATTTATTTATTTTCTCAGCAAATGCGCGCCTTTGTCCGTATCTCATTCTGGATAAATAGAGGAAAGAATCAATTTTCTGTGATAAGCCTGGAGTAAAAATAAATTATAATTTCCTATATCCTGCAGAAATTACATGGCTATGAATGTCAGTGCAGCAGTTAACATTTCCAGTCCTGCCTCCTTCCAGGGCTGGGTCTCCTTACACACCAACAGCTGGGAATGGGAAAGATGACACACACTGCTTCCCTCTGTTCTGCCTAATGAGTGAGTCTCTAATGAGAACAATTACTCTAACAAGTATTCAGTGCTCCCTGTAAGAAGAAAAAGTACTAAATCTTCTTCTCTGCGCTACAGCTTCTCAAATAAATAGGGTAAATAAGAAATCTATGTAATAGTGGTGTGCTCTTGCTAAATAGATGCGGACCTTAGTTTTACTTTTTTTTTTTTTAAGGCCAGTGAGACTTCTGAGTGTTGGGAAATTCTCTTCTGGTGGGGGGAAAATATTTTATTTTGCAGACAACATCAGTCATGCTCTGCACGAATACTGAATCTCTGAATTGTTCAGAATTGATGTCCTTTAGGTGCCTGGAGTTTCCTCCTGCCAAGATCTTATCTGATGCTGGGAAAGACTGCCTAACTCTGAACAAGAAGTTTTCTTTGGAACAAAGGATCTGATATTTATCCTGGAATATCTTCTGCCTCTGCCTGGTGATTAGCTCATTCACCTCAAACTTTCCCATTCCTTCCGCCTCCTTTCTCGCCAGCCTCCCTTGCCCAGCGATCCTTTCCCACTCCCAGCCCTTCCCAGAATCCCAAGGCGACGGCAGCGATGGTGTTGGGAAACAGCAGCGAGTTTCCAGGGTAACTCCTGTCCCATGGACATGTGTTAGGTGTTCCCAGAACTGGGAAATGCATCGGCGCTGAGGAGCCCAGGAGTTGCACCGAGACCTGGAGCGAGGCCTCTCCCTTCTCATTCGGACCCGTAGGAAATTAAGAATTCCCCATGAATTAAATGAGCTGGGATTTGTCTAGAAGCCTGCAGAAGACATCAGAGTGTGGCTGACGCCTGTGGAGGTAAATTCTGTCATGCCATGAAGGTTTAATGGAGGCACTGCAGGGCTCTGTAGCCAGGCTAAGCCTATTTATTTGCATAAATATGAATAAACCTAGACAATATACACAATATAAACCCCTTAGCCCTTATAGTAGAAGAGTCTGCACAAAGCTGCACATTTTTGCTCAGTTTTAGTTGCTCTGTTGCAGTCATGCTACTATCCCATTTATTCCTGGCTTGCCCAGGAAGTTCACCGACAGAAAATTAATGGAAAATAAAAATAAAAATTCCCACTCTCACTGGCAGTGAAACTTGCGCCACAAAGGTTTTCACACTGACTGAATCAGAACAAAATTCCTCTTGTGTGAACTCACTGATCACAATTAACTCACAGCAGGCCCATCCACCACCGAGGACAGTGAGCTGATGGGAATCCCTGTGGGCAGCTGGAAGGGAGGAAGAAATGCCACAGAGAATTCCAAACAGCACATACCTTCTGAAAAATGTCACACGTTCTGGGCGAAACCCTGGTTCTTTCCATGAAAATGCCTCTCCTTGTCTCAGTCCAGGATTTCATGATTTAGGAATAAGGTGGTGGTGTGAGCTTCCTGCTGGATTCAAAGGGACTTAATTTTTGAATATTCAGAGCAGTTTTTGCTCCAAGGATCGTGTAAAATGGTGAAGAAGTGGTGTTGTGGAGGATAACTGTGCATGAGAAGGAAATTTAATTTATCTTGACACATCATCTACAAATAATGATGTACAAATAAGGGCATCACCCACTGGGATTGGCGCAGGGCAGAATCTGGATTTTGGATTGTGGCACTGGAACGAATCTCCACAATCTGTGAGGGCCACTCCAGAATCAAGAGGGTTTTACAGAAAGCAATTAAAGTCCTGAAACAACTGGGATCAAAGCTGGCCTCTCACACATCAGCAACAGCTGTCCTGATAATTCACCTGCTCATTTCTCTACTGCAATTTAGTGACAAGAAATTGTGCAGTACATTTTGATAAGAAGGCAGGGATTTTCCAAGCACACGATGTCAGTGTGACTGGCACCACTTCCTATAAAATTTCTGTGGGAGTCTTCTAATTCCATCACGATCCTTTATTTTTAACTTTCTGAGATGGAGAAACTAGAAAGAGCACTTTGTAGTGCTCTGCTCTATTCCAGTACAATACAAAATGGAGATAAAGAAGATATGATGTAATTTTAGTTTTGTCTCTAGATTTCTTGTCAAGCATTATTATGCTAAGGAAGGAAAAGAATACAAAGAAAGAATGAAAAAACCCCAAAAACCCTCAAGAAGCTGCTTTTATATATAATTTAAAACCTTTGTAAAAGGTGAAATGAAGTTTCTGTTCAGGGAATAATTTTTAGAAATTACCACTTGGGTATTATGTATTGTACAAAATATTAAGAACCTCTCAGATGAAATATTTCTCGCATATTTTTGCCCCAAAGAAGGAACTTTTTTGAGAAAAGTGGGTTTAAATGGGCAAAATGGTGATCTTTCTTTGGAAGAATAGGTTTAAACTGCCAGAGGGCAGGGCTGGATGGGATCTTGGGAATTAGGAATTGTTCCTGGGAGGGTGGGCAGGCCCTGGCACAGGTGCCCAGAGCAGCTGTGGCTGCCCCTGGATCCCTGGCAGTGTCCCAGGCCAGGCTGGACAGGGCTTGGAGCAGCCTGGGACAGTGGGAGGTGTCCCTGCCATGGCAGGGGTGGCACTGGGTGGGTTTTAAAGTCCCTTCGGATCCAAACCAGACTGGGATTCTGTGATTCTTGCATGACAATGAACTGTTTCAACACCCAAAGAGGAGCTGTGGGCTTGTTTTGGGGAAAGAAATTTCCTAAATGCAGAAGACTTGGCCTCTAATGTGAAGTACGGCTGATCTCGAAGAGGTGACAGTTTCAAGCTTATAATTCCTTCGGCTACTTTGAGATAAAGTACCCTAAAATCTTTTTCAGTGTCTTTTGTGAGACATGCCTATAAATGAAATATTGAAGACATAGGAGGTTTTGTAACCCAGACTTCAATTCACGTGCTGTGCAGATGAAAAACAGGAGTGCTGCAAGTTTCCCATTTAATTTGTGTCGAGTCTTCGCTCCACCAGCTGGATTTCTTTTCCTGGACATTACAATACTCACTAATGGGAGGGCTGGAGCCAAGAATGGAGAAAATAACTGGCCCAAACAAGCAAGTTATTTTGAGTAAGAAAAGGAGGATATAAATACCTTCCATTGCTGGGTGAGAATCAAGGCAGGGATAACCCAAATGTACCAAGAACTGACAACCAAAATATAACTTTTTTTGCCATGCGCACGCCAATCCTCACCTGTAGGGTTTGATAGCTTTTGAGAGCTCAGGAGCAAGGGAAGGACTGGTGTTGTGGATGTATTTCTTATCAGCAGCCTCTTGTGAGGGGTCCTGTGAAAGAGATTCTGACAGTCCAAAAAAAAAAACCCAAAAAACCACCAAAAAACAAACCAAAACAAAACAACCCCAAAAGACAAACAAAAAAAACCCCCCAAACCCAGCTAAAACTCCTTTAGAGCTTTTCCTTTACATGACAAAATTAGTTTTCCCTTTAAAGACGGCATTTTTTTGTTTGCTAAGACGTCTGGAATATTGGCATGTCGAAAGTCGTGTTTCCATTTGCTTGCAGCAATAAGGTAAGTGGTGGCACAGTATTATTTAATTTCAGGTATTTAAAAAAAATATGAAGCTGAGTCACGTTTTTTAAGTAAGAAGAGCCATGTCTCTGATTCCAAATTGCCTTTCAGATAGAGGGGTTATCTGTTTCCTTCACCAGGAAATACACTCCATAATAGACAGCCCAGGAATATCATAAGGCAGCCTCAGGCTGTAGATACCTTTGTTTACATCTGATTTATTGCCCTGTACATTTCTGCCACTTTATTTTTGAGTGGTGAATGCTTTATAGGACGGAGAGAGGCAGCGAGAAAGTAGAGATGGGTTGCAATTTTAGTAAGGGCCTGGAAAAAGAACAAAAGCCATCTTTTGTGATTTTGAAGCTGAAGGAGCTGATGAACTCGACAGGAGCAAAAAAGAGCGGGTACATGTGGTTTCCCTGCTAGTTAGGAACAGCTAAATAGTGAATTTGAGCGTGTGAGTAAAGGTTCACACAGTAAATGGATTTTTTGGTATATGAGACTGACACCTTTGTCATCTGACATTACCATTGGCATCAACTTACATTCTTTCGGGAAACCTTGAAAAAAAAAGAAATATTTTTGGATGCATACACCTCTGGCAATATGTCCTAACGGTGGCATCACACAGTTTTTCACTTTAACTCACACGAGGCTGAAAATATCTCCTCAGACTTCTCCCCATTCAGCAGTTCATTGCTGGATTCGCTCTAAAGCTCCACATCCTGAAACTTTATGTGATTGATGCTCCAAAATGCTTTTCCCTGCTTATTGCTTGCAATAGGGCTATCTGTAGGAAAATAATTGAGAAAACAGCCCACTGCTATAAAAGTGGCCAGGAAAATGCTGGCAATAGAAAAACCTTAAATTCTACGGTTTTTGGATTATCTGAAGGTTTGTTGCACAAGAGTTTTCTTTCCAGTCTTTGCTGTGTGGATGTCCATAAATCATTACAACAGGAGTCTTATCTTGGGAAGTCTTGCTTTTAAAAAAAAAAAAAAAAATAGGAGAGAAAAAAGCATGAATTATGCTGGAATTTTCTTCAAGTACAGTGTGATCTCAGTCCTGCCTTATTTCCCTGCATCAGAAATGCCTCTGCTAGACACAATAGAATTGAAAGTGGAATCCAAACTGTGCTTTCACACCACAAATATTGGCGTGTTTAGATTTAATGTGTCAGAAACCCAGAGGTGAACTTTGCTTTGTCCTGCGCCAAGATCCCACCAAGGTAAAACTGAAAGCTTTTATGGCGCAGGTATGGCTCAGACGCTGAATTTCAACGCTACTGCCTTCCCCAGGGCGGCTCTGAATGGCAGCTTTCATTCCAGGAGCTCAGCTCCGTGGGTATCTGGAATTTCCTGCCAGCTCTGGGCTGCAGGGAGGAAGGGGCTGCTCGGCACTCTTAGGTGGGGAGCCTTTTATGTCAGCAACATAAATCAGAGCAGCTTTGTTTGGGCTCCAGTAGGGATTTGCTGTCCCAAGAAAACCTGGCATTTTAGCTGTCACTTTCATTCCTGTTGTTTTCCTTGCTAAGCACAGGTCTGGGGGTTTTCCTTTTTTTTTTTTTTTTGGGCTTTTTCTGTTTGTTTTTATGTTTTTGGTTTTGGTTTTCTGGTTTTGTTTTTTTGTTGTTGTTTTGTTTTTTGGGGTGGGTTTTATTGGTTTTTTTGTGGGGTTTTTTGTTTGCTTTTTTTTGTTTTTTGCTTTTTTGGGGGGGTGGGTTTTTTTGATTTTGTGTTTTGGTTTGGTTCATGTGTTTGTTTGGTTGGTTTGTTTCGATTTTTTTTTGTGTGTTTTTTTGGTGGGTTTTTTTGTTTCTGGGTTTTTGTTTTTTTGTTTTTTCAGTTTTTGGGGGTTTTTTGGGTTTGGGGTATTTTTGTGTGTGGTTTTTTTTTTAGCAGCTGGGGCAAAACGTCTGACCTCGATTTTCCTGCAGCCACCAGACTTCGGACAACAGCATCTTTGAAAAATTACTCTCGAATGGGTAAAAGGTGTCTGAGAGGTCCTCATTAATTTATATTTCTGGAAGTCTTTTTAGGCTTCACTGCATCACGATAAAGCACAGATGTGCCTTTATGCTGCTGCTGCTTAGGACTTGGGCCTTGTTCCTCACCACATTTCTCATCTTGTCGCTCTGCCTTGGTTAATCAAAGTGAAACCAAGGTTTAATTTCAGTGGGATTATTTTTCCTGACTGCTACCTCACCAAAACATGAGCAACTTTTCCACTAAAACTCCCTTTCCCCCATGAAACATTGGTTCTGTGAGACCTTCCCGTGCTTACCCCCTCTCTATCGGAGATTGCCAGGTCTCTGGACTTGTCTGTCCCTTCAGCTGCTCACAACTTTTCAGGTTATTCTGTTATGAAAAGGTATTTTTTAAATCTCTATCATTACTATCTTTCCCCCAAGCTGTTGCTCTACTTCGGAACAAAACACACATTTCAGAATGCAACTTTTTCCATGGGAAAAGGAGGAGGAGGAAATCTAGGTTTTGTCACCTTACCCTTAAACAGTGTTTCACCAGCACCTGGCCTGTTTCAGACATCTTTTGTGGTTTCTCTTATCCAAATGTCCATGTCTTGCCCCAGGCTCATTAAGCAGCCGTGGGATTAATTGAAATCCCACATGAACACCTCTTCTGCTGAAGACTTTCTCTATATCTTTGCAGTTTATATCGATCTGTATTTTCTAGCTGGTCTAATTAGCATTTTCAAAAAATTTTATAAAGTTCCCGCTATCCACTATTTCCACTGCTCCAAGCTCTGTCCAACCTGCCCTTGGGCACTCCCAGGGACGGGAATGCTTCTCTGTAGAATCCACAGCTGGAAACACTTCCTTGAAATCCTCAAGGAGAGGATTCAGTCTTCTTCAAACCATTGCCTTTCCCAAGGGAAATGCCCTAGGGAAACCTGTGGAGGACTAATCTAGGTTAAAAAAAACAACATTCAGCTTCATAGCCAGCATTAGCAATTTTGGTGGAAATGTTGCAGGTTTAAAATATTCCTTGATACAGAATTTACTAAGAGTTTATGCTGGTTTTGAACTGGTGAGAACCCCCAAAGAAGGGCAGAGTTCTGCTTTTTGGAGGGCCGTGGGAGTCTGGTGAAGATATTGGTTTTTGTGGTTCATAGTCTGCAAAGGCACTTAATCCAAAATTTGGGTATAATTGTAACTAACAAAGAACTAATGGTCTGAGAACTGTGTACTCTGGAAATCTGTATGAACTGTTATTACTGAAATTGTTTGTTCAAATGCCTAGATATCCAGAAAAATGATTGTTACAAGTAAATGTGGTGTGAATCATAGAACCACAGAATCACAGAATGGTTTGGGTTGGAAGGGACTTTAAAGCCCACCCTGGGCACGGACACCTTCCACCATCCCAGGTTGTTCTGTCCAGCCTGGCCTGGAAAACATCAAGGAATGTTTTAATTTAAAAATGTGAGGACTGAGGCACCTCTACAGAATCTCTAGAATGATAACTCATGTGTTTCTCTGAGGGACAGCTGGGGACTTGCCTTTTGAGCCCTCTGTGAGAGGAGATCACTTAGGTTACACCATCGTTTGCACTCTTTGCATCATTACACTTTCTTTATTTCAGGTGCCAGTGATGAAAGCTTCTAGTAACAAAAGGACACGTGGCAAACAAAGGCCAGAAGACTTCTGCATGGAGAGCAAACCTAACATTTTTGCCTTGGTTATGCACAGTGTGGCAGCCAGTTTGCTCTTTGCAAAGAGCCTGGGGCTGCAGAACCAGGGGGAGCCGCGTGCTCTCTCTCCAGATGATGTTAGAAAGCAGAGAGCAGCAGAAATATGATTTTTTTTGCTGGGAAAATGGCTGTGCCTCTTAAGTTTTGCTGTGTTAATTGATCCCTGCTGCTGTGCTGCACCAGGGACACTCTGTGTCCTGTGCATGGCGAGGAAGACGTGCAGAGGTGGCACTTGGGGACACGGTTTAGCGCTGGACTTGGCAGGGCTGCGCTCCTGTTTGGGCTAGATGATCTTGGAGGTGTTTTCCAACCCATGATCCTGTGATTCCTGGATCACAGGTCCACCCACAGGGAAAGATGAGCGCTCCGGCTAGACAAGAGAGGTTCTGTCATCCGCTCAGAGCCGCAGACTCTGATCAGACACAAACAGCCTGGTGTTTGTTCTCCTGTGTGATTGGATTTTGACAATCAGCCATAACATTTGTGCAGGTTGGCAGCAGCTTTTCCTGGTTTGATTCATTCCCTAACACTTCCATAATCAAAATCAACCAGCTTTTTTCTTTCTTTTTTTTTGTTTTTTTAGTGGAAAACTCCTCTTTCATCTTCATTTTCATGCTTGCCTAGAAAAACATACTCTTTTTCAACCAGATGTGGTAGAAAAGAGAAATATCCTCCTGTTTCTAGTCACTTCACTTTTCTTACCATTATGACACAGATCTTATTAACTTCTGCAGAATTCACTGGTGCTAGATTTACTTAATCCTAGCATTTCAGCCACCCAAGCCTTTACAAATGCAAACGGCCCGAGGAAGGAAAGACTTTAATTTACTGTTTGTGTCACTTGTAATGATGCCATTTGATTTCCCTGGTGGCCCCACAGCTTTCCTTGACTCTCTCTTGCAGGCTGCTTGTGGAAAGGAGCCACCAGGCAGGAGCCAAAAGAACAAGAAACAATGGTCAGGAAAAACAAATTCCTTAGAAAACAGAACCGGTGTGCGTTCTTCAGTGACAAAGCCAGAGAATTGAAGATATTGAATATCTACCTTGTACATTTCAATTGCTGCCTGGTTTTTTTTTTCTCAGGAAAGGAGGAAAATACTGTGAAAATCACCTGGCAGCTGTGATAATTTCAAGTGAGATGTTGCTTCTGTTAGGCTTATCAGAAATAGTGCCACGTGAGCTGTCCCACAGGAAAAAATGAGTGATAATCCAATGTCTGAGGAAAAGGAATTGTATGTGGAAAACAAAATTGTGAGGGAAGAGAGGCTTCCAAGCATAAACACAACGGAGAATTTTGATCACAAAATGGAGCATTGCTGTTACAAAATAGGAGAAATGGGGCTGAATGGGTTCTGGAGGCATCTTTGCCTCGTGAATGATGTTGGGACAATTTGGATCAATTCAAAAGACCCAAGATATGACTCAAAACCGTTTTGGTCCTGTTTGGGTCTTGATATTATCAACGTTTTTCAGATTAGTTCTCAGCGAGTGTGATTTATAAACTCACTAATGGATACACAGAAACACCAGAGGAAAACGCAGAGTGTTTTAATTCTGTGTGTGTGTTTTACATTGACAGGCTCCTTCTCCCCTTCAGCAAACACTTCCTCTCCCTCCAGCGCAGGATATTTCTCCCTGTCCCTGGTGCACATGCTCTTGCTTGCCAGAAAATGTTGCTAAACTGCTTCCATTAGCGTCGTTGTAAATCACAAGGACAGCTACGATTAGTTAGCACTTTCGGAAGAGGGATAATATCCAGTTGGACACACTTCTATTGTCATTCTCCATGAGTATCATCTGGTAGCATCGCACACATTAGTGAATTGTAAATTTTGTAGACATTGTGAGGCTTTACTCTTTGGATTTACATCGAGAAGCTTTCTTTTCCCTCCAAAACAAGAACATTTTATGTTGAAATAGGGGCTAATAATGTCCTTTCTGAGATAGAAAGTTTTGATAAGGGTCTTATTTCTTAGAATAAAGCTTTCAAGAGAGTAAAACAGCAGTCTGTTGGAACGGAGGTTTTTGGAAGTAAAGCTTATTTAGCCACCCCAAGTGAGTTTGTTCCAGGTGGGCATGCGACTGAGACATACGAGTTTGGAAGGTGGAAATGGCCAAATTCTGCAGCAGCAGCACAGCGGAATAGCACAGGCCTGCAAATTTCAATTACAAGTTGCGAAAAATTGATCTTATAAGTTGTGATAAATTGATAAAGCATCCTCTTAAAGATGTTGGAGTTATAGGTGTCTAAACAACTAATCTGGACTACAGATTAAATCACTTGGCTGATTACAGTCCAAGTAGGTCCCACTCTTTCTGCCTGTAGCTACAACGTAGGGAACACATTATTTAGTGACAATTAACAGTTCATCGATAGTCCTGGGGTCTCAGAATGGGAGCTGGGAAAGCTTCTCCTTTCTGGCCCTGAGCTCTTTTTAATGTGCTGAGTGCTGAGTGCTGCTCCTCATGAAGCTGCTGGGTGTTCTGACATGGTGGGATGAGAAAAGCTCTGTGTCCTCATCCAAAAAACGTCCACAGCTCCACCAGTGAGCAGCTGCACTGCCCAAATACCTGCAGGCACCAGGGCACAGGTGAGGGGATGCTCTGGCTGGAAGCACAGCAGGTTCCCTGGAACCAGACACGGTTTTGTGTTTAACTGCGTGAATTCAGTGCTGCAGAAGAACTCAGGCAACCTCCTAGAATAAAGAAAGATTGTTCATAATTTGATGCGATATTTTCTCTGACTCCTATAAGTTTCAAGTAGAGGTGCCTCAGGATTTCTAATGGGGCTGTGGAATTGCTTTAACAGCAAACCCATCTGCTGAAAACTCCACTTGCTTTGATGAGATCTCTAATTGTCTCTCTGCCAGTTCCATCAACAGTGTGGTAAGCTCTAACCTGGAGTGTTTTTATACTGAATTATTCTATCTTCAAAATGCTAGAGATCGAATGGTTCATAAAAAAAATTAAGAATCTGTAGTCTGTTCAAATACAGGAGGAACTGCAGTGGAAATTGCTCGGACACATCCAAGGAACAGACGCTGTAATGCAGCTTCTAGAGCTGGATTTAGGTGGATAAAAGGAAAGTCCAAGTCTGACTGCTGCTCAGCTCTGGAGCTCAAGTGCTGTGTGTCTGTGCTGGTTCAGCATTGCCTGAGTGGATTTCACTCAGCCTGGCCCCAGCCTGTGTTACTGCCAGGGCCTGAAGGAGCTGCAGGAAAGATGGAGAGACACAATTGCCAAGGGCTGCAGGGACAGGAGCCAGGGAATGGCTTCCCATGGCAGAGGGCAGGGCTGGATGGGATCTTGGGAATTAGGAATTGTTCCTGGGAGGGTGGGCAGGCCCTGGCACAGGTGCCCAGAGCAGCTGTGGCTGCCCCTGGATCCCTGGCAGTGTCCAAGGCCAGGCTGGACATTGGGGCTTGGAGCAGCCTGGGACAGTGGGAGGTGTCCCTGCCATGGCAGGGGTGGCACCAGATGGGCTTTAAGGTCCCTTCCAACCCAAACCATTCCTGGATTCTATGATTCTAACATGGATGACTTGATGCTCATCACAAATGTAGGAAAAACACGGAATTTGATTTTCTCTTTCTGTCCTTGGTGGTGGTGTTACTTAATCTCATTTTTCCTTCCACGCTCACTAAAGCTGCTTTCCAACATTGATTTTTTTCTCTTGGAAGTGTCGGTTGACTTCAGGCATAGTTATAAACAATGGGATTTGTGCTTTAAACATATGAAATGTTACACAGGGCGTAAAGAATTCTGAAATACTGTCTCCCAAGTCACAGAGAGTGGGTGTACAAAACTAGGGAACACTACTGACATAAAACCTCTCTGTGAGCACTTTCTGTGTCAGGGTTTAGGGGAAAGGCACAGTCTAAATGTAAAAAAGCAATGAAGAAGACGTGGGAGCTGTGGTTTGGAGCAGAGCATCCCCAGTATCACAGCATCCCCTGTACTGCCATCCCGCAGTGGCTCTGGAGGGGCTTGGAAAGCAAGGCAGGGAGCTCTGGGGGAGAAATGGTTCCTCAGGGTCCTCATGACTCTCAGCCTTGAGTTCCTCCTCTCCGGGGCTGCTCCTGCCCTTTGGCCATGACTGAAGCACCATTAAAGTCCAGTCCATGCCACCGTTTCATTGCTGCTTGCTCTTACACCTTCCCCTTGTGCTGCTCTTCGCTGGGTGGCTTGTGAGAGTGTGTGCTCGATTAGGGACTGACAAACTCGTTTCAAAACTAGCAATTCAAGATGTTTGAGGAGGAAAATATTACGGTCAGAGAGGTCTGAGCACAACCAGAGCAGGTCAGTGTTCGCAGGACACAGAGCGCAGTGGACATGTGCTCTGTGTGGTCACATATCACTTACAGTGGTGCTAAAATGAGGCTTTAAAGGCTCTTTTGTTTCCCTGCTCCTCCATCTGGAGCCTGACAAAGGGGAGGTGGTGGTTTGGGGCCAGTTAGGACGCAATCTGCTGTCTCAGCAAGGAGCTGATAAGTAACTCTCCCAGAGAAGTGGATTATTCCGTAATGGAAGCGGAGGGGACGGAGCTCCCACTGCTGCACACAGATCGTGGCACCGGAGCTCTTTCTGTGTGTTAGATTGTGCTTTATTATGACAAGGAGCAGCCAGGCCTGCGAGTGTGTGCACAGCTCAGAGCTGCTCACCCAGGCACACTAAATAAACATAATAAACTTGTCATCTGTGGTTTGCGTCCTGTTTTTCCTTTAAAACGTGGTTTCCAAATATGAGATGAGCTGTCTGAAGGTGTTTAGGGAAATAGCCAATACTGCCACGATTCTTGTGAGCACCTACTGAATCATTCCTGCAAGACTGCAAGCCAGCAAGATCATCACCTCACATGTGCAAAAGGGAAAAACTGGGAAAAGCATGGAGCGCCTTGATCTCAGTGCTGGAAAGAGGCTGCACAAAGGCAGGAGCGGAAAACAGGTGATAAATGGGAAGAAACAATGAACAGGGCTTCACCACTTGGGCCTTCCTCCCTTTTTAATGAGATTCTGTATTTCTGCTCAAGGAGACGAGGCATTCTTCCTTGGCAGAGATGGACTGACGTGGACGGGGAAATAACTGTTCAGGTTCCCCCAAGGTTTTGGGTCCTACCTGTTATCTTTTTTTTCATTTTGAGGGGGACAAGGGAGGAAAGTTTTGACACAAGACTGGAGCATCTGGAGCCAGAGGGCAGAGAACAACGGTGCCTTTAATTTTGTACAGATTCTTGCACCATGTTCAACACCACACTACATACTGCCGTTAACAAGCTTCTACGTATGCAAAATATTATGCACGGTTCTAAAATGAAGAGCAGGATGATGGTGCTTTATTAATCCCATGTCAGACATTATACCTGCAAAAGAAAACAGCACATGAGATAAAAGCACTGCCGAGAGGAAGTTTTCTCCAAAAGTTGGTGTTACAGCGTTCGGTCCTGGACAAACTAAGGATGAGCAGTGCTCTGTGTGTCAGTAGGGAAGGGAAAAATTTAAATGGTTGTACACACAAACACAAAAATCTGGGTGGGAATTGCCCAGAGCAGCTGTGGCTGCCCCTGGATCCCTGGCAGTGTCCCAGGCCAGGCTGGACATTGGGGCTTGGAGCAGCCTGGGACAGTGGGAGGTGTCCCTGCCATGGCAGGGGTGGGATGGGATGGGTTTTAGGGCCCCTTCCAACCCAGACCAGGCTGTAATTATATGAATATGAAGGTGGTCAAACCAACCAATCAAGCTGTGACCTGACGCAGCTGGATTTCAAAGGATTTGCTCTTCCTTGCGAGAAGGAGGAAACAATTTTTATTACTTCCAGAAGCCACGGTGAATTCAGAGATGAAAATCTTTTCCATGCCTCCGGTCTGTGCAGGAGGGGTATCATTAAGGGATCAGGCTGATGTCAGAACGTGTCCCTGGGCAGGCAGAAGCACGTTCTGTGCAGGGCAGTGGTGGGGGGAGAGCTCGCAGACTCTTTCCGTGTGCTCAGAAACCCCTCCGGAGCAGGGAGCCCCAGCCCCAGGCATGTCTCCAGGGATGATGATAATTTCAAGTGCTGTCTTTGGTATCAGGGTTTTGTGTCCTTAGTAAATGACAAACAATTCAAATGTCAAGAATGGCTTATCAATGGGAAGGGATTATTTTCCCCCTGTGTCCTGGAGTTTCACCAGTTTGTGTGAATCAATCCTGAGAATTTGGAGGTAATTTGTTCCAAGGAGACAAGGATCAGAGCATTCCCTTGGCTCCCTTTATTAGCTGGAAAGGGTGGGGGAAAGAAAATGAGCATTAGCTTAATAGGAAATCAAAACTAGTCTGTGAATGTGTGTCTGGACTGACTTATTCATTACTGTGATACACATGTAAAATATGCTGGTGGTGCTACAGAGTCAAAAACACAGCTTGCCAATGCTGTCAAATTACTATTTATTTCCTCTTAATTCCACTGGGTGTGACATTTATACATCCAAATGTCCAAATACATCTATCATTTGGTTGGAGTTTTTGTTAGACCTACTACAGCTCTGAAAGGTTATTTGAGTTTTTGCATATGGGAATGACCAGCTGTGAAGATTTTAGAATTGAAAAGGTACTTTTATATTTTGACCTGATTTGACTTTTTTGCTTTAAAGCAAGTCTTTTGCATTTTAAAACAAGTTTGTTTTTTTTCTCTCTCTCCCAGAATAAATGAAGCCAAATATAATTTAACGCTTTTAAAACCTCTTTGTCTTCCTTTGGGGAAAAACACAGTATTTTAACCACTGTGTTTGTCAAAGGTAAGTGCTGTTATAGGGTATGATAGGCTCCTCTGACTATTCATGTAAACAGGTGATGCAGAGGGTGTCAGGGAGCCCAGTGCAGTGTATTTGGATTAGATGTGCTTCTATTACTTTGAAAAAGAGATGATGAAGTTTAGTGGGGCCAGCACAAACTTGAGAGTTGGTCTATAGCTGAACCAGTCTGAACAAACATGGCCATTTACTGAAATGTGGCAGCTGGGGATGGGCACTGCCCGCTTCCCACTCACTGAGAGCTGGGCTGCAGGGAAAACCTCTTTTCCTGTGGTACAGCCTCCAAAGAGCCCTTCCAAACAACAGAAATGATGTGGTGAGATGCTGCTCTAGAAAGTTCTGAATGTGACAGATTCACACAGCAAGCAACCTCCTCACTCCTTAAGTGATTATCTTCTCCACTGATGTCCCAGGAGCTGGCGGCAGCAGCTGTCCCTGGAAATACTTACACCCGGGTCCTTGAGGAAATGTTGGCATCTCCCTCCCACAGCAGTGGGAGTTAGAGTTAGTAACATACTCTTCCCAAGGTCTTTTTCATTCAGATTAAGGAAGTGTTGGACAACCTTCCTGCAGCTACTGGTGAGGCAGGAAGATGTAAGCCATCTGCAGTGCCAAAGGCTGTTTTATTCTGAGATCTCAAGCTTGAGCTTGGCTGGTGTTTCACCAGAGGAGCTTGGGCTCCATTGGTCACACAGCCAAAGGGAAGGGTACCCTGTGAGGAGTCAGGACATGTGTGGAGTACCTGTGCTCTGTGAGACAGGGAACAGCTCATGGAATCCAGGCAGAATCTCTGGAGACAGATGATAACCTGTCAGATACCGACTAGCTGAAAATCCCAGATGTGCCTTCAGGTTTGAAAGGCGAGCCAAAAAATTTAACACCAAGTACAGGCTGGCTGTGTGACACTGGTCATGTTGGACCTGAGGAGGTTTTTCTCCCAGCTATTAGATCCTGCAGAACGGCTGCTCCTCCACACCTTTTCCCTTATGGCCTCAGAGTATCATGAAAAGAGGTGCTATTTATAAAATACAGTAACTTCAGTCAGGTGAACAATTCAGACCTCGTGCTCAAAATTTTTCAACATGTAGATATATCTCCCATACCCAGCATGCTGATTACACTGCAGGATGGGAGCTAAGGGAAAATTGCTTGTCTAGGCAGCCAAGTGCCATCAAATACAGGTGGAACCTACATGGGGGCCTTGTCATGGATGCTGAGAGCACTCCCCAGCTATGTCTGGAATGAGTAATAATGCTCAAGTAAAATAAGAGAAAAGGGAGGGAAGAGAATCCAGGCTGGAAAACCTTCCTTAGCTGGGAATGTTTGGACTAGATAATGTAAAGTCGCTGCCTGAGTATGAGAAGCAAGTTTAGATCACACTTTCCTGGCTTCTGGTGGCTTTTACCAAGCTTAGCATTTTAAATCATCAAAAGATGTTGGTTTTCTTTTTGTTTTCTCTTGAAAACGGTTATGGCATGGAAGGGGAAAGGAGGAAGGAATCACTCAATCATGCTGAGTCTTCCTAGGAATTACAATCAGTTCTGCCCCTAATGCCAGTGGGACAGGATTGGAGAAAACAAATAATAAAAGCCTCAGAGCACAAACAGAGCATTTATTCCCTCCACCGCAGTGCAGCTTCACCTCTTGGTGACAGTGTATTTCCACTGCTCACAGCTGTGGTTATGGAGGTAGAAAGGGCATTCATAGAACAGGGACATTGTTCCAAGAACAGGAAATCTTCCTGTCATCCTTGGACTCCACTTTGTCTTTCCTCCTCCATCAGCCACGTCTGCCCAGCTGCTTATCAGTCCCTCCAGAACATCAGACCTTTACAGTGATCCCACCTCTTACTCATGCTTTACTCATTTCCCAACATGGCAATTACTGCTGTTCAATCCAGCCTTCCTAAATCCCTGCTTTAAATTTGTGGTCGTTTAAAGTGCAGATGAGGATGGAAGTTAATATAGTATTAATCCATAGCAAGTACATGCAAGGGCATAAAATACCCTGTGTGCTCAGAGAAGAACACATTGTGTTTCAGATGTTTGGGCACCAACAACATCCATGATGCTGTTCAGGAAAAAAAGGATGAAGTCCCAGTGTGGAAATACTTTTCCACAGTAACAGGCACAACTATAGCTTCAGTCACATTTAATCACTGTCCCTTTTGCACAGGGAAAGGTGTACAGACCTGCTGTGGGTGCAAACTCTTTTGCACGAGAAAAAGAAAGCCAAGAAAGCAAAATGGTTTCAAGATGCTGACCTAGGAAACCTGTATCCTCTCTGTATCTTACTAAAAGAGATGAGGTACCAATCTCTTCAAAGCCAAAATCTTGAAAATCAAAGAACTAATCCTGAGGCAAACACCTGCCTGAAGCAGCAATTTCCAAACAACTGCAGTTTGTTAGTTTAAAGATCTTGTTTCCAGATAGTTTTGCTGAGCAGCCATGCAGCTAGCATATAATGAATAGCCTGAAAATGTCATTTAAAGGGGGAAATATAAAAAAAAAAAAATCCCAACTGGGAAGTATCCATCAATGACCTGCATTCAGGGCAAAAGGAGGTACTGTCATGTAAGAAATAATTGTAAAGTTTGAACAACAAATGGCAAACAGGAAGAGGCTTGTCTGAGCTTCTTAGATGGGAAGGTTTTTGCAACACAATTCCTTCATGTCAACAATTTTCAGACACTCAGAACAAAAAATTTCATTGGGTTCTTTCACTGGTATTCCTACTTGAAGCTAAACATTAGAGATTATTAAGAATTCATCTGGTAATTAGAACAGCTTTTGATAACTTGGAAATGCGTGAATATCATAAAAATGCCATTATTTATTAAAAGAAGTAATAACTAGAATATAACTGCTCAACATAAAAAGTTACCAGATGCTTCTCTGCATATTTTGAACATGTATACACCTGACAGTCAAAACCCAAGACTTCTTAGGAATTTCCCTTCCCCCTGTTAAAGGAACTGTACCTTTGAAATCCAAACCTGAGTTGCTTTGATGCCCTATTTGGAGCAGCACCCACATTTAAAGTTACAGGAGCAGATTTTGCTCTGCGGCCCAGACCAAGGCTCCTGTGTGTGCACAGTGTGGTCACAGTCCTACAGCTCTGCACTGCTCTGGTTCACAAATAAACACTGGGGTGTTTATTTGGCCCAAACTGGAGAAATCTATTTTTACTGAGCACAGATTAGAAAAGTTTTGGATCGGTACTTCTGATGGTAATTTAGACTCGCAGGTACATGTGGTAAATAGAAAAATTGTAACTAATAACTTCTTTTTCCCTAATTGGGAAAAAGGGTAATTGGGATTGATGAAAACGAGGTTGTCAGACAAGAATGACGACAGCTAACATACCTTTCAGTGTATTTTACTGTCAGCTTTGTTCATTCTGATCACAAGCCTTTCCAGAACAACAAATACTGCTAACAGACAACTCTCCCAAATGCAGTCAGTATGAAGTCACACAGTTGTCTGAGATAATATACACCCGTCAGGCATTATTAGAGAAGTCACTAGATTACTGGAAGTGTGCAAAATTAAGAAATAAATGCTAATGGTGGGTATCATTAAAAGTAATCTAATCTTTACTACTAGTGATTTAGTTGCTTCAACCTTTATATTATGACATGCAACATCCTGATCTGCAGCTAACTGTTCATTTTGCTAATTCAGAAACCTTTCCATACATGCAACAGCAGCAGCAGAGCCTTTTGAATCCTTTTTTCAGCATTTTGAAAGAAGCTGGGAAACAACATACCTGAGAGACCTAAACCTCTAAAAATGAATACAGGTGGTATTTTACAGAGAGCGGTCCAGGTGTCTCAAATCCCCCATCTGTGCCTTCTCAGCAGCTAATCAGACATCACAACTATGGTCCCTGCCTTTATTTCACATCTTAACAACAGAAATGTTGATAGGTTATTTGAGAAGTTACAAGTTTTGAAACAAAAAGCTGAGTGTAACTTAAGTCAGAGGTCATACTTTTAGAATGAGAGTGGAGCCATCACTCACAAAAGGAGAGGAACTGTTCAGGCAGCAAGAACTAAAAATACTTTGATAAACATCCCCTAGAGTCACAATGCTCTTTATTCTTCAAAGGGTGGTCTTATTGCTGTGGCTGATTCACCATTTTAAGGATTTATTAAACAGGTCTACTGGACAAGAAATTTTAAAGAATCAAGAACAGCAAGCCTTTTCAACTAGGGTACAAAAAAAGAGATCCCCTGAAACTCAGACACACAGCAGACACCCTTCCACAAGTTAGAGCAGAGTGTCAGTGCTGACCTGGCATTAACCAGCACATGTCATCTGGGCTATGATCCCTAAAGCTGGTCCAGCTGCAGGGGTGTCCACCAGAAGACAGGTTATTCATTGTGCAAGAGGAGACTTGGTGATGCTTTCCCATCCTTTCCTGACACAAGTTGTTCCACGCTCTGCTGTTGGGTACTTGGGGATGCTCTCCAACTGCTACTGTATGAACAGGATGCTGAAGGCCATCACCACACAGCACACGGCCACGTAGGGGCTCTTCCGCTCACCTGGCAGGAGAAAAGAGAAGCCAAAACAAACAGAAAGTCACAGAACTAGATCTAAACAGACCCACCTTCTCCTAGTCTAATGTTGTGATTGTGCCACAGCACGTGCAAATTAATATTCAACACTTCTAGCTAGAGAAATGCTGACAACAAGCATAGCTGTGTATTGACAAAGAACATGCACAGGAGTGGGAAAGCTCAGGTGTAGGACAGGTTGTTTTGCTACATAAAAACAGAGTTGGAGCTCTTTGCTTTAAGAAAGGGACTTTGAACAAGGGCATGGAGTGACAGGACAAGGGGGAACAGCCTCAGGTGGAAGGAGGACAGGGCTGGATGGGATCTTGGGAATTAGGAATTGTTCCATGGGAGGGTTTGAGGCCCTGGCACAGGTGCCCAGAGCAGCTGTGGCTGCCCCTGGATCCCTGGCAGTGTCCCAGGCCAGGCTGGACATTGGGGCTTGGAGCAGCCTGGCACAGTGGGAGGTGTCCCTGCCATGGCAGGGGTGGCACTGGGTCATTCTGGGTCTCTGTGAAAGGCCCATGTAAGGACTTCCACCTTACTATAAACCACCTTTTCTGAGGTGCAGTTTTATGTTGCTGCTACCTCCCAGTGCCAGAGTCAGGGGGAAGATGGTGGAAGGCTGTCCCAGACACCCCATTTTTGCTGGCTCTGCTCCCCTGTGGCTGCTCAGGAGCTGCTCTGTGCCAGCTGAGGTGCAGCCAGTGCTCTCTGGCTGTGACATGTGTCACCTGCAGAGTGAATCTCCTCTGCATGGTGTCCTGCAGCAGCCAGAGCTCTGAGCTCACAGCTGCCCAGACAGGGCCAGATGCCTGTCTTTTTTTCTTTGCTAAGGAGACATAACATTGTCAGCCTGTGGAGAGGGTCTGGTCCACAGATTTCCGTGATGAAAATGGTCAGCAGATCACAGAAGCTGCACAGACTCCTCTATTTTCTGACTCTTTCAAACTGGTGCCACAGCTTCCTAGGGCAGACTGTGGATGAAAGTTAAGTTTGCTCCATTAATAAGACTTTTTATCTGGTGGCAAAAGCAATCTTGAGAGGCCTGTTCCCACCCATTTGGTCCAGAACAAGATGGTCTTGGTTTCACCAAGAAAACCATGAGATTAATAAGAGACTCTTGGGTGGGGAACTGTAACACAACCTGGGGAACATCAGTAATGTTAATCAGACTGGTATCTACTTACATGAGCACTTTCTCCATTAATTAGCAAGATATTTTTACACTTAAACTTTATTCTTCATGGTTCCACTGAATTCTCACTGGTGAGACCAATAGCGGATGGTACCTCCAGCCTATAGCACTGCCAGGGAGTGTTAACACTGAAATGTGCCTTTAAAGCGAGAATATTCCTGGTTTTACACATCCAGGAGCCTAAAGACAGAGCTGGGGGTGTTGGCTTTAAGCAAAGTTCAGTTTCCCTTTGCTGTGTGAGTTCTTTTGTCTTTACAAACCACCTTATCTGAGACACAGCTTTCAGAGAGACATTAAAGAAAAAAACCCATCAAGGCTCAAATCTTACATGGTGCAATTTTCATGAAAAAAAGGCTTTTTTTTTTTTACCAGCAGGACCTTCAAACACAAACGGAACAAACTTTCCACAGTAAAAGAAAAATAATGTACTTGCAGTGGCACCTCCCATATGCAGGATTGACTGCCCGGTGACATTACAAGATGCTGTCATGATCTGGCATATATTTAATTAAACTTCAAATAACTGAGTGAATTAATGTCTGCAGTTTCACATCTGTTTAAAATAAATTTTGAGGAAGTCCAACTCCTACGGTTCAGGGTATTACAATTTTCATATGGGTTATGCTTTTCTGCTCTTAATTTTCTTAAAAGACAAATCACCATGTGGCAGGATTAAACATTATTTTGCACAACTTTGTAAATATGTAACCACTTGCCCATGATTAAGATCTTATGTACATGTGAAAAGGTTGTTTAAACATACCAGGGATGTGAAATGTACAGGAAGCCAGTAGACATTTTTATTTTTAAACCCTACACTTTCTACATGCCCTTGTGATTAACACACATAAAATGACAGGAATCATCTCCAAAGCCCATTTTCACCTCTTAGTCTAAAAGACAGTCAAAGTGGTTCACTCTAGATGCAAGTTGCAAAAGAAACATAAGTAATAGAAACAAATATCCTTGCACTTAATTAACTACAAACAAGATGGCAAGGGCAAGGTAAGGTGAAGTGCTCTCTTCATCCTTGAGCAAGCCCTAATGCAGCTGAATTTTTACACTTATCTTCACTGGTACAGCTCAAAATTCACTTCTGACAGCTGCCACCTTCCCAGTATCTTTCAATTACAGCACTAAAATTGGTTCTGCTCTGTCTATTGTCTAAATAGGACAATATCTGCAATCATTTTAACAACCGGTCTTCACAAAAACCCTATTTTTTGTGTCAATGTTTTTTTGACATCCTGTAAAATGTTCTGCCTGAGAATTGCAGAAAGGGAATCATACAGGCTTTCTTTAGGTTCAATGACAAGTACGAAGATCTAGAATTACAAGTTCAAAGTTTTTGCTCTGCATTAACAATACAATTTGAACATTCATGGTGGGTCTGTAATTTTTAATTTTTTTTTTTAAATCTTGGATATACCTTAATGGTAAGACCATTAAGGTTGCATATGCCAATTTCCTTCTCAAAATAAATTCAGGATAAGGATTAAAATAAATATAAAACCAATGTTATGGGAAAATGTCAAGAATCAGATAGACCTGATCAGCCTGTGTGCAGATGTCACTTGACACAAACAGCTTTGTGTAATTCAAAAGTGCACAGAAGCTCAGTTAAGAAAGGAGAGGGAAAAGCCCACATTTGTGCTTAAACAGAACCTTAATGCATTATGAATTCATTACTACAAGGTAAATATCTGGCTTTTTTCAGTAGTCCATTATAATTTCAAATAGACAGTCCTTTGATAAGGACTCACTGATTTCTCAGCATGTTAGAAATATACCCTTGGTTATTTCATGTGGCAAGAAGTGCAAAAGACTTCTGAAAATATAACACCACATACATGAATTGACAGGAGAAGATGCAGTCTTTCCATGATGCTAATCTAAGAAAGCAATATCCTGCCCCCTTAATTCATGGAGGTTAAAACCTGCATTTTTAAGTACAAAGGATGTGTATGGTTTTCATTGCTACATGGCAACATTATCCTAATAAATTATGCTAGAAACAGGACTGATCTTAAGGATTTTTGAAGAAAAAAGAGAATTACCAATCCTGGCGCATTTCCAGAATATCCCCAACAGTCTGTAAAGATAAATAAAAATTCATTAGGCTCTTGGTTAAATAATTCAAGACAAGTGATTTTCTTTCTTTTATGTTAAAACAATCTGAATTGACAGTAATTTGTCAACTGGACTCTCTCCTGTACACCAGAAAACAGCAGATACCTGCACACAAGGGTACAGGTTATGAACTACACAAAGTGGCAAAGCTTTAAGTCTAGCAAGGGCTTTCTTACATGCAAAGATGCATTTAACTCATTCTGTGTTCCAGATCTAAAGATTTAGTCAGAACCCTATATTTAGCTACAGTAAAGTACCCCAGAAAGAAAATTATGTGAAGAAAAAAATCTTCCCAATTCTTCTAGTTCTGTCCTATTCCCTTACCAAGGTTTACCTTGCTCATGTCTCTCCTGTGCTGCTTGCCCAGGATATTACTTCTCACAAGTCAAACAGCAAAGAAGAAAAGCAGGATTCAACTCAGGGAACACCCAAAGGGATGTCACAAACCTACAATTTCTCTGTGTAACTAAAATAATCCCATAGTGACTGCTCCAGAGGAGCAACAGCAGGGACTGCTTTAGCATCTGAGGAAGGAAGGAGGAACAATACTGAAGCATCCTGTACAAGACTACAGATTTCAAATGTTGGTCAAAACTGTTCAAAGCTTGTCTGCAGGAAGGCTTCCTTCACAGTATGGCACAGAACACTGTGGGGAAGCACTTGCAGAACCGCCAATAGGCAGGTAGTAGATATGAACCCACAAATAATGTTCTGAACTCACACTCACAAAGGTTTGATTGTCCTTCCCCTTTCTTGGGCTCTGAGAGTTCCTTACTTCTGACACGTTTTAATGCAGACAGGTAGGTTTGGGCTGCTTGCTCCTGCATACTTGAGCAGTCAACATAACCTGCACTTTTATTTCTGTGCCACTTGCTATTTTATGCCCTCTTCTGTGGTCTTGGCTCACTTCAGCATCTCTCTTTCCATTTGGCAGGCCTCTCTTTATTTCTGAGACAAAGACTCAGTGCTGGGCAGGTGAGGACCAAGTGAGGCAGCAAGTGACTGAGGTGTTCAAAGTTAAATACTTTTTGACTTATGTACACTTTGCTGACCAATTTATGATAAAAAGCAGCCCAACATTTCTGTCTTTAGACAGCAGCCATTTTCATTTGTGCTTTAGATTTTAGTTTTACCTCAAGCAAAACATATATATATAAAAATACACACACACACACACACACATACATATTTGGGTTTCACTCCATTTCTGTTACAGGCAAAGCACTTTTTTTCCTGCTTTTATGTAGCTCCACAAGCAGAAGTAATAATCCCTGCATATAGACCACCACACTTTTCCAGGCGAAGAGGTCATACAATAAAGTAACCTGAAGACATCTATGCACTTTTTGAAGATAAATGCAGGTAGAAACGCATTCATGTGTAAATCTCATAGAACAAAATGCAAAGCCCTGCAGTACCGCACTGATAGCACCTCAGGTTCTCGAAACTGTTGTTCACTCTTTGTAAAATTAGGATTTACAGACTACATGCTGCAAAACCAACAGGAAAACTTCCACAGCCCTGCTTCTCATGATGGTATCTCTCAAAAGCTTGCCCAGGGGCTCAAAGAAACAAAACATCACCATCCTGTTCATATACTTTTGAAGAATTTTGCATGGGAAAAAAGAGTATTAACCCTTTCAGGCAAATTGTAAGTCTGTTGTATTTGCCTCACAACCTCAGCAGGAGTATTTTTTTGTCTTCTCAAGAATTTCTTGACTAATGTGAGGCCACTGCTGTACATCACCCTACAAAATTCCCTTGGTGAAAAGAGCAATTTTCCCACCTTAATGTGGTGGGTACAAAACAGAGCATAGGTCTCACCAGGCGCCCTTACTGCAGTTCACAATTTATGAACCTGAAATCACTGACATGAGGACTGACCAGCCTTCCCACGATGACACCAGAACATTTTAAGAGGTTTTTGTGCTCCTGGAACAGCTCAGTACCTCTGTTTGCCCACCTGATCTGCTGCTGAGCAGAAGCAGATTGAATTCTGGACCTTCTGAGCAGGTACAATACATCCTCTGGAAGAAGTGGGGAGCTTCCACTGGAGGTAAAGCCTGTGCAGACCTCCTGCTTCCCTGGATTTTTCCATTAGTGCTCTTCCAAGCTCCGCAACACACACCTCCTCAAGTCAAAACCTGCTCGCTTACTGCAGAAATGCTGCTGCCCTGAATGACTTGGCTCCAAAATAATCCCTCCTGCAGCAGCTCCTCAGTGTAATTGCACTACTCCTTCCCTGCCCTTCATGTTCTGCTCCATCCTTGTTTGGATGCAGGTGAAGGAGTGGGTCTGGCTGGGATCCCTGCTGCTTTCTGGCAGCCACAGCCCAAATGTGCACAACCTCCTGCATATTCCTGGCTTTCAGTGTTAACACTAAAAGCAGTGATCATGAAAAGCGGTGGTGCTTATCTGAGGAATAAAAAACCCAAATAAATGAAACCTTTTAAGCTGAGGAGGAGTTGGTGGGGCCTTAAACTACGACTGCTAGGCTGTGTGAGCTGGAAAATGCCATGTGTTCACCAGGACAAGCCCAGTGCCACTGCAGGAGGGAGTGTGAGACAACCCCACGGCAATGCTGATGGAAAATCAAAGGGGATCTCTGCTGCACATAAGCTAACACATCTCTCTGGTTAGCAGGGAGGAGACAATTATGTTGTGGTGCACATTCTCATCTAGTTAGCATGAAACAGTAAATCTCCACTTGCTTTCCCAGCCTTTAGCACTGCTGCTCAGGACAAAGCACATGGAAACACTCAGGGAAAATGAAGGTTTAAAGCTCTGTTTGGCTAGCTAGGGAAAGAATCACTTTGGCTGAAGTGAAGTTGAGGAAATATGGGGTTATGAGGATGGGTGACATCACTTTGCAACGCTGTCTCTCAACCAACAGAAACATGTTTCTTAACTTAGTATCAACAGACCTAAGTCCTAACTAAAGTTACCACTCACTTAGAAATACACTGAATAACTATCAACATTTCTCCTCTCTGTCACTTTAGTATTTTACTGCAACTATTTCATGCCTTTAATTTGAAGCAGGAATAATGACATAAGAGCAACTCTATGGTAAACTGAAATATCAGTGAAATTTGTTTTATCCCGTATGTCCAGACACTTCTGTTGGAGCACGATGTCTGTTAGAAGAGAGGGACAGCGGTTTAGCACTACATGAGCTCCCTGTAAACATCTACCATACAGGAAACAAATTTCATTGCTTCCAGGCCAAGGTTTTATTCTCCAGTACAAAGTAGTCTACAAATATATATATACAGCAAAATGGTATGTCCTACATCTACATGAATACAAACCTACACATCAAACGCCCAACTCCTCCACAGTGTCAGCACCCTTTGAAAATGTTTTATGAAGAGAGTTCTATTGTACTCCAGACAGATTTGCCTCAAGAATAAACAGAGTAGCTCCAGATTAAAGGAAATACTCCTTGCCAAGAACAGCACTAAAATTTTAATCAGTCAAATAAACATTCTTACTTCTTACTGTGTATACCTCATTGACTATTGTGTTATCTTCCAACAGCAGACACCCAAACTCCCCTCGTTCCCCACTCCCTGTCCTTCATGATGTCATCCTTTCTTTCCATCTTTACTTCAATCAAAAGAAACCTCTCATGTCCGTGGCAATTCCATGGCCTCATATAAAAGGACACAAGTGTTTTCATGTTAGAACTCCAAATTTAAAAAAAAAGCTGGCGTACTTTGGGCGTCTTACACTGCTAAAATTTAAAAAAAAAAACAACCCTGGATAATAAAACAGCAACTCCAAAGGTTAATTATAATGAAGGTTTCCAGAAGACAAACACTCAGGGTTCTTGGTCACAAGAGTCTAGTTAAAACTGGACACCTCTGAACTTAAATGCAGAAGTGATGGACACTTAGGGAAGAACATTTTATTTAACAGGAAATGACCTAATGGGAAAAATGGACAAGTCAAACACCCAGCATCCAAAAGCCTGCCTGTTTTTCCACCTAGAATTACCTCCTGCTTCTACAAATATCATCTCCTTCGCACTAACCTTAGGGAACAGCATTACTGAAATTCTATGGACAGCCCCAGAGGCTTCTGCGTCAAAACTGCCCTGTAGTTACTCTAAACCCACATCTGAATCACAGTTCTGCTGATCACAGATAGAATCCATATGATTGGGAAAAAAAAAAAAGGTTTGTAGAAACTTTGAAAAACTCTTCTAGAAATTCCCTGGTCTTAGACAATACAATACCATGATTTAAACAGACCACATAAGAGGCCTATGTTGCTTATTTTAAAAATTATTCTTAGTTTTCCTTTAGTTAGAGATTAGTGCTAAGGCTGTGTTTCAAACTTGTATCTCCAAAACACCTATCTTGAAATCAAACAAAAAGCCATTGTCTGCTGGATTTTTACCCACCCTAGGAATCAAAAATAAATCATTGCAACAATAGCCCCATGTACGAGATTGTTTTATTTCTGTCTCTCATTTCTGTATCACTAATAAGCATCTAACAACAAAGCTACAAATCTAGAAGATTAATAATGCAGTATTAGCAAGGTTAGTTAGCTAATAAATTCTTCCAATAAAATTGCAACTAAATGCTTGCCAATACCTTATTGCACTCTATTGTGAGGTACAAAATTAAGATTTTTATCTTTAAAGAGAGAAAATTTTCAAAGCAGGACCTGCACTATCACACACTTCATCAGGAGATGCTGAAAGGCTGCAGTTGAAACCACACAGCTTGCGTACATTTAATGTGATCAGACCACATACCCGGTTTTATTTTTGTCCAGTAAGCTGGGAGCCAAGGATCTGATGTAGGCACAGGTACATATGAGCAGCAGGATCACAGTCAGCAGACTCTGGAAGTTGAAGATGGCAGACTATGGAAGCAAACAGGAAAAAAAAAATTACATTTCTGCAGCACAGAACTTCTCTCACGAGCTGGAAAAAATGGGTGACCCCTTAGACAACACCCATCAACACCAAAAATGAAACCTACAATGGCCATGAGCCAAGAAAACCTTTGCATCAATGGAATACAGCGATAGCAGTGAAGGCGGAGGTGAGGACTGATTGGCAAGTAAACCAATAGTAGCCAAGACAGAAAATAACAAAAAATACGTAGGAGGTTTGTCAATATACCACTATTTAATGGCTATAGGCCAAAATTGACCGATTTGTAGAAATACATACTGTTAAGTCCATCTTGAATGACAATACCTGATCATTTTTATTTTCAAATCACATTCTGATTTTAAATTTAAAACACCTTTATTGTAAATACACTTTAAGAAGTACTAATGCTCTGGTAAATCCTGAACAAACAGAAGAATTGCCTTAGGATTGAGAAGTTCCATTGTTTGATAAAAAACACTAATCAGCCTAGCGACACTCAGAAGAGACAATTCTTGAGAAACTGCTGCAATATTTGGCTGTTTACTAAAGTCTGAAGTATCCCCAATAGGCAGCAAGTGCATCCCATAAACTTTTTTTTAAGCCTTTTTTTTAATGGTTTTGGGGGTTCTGACAATTTGTGCAGCTCAACAGCACCAGGCAGTCTAAGACGCAACTGCTTACTTCAAAAAGCTTTATTTTACTTACACTCTGTTACCCTCGTGTGCAAATCTGATTTAGTGTGAACTTGAAAAAAAAATTCCAAAGCAAATGCAATAAAGTCACTCTTTGTCCTGGAATTCTGATGTACTTTTGTTTCCTGTGTTCGTACTGCTCAACCCAGATGGTCGAGTAGTGGTATTTAATTAAAGGTAAATATTTAGCACTTAGGAAGGGATATTACATTGCGGTTTCCTTCTCCAAGCATATTTTAGGGCACATCAGTGCCTTCATTTCCATGCAGCCTGAGGCACATCTCTGTTGATGCACACGTGCTTTCTTCATATATCACAAAACTCTGATGTTGCAAAGCTCCGATAACCAAATTTGTCTACACAGCTAAGGAGAATTATACAAGAAAATCACAATATTCTAGGTCAATATGGCACTAACAGGAAATTAGGAGAGAAAAAACAGTAAGATCTAGTAGAAGCAAAGCCACTGGAACATACACAAGCGCTCCCATATTGAATCAGGAACCTTGTAACCAAATCCCCCCAAAATCAACAAAAGCAAAAGAAAACAAAAAACTTTAGCTTATTTAGAAATCTCCATGAATAATATGAAGCAACTCCAAAACATGCATAGAGCTGCCAGTCTGAATACATGCTTTAGGCAGGGTTAGCTATCCAAAGTAATTTCAATATCTAACTCCACAGTGTCCAACAAGCCACTCTGTTAAGAAGCATCATCACAGAGATGCTCTAACTCTGCACCCTGTGTGGGACATGTAGGCACCCCAGCAATTCACCCTTCTGTGATGAGGGAGCAGTGATCCCATACCCAAAGCCAGCCTCTGTATCCCAAACAAGAAGCTCCTTGCTTTTCTCCTGCACCACAGCCTTTGCTAAATCATTTAATTTAGCATTTTAGCTCAGATAGCCACCCCTTCTGTCCCATCGTGTCATAAATAATGGACAGACTCCTCACAAAGGACAACATGCTGCCATCCCTAGCAGCAGCCTCTGGAGCCTTTGTGCATGGCAGAAGTTTCTGCCAACTCCAGAAACCAGGGAAGTCTCAATTCCCCCTGGCTCCTGCAGGTCTAGGAACGCGACGGGGCCGGATCCAGGAGTGGCTGCCTCTCAGCACAGCCAGATACTGCCTATCAACTGATTAATTCGATCAGTCCTGCGGGACAGACAGCTGCTCTGACAGCTCACAGCCCTGCTCCTGCCAGAGACTGGTTCCCAAGAATTCCTGCAGCTGCTTCCTGAGGCGGCACCGGGCACTCCAACACTGGAAAATGGCAGAAGGGTACACTTGCTTCCTCTTAAGCAGGCACTGTAAATGTATACTCATGAAATGTGCCATCAGTCAATCAACTGGGGCAGTATGTAATCATATATAATTGTTCTTTGTTGGGGTCTTCGTGTGTTTCCCCAGATACGCATCGCTGTAATCGCATCTGCCCTTCCACTGAAACGTGCTCTGAATGACACATTTATCTGCACAGCCTCTTTGAAAGCACAGATGTGAGCATTCCAAAATTTGCTTACAATTCCAAACTGGAAATAAGAATTTATTCCTGAATTAGACGGCTTCACTCTTCACATCTGAAGTAATTCTCATGGCCCAGCTGAATTCACAGAAAGCAGCAACTTACATCTGGCTGCTCCAACTGATGTAATTAAAAGCTGCTGCAAGAGTTATACATTGCACAGAATCCTTTCAAAAAAGTCTGCATTTAAATACCAAGTTACTTGGACAATGTAGATGTGTTGCTGTTCATTTGGTTAGGCTGGGTTCCTCTGATCCAAGAGCGTTAATTGCAATTTTTCAATTGTGTTGACTGGTTAAGGTAGGTCCTGTGAGCCTCACTCCTGCTACTAAGAAATCTCAGCACATGGAGAAACTGGTGCTGTCTCTTAGACTGTGTCCCCATGAGGGTGAAATTAACCTCCCAAGACTCACACTGCAATGCCAAACAAGAATCTACACTGGCATTTTATTCTGGTTTCAGACAGTGCAAGCTTTAATTTCATGGGCTGAAATTTTCTACATCTGCATTTGGTGCATTTCTGACATAGTGGGAACACCTCAGTGGTTCCATTCCATGTCACTCCCCTCCTGTGTGCTGCCTCCACCACATCACCTGCAGCACTAATGAGGTATTGTATTCACCTGAACTTGCAGGAGCAAGTTTTTTCCAACATCTTTGGAAATTTAAGACCATGGACTTCAGCTTTCAGAGCTACATGCCCAAAGGCTGTCTTAAATCCTTCCCAAAACCAGGCCTTTAAAAAAAGCCTCAATATTATTTCCTGATCATAACATATCTCAGTAAAAAGTCCATATAATAAAACATAAAGAATTAATACTCCTGAAAGTTTTATTGTGGTGGGATTAGCAGCAGTGGCATGTATTAAAATAAATACTCAAGGGAATATAGTTGGAAATCAAGTGGTACAACAAGGGATGTCTGGATGTACTCCCACCTGAATATAAACTGAAGTTCAAGGTACTTCAGTAAGTGTTGATTTAAAGTTAAAAGTTCCAACGTGGCTGTGACAGGGATTCATCACTGCAATCACACAGCTCCTGTGAACCTCATTATAGACAATGTTGTCCCTCAGTATTACATTTACTATACTTGGGCAGAAGGAAAAAAAAAAAAGCAGCAGCTCAGAGTTCTGGTTATCAACAGCTTTTGCACTTCATACGAATATTTAATTTGATGTGCAGAAATAGCCATAATGGATGCACTAATGCTAAACACTTTCCTGCACTGACAATAACAGCTGTAGACAAGACACAGTAATTTATCCACTCTGCAGTTTTCATTCACTCCATTACCCCGACATTCTCTGCTTCAGACAGTTTTGTTCCGTGTCCTTGCAGACAGCACCTCAGTTACAAGCCACTCGCTGATGCAACCCTTGCGCAGCACTGTAATAAATCACACCCCAAGTTTTGATGCAGCTCTCTGTGTCATAAAGGACCTGTAGATCTTCCCCTTGTCTCATATACTTTTGTTTAAAATAAACCACCTGGTTATCATGGTTTCAGGGGAAATAAACCATGAAGGAGGAGAACATAAACCCTGTGCTCTTGTCCTCTTGGGTAGGTAGAAAGTCTGAAACAAAAGCTCTCTGAGTTTATCTCAGCAGATTTAGCACTGAAACCAAAGCTTAACCTTCCCTAGACTTTAAGTATTTACAAATGATTATTTTATCTCTGATTGCAGCGTGACCATGATGATTTCATCCATCTGTGCTATAAAAGGAGAGGCCATTGTAGTGCCAGCAAGTTGCAAAACTTTGCCCTGTGGTTACTACTATAATAACCATTTTATATGGGCAAAAATACATAAATTACTGGAATATTTTAAAGAAAGTAAAACTTCAAGTGTCTAATACGCTGCAGAATACACATTCTTTCTAGAATGATTTCCTTTTTTTCCTCCCCAATATAATAAAATTGATGGATGATTATGTTTTCTGGAGCCAAAGAAACAAATATGGATACCCTATAATTCAGCAGCCTTTCTCATATTGAAATATGAGCAAGAGCTTACACACTGCAGTTAAACTTTAGTTAAGCAAGAGCTGATAAAAATTTCATCACAGAAAAGTGAAATCAAGCTATGAAATTTTAATGGAGAGGCCCTTACAAAGCTGAAAGAGAAAACGTTTATTATCTAGGGTTTCCATTAGGCCCTGCAATTCTTATTTCCTCAGTAGAAATCAAACTTCTAGGAGTATAATATTGAAAAAAATAATAGGATATAAATCATGTAGTACTATTCACAACCTGCAAGTCAAAGCAATTGCTAAAAACTAATTAAAACATGCATCTAATGGTATTATTTTCCAACCTATTAAAAAAATAATTATTTTTCCCACTGCTGCCAAACTCAGTCTGATCAAAATGAATGGAAAACAAGCATTTGTAAAAGAGTCATGCTAATTAGCCCTATAAAAATTACAAAAAGTGCAAATTAATTGAATTTGAAGCGATTATTGGCAAAACTACACAACAAAACTAAGCAAGGGGTATTAATAAGTATCCAAATACCAGCCAGCTGCCGTTACTGGCTGTTTCAGCCTGAATAGGATTTTTACTTTGGGTTTACAGCATGTTCTTCTCAGTATTTAGTTTCCAAAGAATTTAAGTACAATATTTAACGTTCATTCAGATTTCTGTCTAAAATATGCATTTCTGCACTCATAAAATTTAGGTCAAGTCTTGATACGAGGGAAACTGCTTCTTAGTCATTTCCTGGAGAAGCACATTGTCTAGTTTAAATGTATGTTTTCCAGTCAACTGAAGACTAATACATCTATTTAAAACATAACCAATCTCCTCAAACAATTAAACAATTAATTAAACATATGGACACAGCTGCCCTCTCCTATAAAGGCTCGCTTGACTTCAACACATTTAGGTTTTTTTACTGCAATTCAAACACACAGACCAGCAGTGAAAAGACACCTCAAGGTGATGATACTGAAATTTCACACTTGCTTGAATTCCTTCTTCTCTGCCCCAATATCTAGTTTGAAAACTGAACTTTTGCTGTAAGCAGCTAGCAGATGCAGCATTTCACCAAAGTATCTTAAAATAAAAAATGAAGTGACTATTTTTTACCAGAGCAACTGTAACACAAAGGTGCGCATGTCCACATATTTACTCAACAAACAGAAAATTATGGCAGATATGTCATTAAAAGCTTGTAATACCTTTTCCTCCAGGTCTTCTTTGTAGATTATATAGTCTAAAATTTAACAGAGATATTTTTCCTCTGCTCTCTTCCCCCATTAAATAAAAGGAATATTTTAAAAACCCTCTTTTAAATAACTGTCCCTCCGAAAGTTGCATATCACACTGCTTAATTCACCACAAATTTACTACTGTAACTTAAAAACCAGTAACACCTCCATGTGTGAATGGAAGAGGTTAAGACTCATATTCAAGCACACTTAGCATCAGGTTATATCCTTACTGTAATAAAAGCAGAATGCAAAAATCAGGAGTTTGTACCAGAAGATGCTATAGGAATGTGAACATGGACATGGGAAAAAGTCTAGGTTCTCAAAAAAGGAAGATATATTTTAATTTACCTAAGAATTAAAAAAAACAGAATGGTAAATATTTTATGTATACTATTTATGATTTTTTTTTTGATCATTTATAGTTGAACCATCTCTTTCAAACACAAAAACCAAGTAATTCTGTATCAGGAAAAAATATACTCAGTCAAGAAATAATGACAGATACTTCTAAGTCTGTCATGTCCCATAGCCCTGGGCAGGTCCACAGCAGGTCCCTTGTTTGGCAGAGTTCAGGTGCATGGTTTGAGTATTTAGGATTTGGAAGACATCTTTTTCACAAGATGCCCGACGTTCCACCTTGCTTCCACAGTCACAAGGTTGAAAGTCAAAAACTTTTGCTGAGTTTGAACACCCAGCTCTGTGCATCAGCAGAAAAAGGTATTCAGTGCTGTCGCTGTTGCAGCAGCATCTAATGCTGCAGGCAGCCAAAAAATTATACTGTGACACTCACTTTTTTATGGCACTCAGCAAAGAAATGGTTTCTCACAACCAGTGTCACTCTGGGTAAATCTGTTAAAGTAGACTCATTGCATCCTACTCTTCTCAAAAGAGACCAAGAGATGCCTCTTACATCGGCACAAGAAATAATTTCCTCAGTTCAATAATCACAGAAAAAAAAATTGACAATATATTTTCAAATCTTTCCCTAAGATGACAGAAATATCTAAGCACTTCAAGTGAAATGAATTCACAATATAAAGACACTTTAACACTCTAAGATAATCTAGGATGTGTTTTTAAACCTATGTACCTTTAGGTCATGATAAAAACAAAGCTGCTAGCAAATCTGAATCAGGATTGATTCCTTTTTGTAGTTTTTGAGTAAGACAAACACAAAACCTTGCACTTGAATACTCCTGAAAGCTATTTTTTCAGAGCAGTGTCTTGGGTTCTGGTATGTTTATATCTGACAGCTTGGTTTGAAATAATATTTACTAATGAATGTTTTTACAATTGGCTCTATGAGCAATTCCCCTTCCTTCTGTAAACACCACTCTAAGAGAGCAACAAAGACTGTGACAGAAATGTTTTGTCCTTGTGGAAAGTTCCCAAATCAATTTTTGGGTAGTAATGTGGGGCCACGATCAGCCCCAACCAGAGGGTGAGGGGGAAGAAGCCATTTCTGTGATGTTTCCTGCAGCTCTTTTAAATTTTCTCCATCACCAAATTTTGTCTGACTGTAACTTCACATTTTTGCTACAAAGGAAAGTGAAGGCCACCCTTCAGCAAATGAGAGGCTCACCATCAACTTCAATGTTACCTTTGGCTTCTTTCCTCTTTCCATCCATGCACGTGGCAAACTTTTCAAGTCCACCAGGAAAAACTTTTGTTGAGCTTTCAGATGTAAAGTCCTCAAAGCTGGCAGGAGAAACTGATTTGTGGAAGCCACTAAACAATATACATTCTGCTCCTAAATAAACGAGGGAGCTGTGCATCCCTGGTGCACAGTAAGTTTTGAATACATTGAGAAGCGTCTAGTGTTTTCTATAGCTGCTTTAAGTTAAATTATTGTGAATGCTTTTTTTACCTACTGGCAGCGAACAGGACAAAATCACCCATAATTTCTGTTTTCACATAAAGGAAAACAAAAATATAAGTCAGCTTACATACATACATATATATATATACATAATTTTTTTTTTTCTGCTGGGCAGCAGCTGGCCATGCATCCAGGACAGGGTCTGATTTGCTTAGCAAAGACACGGTAAGGAAGCCTGGGAAACAATGGGATGAAAAGTTTCCAAGGGATAAAATCCTTTGGAAATCATACGTCAGAAAATTGTGCTATTCAGAAAACTGCTCATTTCCCAGAGTTGCAGCTCATGTTCTTTGGAGAAAGAGAATAAACTGGAGGTATAGCCCTAATCTTTTCCACTTGACACAGGGACAGCAGCTGTTTCCTATCTCAAAGTCAAGCATGAGCTCAAAATTACCTCTTTTTTCCCTAAAAAGCCATGATCCCAGAGGCGGCATCATGGAGGATGTCCAAAGTACTGGATATGTCACAAGGCTTGTTGCTCTCTTGAGGAAATTCAAACATCACAACCATAATGCTGAAGAATCTTATTTTCACCTCCTTCAACCTAAGTTCATGAGCAAACCATCCTTAGAACAATCTCTTGCTTCAGAGCTCTTGAAGCACACAAAGTAACCTCTAACAAGGAATGTGGACAAGAAGAAGATAATCCTAACAGAATCTCACACGTCTGCAATAATCTTCTTAGATGTAAACATTTAAGTTATTCTTATATATTTCTTATATATAACTTATAAAATATAAATAATAATACGATATCAAATATTTAGTTGTATTTATTCATAACACTGATCAACATCAATGTCTCACCAAGTTCTCTTCTCTTTTCTACCACCTCAAACCATTTTAGGCACAGTAAAGAACAACCAGGGGCTGCTGTAATTCTCTACATTCACCTTTCCATGGCACTGATTAGAGGTCTCTTGTTTTCTACATGTGTGTTTTAGATCTCCTGAGATAATTTATGCCTCTTATCATAAAAACAACCAACTCTTTGTTCACTGCTTGGAGCCACAGACTAGAGCAGGTTCATCTAAATGATCTGCCAAGGAATGCTCAGGTGAGCAACTCCGAGCAATTTTCTGCTGGTTACAAGATCTGGAGCCCAGGAACCCTTTTTTGTGAGAAAGTTCAAGAGATATTGATCTTTTCTGTAAATACACAGGAAATACAGCAATATTCCATGGAAGTTGCAGAGTGTATCCATACAGTGATGGATAACCTCTCAAGGTCCATAGCAGGGGTGAACCAGGTGATCTTTAAAAGTCCCTTCCAACACACCATGCTGTGATCATCAGAAAAATGTTGAAAATTCCCACTGTAAAACAAGCTCGGCACTGAAGTTACAGACAAACTTTAAATTTGTACAGGAAAAACTTATGTTAGCTCAGTTATTCCTTTGGCCTTCCTTTTAAATTAATGTATCTGCTCTACACATGTAAGTGCTGTATATTTATAAACAGTTAACATATAAACCTTTACTAAGAACAAAGCGTTCCACTGCTCAGCTTTACCTACTGCACAAATGCAAATCTTTGTTTTATATTACCTGTACAGACACTGGAAAAAGGGGCAGAAAATATAAAAGCAAGTAACAACGTGCTTCTAGACCAACTATATAGAGAGCATACATATATACACAAATGTTTTTTATAATTATATATATACATGCATACACAGTCTTTATGCGTATGGTTTATAGAAAAATTTATAATGATAATATATAATGCATAAGATAAAAAGAATGATACATTTGCATATACCTATGACTATCTATGTAAGTGTTGTTATATCCATATATATTTATTATGCATGTAATAAAACCATATACAAATACATATATTGCATTCCATATGTACTTACCTAATTTCTACATATTTATGTGTTTTAAGTACTTACATAACTTTTTATGTATTTATAAATATGTATTCATATATTAAACTATATTACATATATTTCTATATACTTAACTATATCGAATATAGCTTATATTCCTATAAGATATGATTTATATACATAAAATATACTGTTAAATATATACAAAAATGAAATTTAACATATATATAATATAGTTCCATATATAATCCATACACAGCTCTCACTAGGAAACGGACCTGGGCCTCTGATGACACCCCTGAAAATCGAGAAAAGCAACCAATGTCACGGCTCAGCGCACTGCTCAAGGAGCATGATGTCACATAACGCCACCGTGACGTCATGCGACACGCCAATGACGTCAGAACGCCGTGAGAGACCGGCACACCCCCCCGGCCGACCTCGGACAGGCTGCTGCCCTGCGGGGCGCTCGGGATAGCCCCGCAGAGACACAAAATGGGTCTTTTTTTGTCACCAAACCCGTGATCCAAACCCGCTCCGCGCTACTCCCAGCAAAGCCTTGGGGGGGCTCCGCTCCCGCGGGCCACGGCCTATGGCATGAGCGGCCTCTGGGGGCGCCGCCTGGGCCGGGAGGCGCCGCAGGGGACCCTGCAGGGCCGGCGGGGAGGGAGGGGAGCGGGAGAGGCCCAGTAGCAGAGCGGGCAGGGCCCGGGACAGGCCCCGCGCTTACCATCGCGCCGCGCTCCCCGCCACATCACCTTCCGGCCACC
>VZRL01004984.1:289728-384059 GCA_013397895.1 Origma solitaria | reverse complement strand
GGGGCGGGCCGAACGGGCGGACGCGGCGCTCATTGGCTGGCGCGGCGCAGGCGGAAGTGGCGGTGCGGGAGGTAGGTCGGGCGGCCCTGAGGGGAACGGGGAGGGCCCGGCCGAGTCTCGGTGCCGGGACTGCCGGGATCACCGGGATCTCTAGGATCCCCAGGATCAGCCCTTCCCTCACCCTGTGTCGGGCCGTGGGGCTCGGCCCCGCGCCCGCGGGCACGTCGTGGCCACGAGTCTTTAGTGGAACGCAAAAGAAAATGGTTCTTTTGGTGCGCTTTCGGTTGGTTTTTTTTCGGTTGTTTGCTGTAATTCGGCTCCCAGCAGGTGGCTGAGAGGTGTGGGAGTGTCACCTCGCGCTCCTGTCCCCGCGGGCATGAGCCGCTGGCTACTGAAGCCTTAATAACATAAAGAACGCCGTAATGTGGCTATTTTTTAATTCGATCTTTCTTACTGTTTTTTCTGCTGTTCTATAGGTAGAATCCAGACTGTATTACTCTGGTCTATTGTATTTTGGCGCCTATGCTTTGTTTTCTCCCTGTAGAGCTTCTCATCTTTTCTGTAGTTGCACCTTGCACTTGCTCATGCAGGAGGCTGGGTTTGTTGGTTTTTTGGTTTTTGTTTTGTTTTGTTTTGTTTTGTTTTTTTTTGTTCTTTGTTTTTTTGTTTTTTGGTTTTTTCCCCTCTCTGTTTTTTTTTTAAGGAATTACCTTTGATGCTGTGAGAGCTCAGGAAACTGAGCTCTGTGAGTTCTGTGGAAGAATTTTACAGTGATGAGTTTGTGTCTAGGTGCCCGAGTGTTGCTGTCACCTGAAGTGACAAACACCTGAAGTTTTACGAGGAGCTTGTTCCTCCTTATCAATGTTCTGAAAGCATCACATCTTCCCAGGCTTGCTTGGTTTTGGGTTTTTGGTCATTCTCTGTATTACAGCACCAAACTGTGCTCATCTGCTGAGTGTCGCACAGCTTTTGCTTTTTGCCTTGCTGAGGGGAAACAGATTTTTTCACACTAAAACGACATTTTGGGGTAGCACTTGATACACTTCCTGCAGCTGCTGTGGGAGGCCAGGGGTTGATGTGGCTATATAAAATGTGTTTATCCCATGGAGCTGAAGCATTACTGAAGCAGGGGACTTTAAGATGAGTGAGACCTACACAATCCACTTACAATGCTGTTTCTAGCTTCTACAGACCAACTTAATTTGCAGTAGTAGATTTGGTCACTGCAATTTACAGTTCTCTGTTAAATTGTGGTTTCAGATTCATAATCACCAAAATGCGACTGGGATGTTACCAGCGTAAGCAGATGTAGAATTTGAGGTGTATTCTCTTGTATAACTGGTTTTTCTGTCCTGTGGGTTTCAGACACTGTGTTGATTCTGGATTTGTTTTGATTTTCCTCTAGGTTTCTCTAATAACTGTGAAGGTTCCTTCATGTAGAGATTTGTCCATTTGTCTAGCAGGTAATCAGCATCTTGCTGTGTGCTCATTTACTCATACATGTTAATTCTTCTTACTCCTGTTACTGAATTAGTTCCCTGGATCGTTTTCTTTCCTTCACGTGTCAAGGGTTTGGATTTTAAAAAAACCTATTAAATGCATAAAGACAGTTCTAAAAATTGCCTTATTTTCTAGGGTAGCTTCCTGTTAGATTATTTGAACGATGCCATGTTAAGGTACATTTGTAAAGAGAAGTAGAGTTGTCAGTATAATCACTGGGCAGTACAGTCTCTAACAGTCAACATGACCGTAGACTTCAAAGGCAGTAATACTTTATGTGTCTCTGAGATGGAAAGAGAAAACTGGGTTGTCTTGCCTTTCTGGATTTGCTCTTGAATGCTCAGTGTCAATCAGTAACTTAAACTGAAAAAGTTTTTGTAACATCTGAAGGGACTCCAGCTGTCAGCCCTTGTTCACACCATAGCCAAGCCTGCTTTCAGGTGGTCACATAGCTTCCTATAGTGTAATTTTGTTTGCAAACATACCCTTTATTATTTATTTGTTATATTCTTTCTATTTTGATAGTTTCTGGTGAGCTCCTACCTGAAACTCATTGCAGATTTTCACAAAAAATGCTCTTTGTTTACCCTACACATTTAATTTTCAAGTGAAATTTCCAGCAATATCAGCTATTCAAAAGAGAATTTTCATTGATCACATGCTGTATTAAAATTATTTCAGCTAAATAATTTGCTGTTGTGGGAAAAATGCCATTTAAAGACTTGGTGGGAGCCTTGGTGGCATAATTTAAAAGAATAGCATACCTAGTCTGAAACTGTCTTCTGGGATACAGCTGTGATAGACATGCGACATTGACTGAAATATCAGCTTTCAGATGGTGTTGTTCCAGTTTCCCTTGTACTTTTTTTCCTCCTAATTAATATCTTGTCATGGAAAACGAGCTCCAAAGAGCTGGGGCAGCTTGGTTAGTGTTGTCTGCAGGAATGGGCTGGGTAGGTACTCTTTGTCTGGTGAAAATCAAAAAATAAATCAGGACTTTAAAAAACTATGGTGATCTATATAGTAATATTCATATATTCAAATAAAAACATATGATGAATACTGTGTTTTTATTGCTGTTTGGTTTCTTAGAGGAGGGTTCATGGTCTTGGCTGTGTTTCCTGGTGTTAAGAAACATTTTAGTGGTGAAAAGATTACATACTGTTCAGTTGGGTAGCAGAGAGCACCAAGGAATTTGTGTCTGTAATGAAAGGTGAAAAAAGTGTAACTTCTAGGCTGTTTCCAGATGCAGAAATGGTTACCACAAAACAATGACAATTGCATGTGGAAGGCTTGGCATTTAGCTTCTCCTGTGTGTTTTACCTTTTATGAGGAGGAGGAGGATTGGAGGAAATGGTTTTAAAGATATCACAGGTGCATCTGTATAGATAAATGTCAGTGCTTAACACATCCATGTGTGTATATGAGGTGGAGAAAGCATTTGCAAATAAACTATAAATGCAGTCAGTTGGGGTTTTTTTTGAGAAATGCTGGTTTGAGTGACTGGCAAAAAGCTGATGCCACTCTTTTTTGGCTTCTCTGTGGTGCCCACATCTCTTGTTCCCAGTGTCTTCAAACACAGGTGTGAATGCTTAAAAATATATTTGCATTTTTGCTACAGCTATGCATTTGCTCTGTTCTCCCTCTGGAATAAGGAGGCGGCAGAACACACCTGCATTTTGCAGGCAAACCTGTCGTGGGTAGATGATGTTCTGTGTGTTCACAGTGGTAATTAGAGCGTGGTATTTTGTTTGCTAACACTGTTTTGGGGGGGGAAAAAAAAACCAACCAAACCCTTATCTACAGTTAGGTTTGGCTCCTCTTTCTCTCCATTTCCTGCCTCTGCCTGTCACCTACCCGATGTGCACACCTTATGCACTGTAGTAGGATGGACCACAATAGTTGTGAAATGGCTGGAGTTTGCAGCTGTTCTGAGCAGCAATGAACCTCAGCCTGATATTTTAACCACACATATTACAGAAACTTACTGCGCCAGGTGATGTGTAGTGGGGAGTGTTCCTACAGCAATGGGAACTCCCGCGCCTTAAAATGTCTGCCTTCCATGGCAAGTTTCATGTGGGCATGCTATGAACAGTTGATGGGCTGATGCAAAGGTTACTGCACCACTTAGCAAGGTACTCGAGAATGTAAAAAAAACCAGGGTGTGATGGCCTTGCTGTACAAACAGTGATGCTGTGCCTGACACGGATGACCTGAGTGCCTCTCCTGACAAAGACAATCCCTGCTGCCAGTGTGCAGGAATGCTGGATGTCCTACAGTGCTGTTTTGACCAAAACCCATCCATTTCAGTATGGATGAGATAATTCAAGGTGGTTTTCTATGCTGCATGTTGGCTTCATTAAAGCACTATGGCAAATACTTGTGCTATGTGGTCATGGGTGTGCCATGGGCCTCACGGGGTCACTCGCTGTTTTGTCTCAATGCCTGTTTCTGATGTCCCCGTTATCTTGCAGTGCCACTTGAAGATGAGAAATTTTAATCCCTAACTCTTGTCACCTAGGGCTTAGCAGGAGGTGGAGAATGTTTTTCAGGGGTTATGTTAGAGCTCAGGAGCCCCAGATGAAAAAGCAGCACACGTCCTTGAGTAAGTGGAACCACCCAGAGCTGAGGGTGAGATTTTCAAGGACTCAAAACCATTATCTGATTCTTCAAGGTTAGTAGGATGCAGCTGTGATTTCTTCGCTGTTATATTTAGCAGAAATGTAATGTAGTGCTTGCTGATGTGGGGAACACATAAAATAATGTGCATAATTTCTGAACCGACTTTACTAAATAACCAAGAATCCAATTTAGACAGCTGTTGTAAAATAGCATTAAATGGTTCTCGAGGTGACTTTTTTTTTCCATCAAAGTGACTATTTTCTCTAGTTGCATCCCTGACTTGAGCTGTGTCCCTTCCCTGGGTTAGGAAACCGTGTCCTTCATTGCCTGGTCTTTGTAATCAGGATGTCTTCATGGATTTTAGTCTTCCTCACTTCCTTTGTCTCTGTATATGAGATGGAAAAAAGTGAAAGGTGACAAAAAGCTCCTGCAAATTTGAAGATTATTCATGGAACATAGTATCAGATACTGTAATGTAAGGACTGCTGTCCAAGATATGTCAAGGTACAAAAAACTCACTGAATTATGTATGGTGCCATGTTGACACAAGCTAAGGTGAAATTTAGGAGATAATTACTAAACAAATTACTGTTGTTTGCTAATCTAACACAGTCAAATCTGATCAACACAAAAGAACATGTCTTACATGAAAAGTTCCAAGTTGAAAAAATAAAAATTCATTATGTGTGAGCCCTGAGCAATCACCTCTGGTGTTACTGCTTTCTAAGGTGTACTGGTGATTTCACAGAGTATTTTTTAATTAAATTGTCCAAATTTACAAAGCTTTAAAAGCATTGGAATATTTCTGCATCTGCTCTGCAGACTATTAGGCGACTTTTCTGGGTAGGGGTGTCCTCCAGCAGAGCAGACAGCTAGAGCACAGATTGTAAAATAAATAGTAAAAAAGGGAGACTGATCTGATGTGATTTTTAAGAGTGCAGAGACTGAGAACTTTTGTGCCCTTGATCTAGACATCAGCCAAATTGCTTGCTATCTTGGGACAGAAAAATTAATGCAGCCAGAGGAAGAGTGAGGCTATATATCCTATCACAGACTGCATTTGTTGTTTTTTTTTTTCTTTTAAAAATGATTCAAATGATTATGAAAGAGATTGTTTGTTTACAGGTCTACAAAGAGGTCTTAGAGGCCACCCTTTTCAGCACAGACGCTGGACAGGAAAGAGAGAGCTTGGGGCTTTCCAAACGCCGTCAGCTGTGTCAGGCTTGGGGTGAAACCTCACAAAAACCTGGGGAGAGAGTTGTGCTGGCTGAGCCAAGGAGGAAAGCATCAGACTCTGTTGTGGAGGCTTATATTAAATTACTCCAGCTGAGAAAATGAACCTTAATTTTCAGAGTCCAGCATGCAGCAGCCACAGATCAGGAGATGGCGAAGAAATGCTAATTTCAGTGAAAGTTGACATGGAGGATAATTGTTTTAGGAAACAAGGCAAGGAACTAGCTAAAGTATTCTTGTGTGTCTTGGTAACACACCAACTTGACTAATGTTTTGTAATCTCCTGAAGGGAGTATTAGAGAGAAGGGGTTTTTTTTCCCCTGTGCCTTGGTCAGAGAACTCTATAGATGAAAAACGTGCCTTATATTTTATAATTTTGTTACTCTTGTCTGTGCCAGGGATTTGTTTTACTAACCTTGACTATCCTAAAACCACATATCTTTTTCTTTTCTTTAAATAAAGAGATAGAGGAGGAATTTTTTAGTATATACTGTTAATTTGAGGTTTGTGTTTTTGAGTCTGGTACTTTTGACGGTGCAAAACAAATAAGGGTATTTGTAACACTGAAAGAAAGGAAAATGCAGTGTCAGGTTCTTTACCTAAAAGTGCACAGGAACAGGTTGTTGGATCTGTGGAGCAGTGACTCCTGTGCACAAAGGCTGGGGTTTTTATGCTCTTGTATCTGCAATATTGCAGGGCCTCTGTGTTTGCTCACTGTTGTGTTTCAGGTAGCTGATGTGCAGCTGCAGTTGAGAACCAGCAAGCCCAGCAACACGGAGGTGAAGTGCCCCCCAACATAAACTGTGACTTGTTTTTAAAATATTTATCCCTTCTGTGCTGTTTCTGTGCCCCTCTCCCCATTTTTTATGTCACCATTATCTGGAAAAGCAACAACTTCCATCCTTAACATGGCACCCCAAGACCTCTCTGGCACTTCACATCTCTGCTTTGTAGTAATTTGTGTTTTAAGATCTCAAGCTTGTGTCTAGCTGGTGCAGTGTCAAAGCACTTTTGCGCTGTATTTTAGTAATGAGTACTTAATAGCCCTCTCAGCTCAAGTCCCAGTGGCATTTTTCCACTGGTGTGCCCCTGCTGTGTCCTCTTCTCAGCCTGCAGATTTCTTTTCACTCCAGTGCAAGCATTCTTCAGGAGCTGTAAAGGAACACTAATATTGAAAAGCTGTTTTCCTGGAATAGACCCCCTGCTTGGCATCAAGTGCCTTGGGTAAGGGTTAAATTTTTGAGTAGGGTTTTGTGTTTTGGCTTATTTTTGCCTAGTCCATAGTAAGAACCAAAAAAAGGGGGGAAAAATCGAGTGAAAGAGTTGTGAAAATGGCTTAGAAAAGCAGTGAGCTGATGAGTCTTGAGAGGCTTTATATTTTTTTTTTATGTACAGAGCTTATGATGTTAAGTGACTCCTGTGAAGTGAAGCTCTTTGTGTCCTTTTTCCGTTCTACATGTGGTTTGTAGACATGATGCTGATTGAGCAGAAACCAGTAGATTTGTAAGTGCTGGATGAGGGTGTAGAGTCAGTGGCCACTGAATTTTTGATGGAACTGTGTTTGGGTTTTTTGGGGGTTTTCTTGTTTTTTTTAAGAACAAATCTCCTTGTTTGCTCAGAGCTTGGTGAGGTGTGGGAGTTGTGTCCTTGGCCCCCTCCTTGACAAAATCCTGGCATTTGTCAAGATAGGGACTGGTCTTTTGGTCCTGTTTTGGTTTGTCAAATGTGGATTATCACAAAGCCTGAGCTAAACTGGTGCTGAGCCTGTGCCCATGTGTGGAAACAGCTGAAAGTGGTGCTCAGTGTGTGTTTGCCCTATCTTCAAACTCAGCCTAATTCATCAGGAGAGTAATTAATGTTCAGTGCCAGGTAATAAACATAACTGGATAATGAGCTGCAAAATTGAAATGTAAGTGCATTGAAAGTATTTCAGTTCCTTGTGAATGTCTTGTGAATTATTTTTCTGTGGAGGTCAGGCACAGCAAAATGAATTACAATTTTAAAATTAATAAGTTTAAGTTGTGTGAGCTCTTTGTTTTTGGGGAGTTTAGTGTTGCATTTTCTAATAGATAAATAGCAGATGGAAAGAAAAAACATAATAAAACTTCGGTTAAATAAAGACTGGGTAATGCAAGAATTTTCTTCAAAGAAAATGCCTGAGGAAACTGTTTAGTCAGATAAAGCAATTTGGAGCCTAGGCCTATTTTTTATTATTAATTTGACAGGGACGGGAAATTAAAATAATCCATCTCTTTGAAAAGCCTTGGGTCTAGAGGTGGGAGGAGAGAATGGTATGTAAGCCTTCATATTTACACCTGCCCTTGTCCCACTGATGTGGCAACATTTGGTGAAACTTGTTTTTCCAGGTTACTGGGCTCAATTTTTCAAAACCCTTCAGAAAATCCTACATACTGAATTACATCCATCCATATCTACCTGACAGTGATTTCTTTGTTTCATTTGTCTTTGTTTCAGACTTAGTGCTCCTGCCTAGGTATCCATTGTGGATTCAACAGCACTGAATTTATTAAACTTTAAAATTAAAAAACAAGGCAGACTTTAGTGAAATCCATTGCACAGTGATGTTAAAAGTCAGACCTTTAGAGAAACACATCAGACTGAGTGGGATTGTAGTAGGTCTGTGTGGGGACTAAAAAGCAGAAAATAAAGGAAATCTGTGCAACAGATTTGTGTTGAATATCCTGATAATATTTAATCCTAAAGAAGGCAGTGTTTTGGAAAACAGATGATACCTCAGCCAGACTACTATGTTATCCAAATATACATCAAAAAGACATATGTACTGGGGTATTTTTGGATGGATGAAGGGTAATTAAAACATGCTGCTTTTTTTTTTTCCTCTCCCAAAAAATTTCCTCAACTTCACCATCCTCAAATGGATGACACTAAGGTACTGAAAATTGCAGAGCTGCTCTTAAACATATGACTAAGAGACTTGGAATTCCCGAATTCTTGTTCTTATTGATTGTATACACTGGGCTCAAGGGTTGTGTCGCACAACTTCCTTTTTCTGTTTTTTATCTGCAAAACATACAGCAATTTTAGTGCTATCTTTTCAGAGAAATTATGTGGAAAAGGATATAGATTTAGAATGTGTTTTGTTTTTTAAAAAGATTTTTAAGGAGGAAGTGAATTATTTTTCTTAATAAATATCCTGTGGTTTTCAAGTAAAGGCACCACTTGCTTCCACTTGCTTTGGTAGGACCCTGGAAAGCCAGAGTGTCCTGCTGCCAAATTAGAGTTATGAAGTTTTTGTTGGGACTTGCATTTTCCAGAAGCAGCAAAGAAAGGGAGCCTGGGTCTCCAAGACACATCTGCTGACTTTTCATCCCATATCTATCCTCTGCAGTTGTAGCCTTTGATCGTTGCTCCCTTCTAGACACACTTTTTAGTAACTTTGCTACTAAAATTTAACTTTTTAATCAGGAAATATGTCCATTGCATAACTTAATTTTATTTTTAATTTAATTTTTTTGCAGCTTTATAATGTTGAGTTAGTGTATCCTTGCTTATCTGTGAATTTTGGAAAGTGAGGATTTGACAGTGCGACTGTTAGTTTTGGGAAGAATTGGTACAAAAAGGGTGAGAAAGCAGGGTTTGCTCCTTTTATAAATCTGTCTGGATACTCCGTACTTGCTAGTATATACTAGTATAATTGCCCGCTTTGGTGTTTATTTTAATACACTGAGGCCTATTTTTTTGGCCTTATTATAGCTTAATGTGGATGGTTGTAAGTGAGCTTGGCAAGGCTCGATGCCTGCAGTGGATAGTGGGTTAGGCCTGAGACTTCAAGGGGATGAAAGACACCAGGGTGGGCTTTGCCTCCAGGCTACAATTAAGATGAAGGCTTGTTAGTACGATTCCTACTATAAAGGTTGTTGACTGTCTGCTTCCTTCTGTTTCTCCTCATTTTTCAGCTGGTGCCTGTAGTAAATAAGCCTGACAGGGGTTGTTCCTTATCGTGGATTCCAGATCTTTTGTGGCATATCTTCCATATCCTATTGTCCCATGGAGCCTGACAAGCTCAGGACTAATTTGTTTTTGGTTTTTTGGTTTGGTTTCGGTTTGGTTTTTTTTGGAGGAGGGGAGACAATTGCACAAAAAGTCTGTGCATGTTTCCAATCGTTCTGTGGCTGCCTCGAAGCAGTGGGAAGGCAGCAGTGCAAATGTAAGCCATGTGAACCTTGACTCTGCAGTTGGGACCATGATCTCCTGATCAAATGTTGCCATGTAGCACTGAATTTTTGAAATTACCCACTTTACCCTTCTGCACAAAGCTAGGAAATCATTCAGTCTCTTCTTCATACCCAGTACCAATTTCTGTTTCATTTCTTTTATCTGCAAGACAAAGTTGCATTATTGGCAAAATTGTAACCCTTGTGCTTTTAATATAGAGCAAAATTAAACAAAAGTGAAACTAAATATAATTTAGGATGCATCTAATACAAAAATGTTTTAACCCTCTAAATTGGATTAGGAAACAAAGCTGTTTATAATATTTTTTCTTCTTTAGCTTTCACCCGTATCTGTAAGTTGCAGATGAAGGTTATTATTGATTCATCCTTCAATGTCAAACAAGTATTGTGGCCAAAGGGAGTGGGAGGCTTATTGTGAGATGGGACAGGAAAGATGCTATATTGTTTTTCCATCATGTTCATTGGCCCAGTCATGTTCTTCTGAAAAGAAATTGAAGAAGAGGAAGTCCCTATTGGATCAGTAGTAGTTCTAAGATTAATGGTGTTGGAGTTGCAGTTTTTGTCAGCTATTTTAATGTTCTTACTACTGAAGTATTGGAGTTAATGGAATTTTAAATTAACATGAGAGAATATCAATTTGTATGAAATATATCACTGGAAATATGCATAAATATAGGCATTATCTTATTTCCTTCTGTTAGAAAATGTGGTAATAGCTAGTTTTAATCTTTAAAAGCAATCTTGAGCTTTTCTTGACTGGTTTGATTCTCCAATTATCCACTTATGAGTACATGTAACATCTCCTCAATAGTACCTGTTCTCTGATTATAAGTTAACTATTAACTTTCTTCTGATTATTAGGTTATGATCTCTAGTTTGGCCAGTGTCAGAAGGAACCAAACTACAGACTTTAATAGCAGTGTGTGGTCTTGTATTCTGAGCTCCCTTGTAGATAGCTTCCATTTTTCGTCAACAAGAAAGCACTTAAGTTAATTGCTTCATTTCAAAGACATAGTAGCTCTTTCTCGTCCATAAGTAGCCTTCCACGCATAGCTGCTGAGGTTTGGAGCACCTGCAGCCCAACCAATTTGGGCGGAAAAAAAAAAGCCATTAGTCTGCATGGAGGAAAAAAAAATGAAGTGCTGAAGTTCAGAATATTATCAATGATGCTGTGTTGGAGCAGCCTGAAAGATTTGGCTTTTGGTCTATGCCTGGTGCTATCCAAAACAACATATAAAATTCTTTGTGGAGCCGTTTTAAGAGTGTCTTGTTCATTCAGAAGGCCCTGTGTGTGGTGTTTGTTCCGAGGGCAGAGGCACCAGCCAACAGCTGATTCCTCCTCAGAGGGAAACATTGCCTAATGGCGATCGCAGGAGCCAAAGACCAGGGGGACAAAGTACTAAAGATAAACAGCTCAATCCCCGACTGTTCAAAGGCCTCAATAAAGCCTCTGATTTACACACTTGGGGTGGGACTCTGCTGTCCACACCTGCAGGCTGGCCCCAGGGCCCTGGTGTGGAGAGGTGCTGGGGTGTGTGACCCCTGTGCCCCCTGGGATAAAACACTGCCTTCCTGTGACCCCAATCCCAAAGCTTCTGTGCAGCTTTGCTTTGTCATAATTGCAGGAAGGACGAAAGAACAGACTGCTCTCATTTTATGGAGGTGGTGAATGGGAAGAGCCCACAGAGGCTGGATGTTGAATGGCACTTGAGAGTGCTCCTCTAGTCTGATGGACTCGGAGAGGCTTTTTAGGTTGCCATAATGAGAGGCTGATCCTAGTAATTTGGGTAGCAATAAAAATATAGCCTGCTTTTAGACAACAATTTATTTTTTCTTTTATTTTTCTTTCTTCAGCAAACTTTACCGGCAGCTGGATTGTTAGTGACACTCCAAAAATTTGGGGGGTTGTTTTAACCTTTCCAAGCATTAACACAGTTCCTACCTTTCCACCTCAGAGATGTAAAAGTGAAAATAACTCTTGAGGTTTCCCCTCTCCTTTGTATTTGTGGCTTTCTTTCATAGTGAAATTTTGACTTGATGGAAGTATTTGATCTGTGAAGGGTCTCATAGTCTTGACACATTTAAAGCTGGTGGAGTGATGAATTCAGTGAGCAGGTGGGTATGTTGGGGCAGGTTAGTTATGAGGAGAGTGTTTTATTTCAGCTCTTACAGTACAGAGAAATACGTGTTATTTTGGAAATACAATGCTGTACATCTGTTATTAAGATTTGCCTTTACAGGGAATGAAATGCATGCAGTCACTGTATAGTAAATTAATAAGAACTATGCCCCTGATTTATTGTCTGTATTTTTAATTTCTTTATTAGTAACTCCTCGTTGCTACATAGGTAGGTAACTCCTTTGCTATTTTTTGCTTGAACTGTGTGTGGTTTATCCATTTACTCTACACTACACTAAACTCTGACAGAGTTGTGTTCTTAGGACGTAAAAGGGATAAGGGGAAAAGGGATTTGGATTTTTATTTTGTTGTTGTTGCAATTGTTTTGTTTGCTAGAGGAAAAGCAGTAAGGTACGATATTACTGTTTGCAGTGATGTTTTTATGTGCTGTGTAGGTCAGGCTGATTCTGTGAAGGAGGTTTTTTTCTCCTCTTGAAGAGAAGTGTATAATAGTCATTGTATACAGCCAGGAGTCCTTGAGCTTTTGCTGATGGGTTGGAACAGTTGAGTGCTTGGAGATGGAGTCTGGCTGAGCTCTGCTTAGTGAGGCAGCTTCTGAACACAGAGTGATAAGTAATACACTCCTTTCAAAAGGTCAGTGAGCACTGTGGAGGAGATGAAAGCTGGGAGAAAAAGTATCTTCATTTTATGCTCTGTTGGAAAATGCTTTCTTTCAGACATGCACAATAAAAATTGGAAAAGCAGGAAAGCTGTATTTTGCATTTGTTTGGAAGTTCAGGACACTATTCTGGGTTGTGTCTCCTCATTCTGTCGAGGTTGTGTTTTACCACAGGTGTACAAAGAGTGTTGCCTAAACAGAATCCTCATTTTCAGCTGTGCCACGTCACTGGAGTGGAGTACTAATGTGTGCATGGGAAACCGGTGTCACTGTATGAAATGAATTTAGTCTCAGGCCTTAGAGACCTTGTTAGTGCATCTTTAAATAAATAAATAGGTTTAGTTCCTGTGTAACTCTTGACCTCACTTTTTCTGACTGAAGACTCATTGACGCTTCATCCCCTTTATCATGATATCAAAGAAAATGTAACTCTCTTGCTTTGTTTTCTGTTATAAACAGTCTGTGTGAATAAGAAAGCCTCTAGTGCAGGTGTTTTTCACTGAATGCTGCTCTGCTTTGTGATAAAAATCACATAAAACAAGTAAAACCTTCCTATTGAACTACACATATATGCATCAGTACCCTGTGTGCTGTGTGTCAGGGTTGACTGCTACTGTTTTACGGTCTTTAAGTGAAATATTTTTAAAAACATTGTCTTGAGGAGGAGCTCTTCTGTGAAAATATTTCATAGGAGACTGTATTTTTCCATAATTAACAAAAAGCAAACTGGGAATCTGGCAAGCAAAGGAGAGTGCATGTCTGTGTGCTTGAGCATGCATTACTTGTGTTTCCTGCCCTGTATTCTTTATTGACCCATGTACAGGCAGTTGGTGCCCTACAAATCTTTAAAATGCCTTTAGTTCTGGAGTTACTACTTGCGAAGGCATTGTTCCAGCTGTTCATCCCAAATATTTAGAATTTTTTTTTCTTGCTTACAAGTGCACACACACACTGTAGATTTTATGAAATGGCCAGCTTGTTTGTGATGGAAATGAAAAACTTTTTTTTTTTCACTCAGATTACTTTTTCAATACATTTTGGCTGACTTTTTAGTTTCTGGTGCATTTTCAGGGAATAGAAAGGTAGAGTATGACATCTTTAACAGTAAACACAGTGGTGGTTTAGGGATGTCAATACTAAAGCTTTGTGCTTGAAAACCAACTCTTAAATTCATATATTTTGCTGCTTTTGAATAATGTGCACTTGTCTGGGCAAGGGGAGGCATTTTTAAGTGTTGTTGGGTGCAGAGTTGAGCAGGGATTAGGCACAATTCAGTCAACTGCAGTTAAAACTGCTCCTCCTAACCTGAAAATGCCAAATTTTGGGGAAGCCAGAGCTAGTTAAATCTGTATCTGGATTTGATTCTCAATGTCCACAAGCAAAGAAAGAGCTTCCCTCTACTCCTGCTTGGAGCGCAGAGTCCCCTCAGGGCCTGAACTAATCGTCATCATGCTTATTTACTGCTGCACTTAGGATGGAGACTTTGATAGGACATTTAATCCCTGCCCAAGCATCATTGTCCTCAGTACATGTAGCTCAAATACCTCATCTGGGTTTTTCCTTCTTTCACATACTATTTTTAGTCTCTGAGTGAACATGTCACCTTTTTTTCAGTCACTTCACTTAGGCTGTGTATAAATATGTGGGAATTCTGAGAAGGTCGTAGTTAGGTCTTAGGTCAAGCACAGGTTGCCAAGTTGCGTTGCTATAGAGCAAAAAGATTCACTGTAACATCATACATTTTGTTCTCTGCCGCATCCAGTGCTTAAAATACTTCCTTTGGGTTGCTGGCATTTGCTACACCCTCTGCTTTGCTGTGAAGCTCAGTAGCAGCTTTCACGTGGCAGTCTTCCAGATGAATATTGATTATTTTGAATTATGTTAAATGTTCTGTACTTTGGGTGATAGCAGACAGTGAGTTAAAAACAGAGCTTGTGTATAGTAATTTCCTGTCCCCCAGCTTCCTGACAGCTTCTTAATTTGAGACTATTCAAATACGTTTAGTTGTTGGCACTGTTCTTTTAAACATTACTTATTATAATAATAATCCAGTTTTATGTTTGCAAGTGCCACCAGTTTTCTGACAAACTGAATTTGGGGAGGAAAGCAGAATAAAATTACAAGCATGCTTGTATTTGTATATTCCCCATAGACACAACCCCCAAACTAGTTATGTAAAGCTGCTAAGCACCCCAATGGTTATAACAATATTATCTTGCTTTTTAAGCAGGTGTTGGGAAGATGGAGAAGACTTTGAACAGAATTCATCCAGTTTCTGATCCAGAAGCAACCTATTTTCTACAAGTTTCATGGGAAAAGGATTTAGGCACTGGCTTTGGTATACTTCTTAGTGATTGTCAGTGTGCATGGACTGGGACAGGTAATAATGGAAAGAAAAATACTTAGTTTAAATAATTACTGCTCTTTAGTGCTCCTTTTAAAACACTTCCTCAACTGTGACCCCCAGCTTTATGAAAACCATTTCATGGGCATTATGTCCCAGGTGATGGAGGAGATTGGGTTCATGAACTTTTGGGATATGGCCAGACAACTTTGAAAACTGGAGAGATTGTGTGTCAAAGCTGCAGCAAATTCATTTAGCACATGGATATGCAATGTTTTGTTCTTTCTCAAGAATACATAATTTCTTGGAGTGATGCGCTGAAGTAACACTTTTGTGTCTTCTCCAGGTTCCTGAACAAATGCGTATCCAAGTTCCTCTTCAAACAGATTGGAGTCCATGAAGCATTTAATTGCAGATGTTTTTTAAGTGTTTTTGTACCATTTTAATAGCTAAAGGTAGCTGTTATTCGTAGTGAGGTGAATTTTTGGGAAGGAGAAGGGTCAATAAACTATCAGTAGGAAAAGCTTATTAGCCTGTGGCATTTTTTTCCCCACCCTCATAAGAGAATGGGCCTTTGCCATATGTGTGTGCTTCTCTCATTCATGCCCAGTGAAAAAAGGTTAGATTTGTGAGTTCCTTGAGAAATGTCTCAAATACTTGATCTAAAGCCTTTCTCTCAACAGCAAAAATGTTTCAAAGAGAGGAGATAATGATGTATTTTACAGCAAATTATAGGCAAAACCATTTTCTGGACTCTTATCAGAAGTATAAGAAGCATCTGTATAGTTCCTTTCTTCCTTCCTTCTCCCTGCCCAGTGGATGTTGTTTCTCCCCAGGTCCTACATAAGCCAAGCTTATGTATAGGTCTGAGATTAGATAAATGTATGTCAAAATATAAATTAAATCTGCTCTTCCATATTCCTTTTAACATTTCAAATGCTGCATTGATCAAGGATCCCTGCACAAAGCAAATACATAGATTCCAGTCCTGATTCCCTGTAGTGAAAGATTTTTCTTTCTTGGCTTAACAATACTAAAGTCAACGATTTCGAAAACAATAAAAAGGTTGTTAATACTGATAAATACTGTTTTTTCTGTTTGAAGGATCTTGTTCTCAGGTGACTTCAAAATCCCCACTTTAGAATTCACAAAAAGATGATTCTTATTGTTCCAAGTGAAGGCTATGTCACTATAGCTGGGAGTGTATAGAAGAAACAGGTAGACACAGTTCTCTTTTTGTTGGCTTCCTGCATCTGGCAAGAATGGCTGATAATGATTTCCCAAAGCAGAGGGGCAGTGAAAGCAGGATGACTTCACTCTATTAAAAAGGAAAGAAAGAAACCCACAACAATTCAGCAGGAGCACTGGGTGCTCATCCAAAGGAGAGTTTCTTCTGTTTTTTCTTCTGTAAGAATCAGATCCCTTTCTAAGAAATTCTTACTGAATTTTTAGGCTCTTGAATAATCTAATTGGGAGTTGGTGTTCTTGTGCACGAGGCTTTCCTACTCCACTGATCTGAGTTTTTGTACAACAAAATACTGGTTTTGGTCACCTTCTAAAGTTATTACATCATGTTTGAGAGTTCTTAGATTTTAAATTCAAAACCTGGAAGGAGGGAAAGCAATCGTCAGAATATTTTTGCTGTGGGAAACCCCTTTTGAGTTTCTCATGCTGTGGATTATTTTGCTTGGCAAGACCTACCAGGAAGAGAGTGAGAGTTGCTGATGGAGTTGTCTTTTATGGGTTTTGTGTGTTTAATGTGATGATGAAACGTGTTAGGAGTCCTGTTTAAGGAGAGAGGGAAATCAGTGAATGTTGGTTTGGAGGAGAAGCACACAAATATGCAATGTAATGTAGTGTATTAGCTTGGTATTGGGTTAAAGAACTTCATCTGTAAGGATTTACAGATTTATTTTTATCATATTTCCCTAATGATTGATCAGTTCTGCTGGATTTATAGCATAAAGAAACATTCAGCGTATACAAGAAAAAATCCCCTTTGTCCTTCATTGCAGTATTTTAGTGTCTTTTTATAACTTTCTTATGTCATTAGAAGTTTATATACATTTTTCTCAGTATTGAAATCACTGTTATAGACAAACACTTCTTTTGTAAGTTTTTCAAACTTAGCTTTTTCTACCCCTTACTGCCTTATTCTGCAAGGGATTCCATATTTCTCTCTGTACTGTTTTGGGGGACTTTAGGCAACTAGAACTGTGGATGCATATCAAGAAAGCAATAACCCATTACAGACAGGGAAAGAAAACAGGGTCAGAACTTCACACTAACAAAAAATACAATATTCCTGCTACATTTCCACTAGTGGAAATGGGACACAGATATATGTCAAGGGAAGAATAATCTCCTAATATTCCTTAGGATCGGAAAATGCCTTGGGTTGGAAGGGACCTTAAACATCGTCTAGTCAGTGTGTGTCTGTATGTACATATATAAATATGTAAATATATAAATAAATAAATATATAAATTATAGAAATGTTTGTTAATGTATGTTTTATATATAATTTTTAATACATATAATTTTTCACACACATTGGATTATCTATTTCTCACTTGTTTCTCTGACAGTGTCTGAAGCAGACATTTCTAGGGAGGCTGCTGACATAGAAATTGACAGACAAAAATATGTGGAAGAGCTGAGGAAAGCACTGATAGCTGGAGAAGAATCAGCTGGAAAATACAACTACATGATTTCAAGAGATGAACAGAATAAGGCCTGCCACTTCTCCTATGAAAGGAACCTGAAAGATGGCTCTGTAAGTAGATAAATGTTTAGGTGTGACTGCTAAATAACGAGAATGAAATAAGTTTTTGTATTTTATTACGGTCTTTAAAATCAGAGAGACTTGTGATACTTATTTCAGATTGAATGGATGGTGTGAGCTCTGCTATGGGCCAGGCTAGAAAGAAAGTGAGTGGTTTGGGAAGCAGGCTGCCCTTTTGAAATTGTAGGCACCTGTGCATTTCTGTTTTCCTTGTTTCTTCACTCTCTCTCTCTGTATTACTCACCTAAATTAGTAAAAAATAAAATCAAGGCAAGATTATTTTAAAATGCTAAAACATAGTGGTAAAATTAGCTTTTGTATTACTTTAGATATTTCAGAAGCTAAGTGTAAAATTAAATTGCAGATGGGAAAGTGGTTCCATGCTGCTTGCTTGGCTGCAAAGGAAAGGACTGTTTTAAGAAAGAAACCACTATAATCTTTATCTGTAGAGACTTTTGGTTATTCCAGGGTGTGGTTTGGCGTTAAAACTTTCATGAGTAAATTTCCTAGTTTGTACTTTTTAATTTTTTACATGCCTTTTTGCTTGTGCAGTGCAGGAAATTTCATCTCAGTTTGGCTCTTCAGGAGCCAAAAGTTAGGTCCTGAAAGTCTGCCAGTCCGCATTATCAGTATTTCTGTGCATTTACCCAAGGCTATATTGACTGTAAACTCCTTTTTGACACTTGTGAGCTGTTTGGTTGTTCACAAAGAGGTTGGAAGTGCCATATTGCAAGGTTAGGACCAGACTGTACTCAGAGGTTGAGAGCAGTAAGGTTAAGAATCCTTTTTTTTTTCTGCTCTGTGTCACACGTGTTCTAAATACAAGACAGATTAAATACATAATATATTTTTATTAAGTGCAAGTATCCTCATGTATGTTGGCTCATGTAATATATGTTTCCACTAATTAAGGCTTAAGAGAAATTTAATTTGTATGAAAAAAGCTTTACGTCAATTTGGGAAAATAATAATGTAGCCGAAGAAACTGAAAATACAAAGAGCCTTGATTATTACGTATGCTTTTAACTTCGGGTGTCAAAAGAATGTTTTTAGAAAAGATGGGATTTCTTGGGTGAAAATACGCCTTTTTTTCTCTTCTGCACTAAACTAATGCCTACAAATAAAATTGCCAAAGCAATTATGTAGAATAATAGAATTAGGTATTAGAAATACCTTTCAGGTATGTAATAGAATATGTTCCAAACATTTTACAAACTCTCTGTGGAAGTATTCGTGATCTATCTCCTTCAGCATCACATTAGGAAATTAATCTTCCTGGGCTTTGTACATCCAGAGTGCTGATAGTCAGCTAAATGTAAATGTACCACAGAGGAAGCCTAGAGAAACTGCAGCTTAAACACAACTTAAACTCAGTGTTTATCTCTTATCAGTGCTTGTTTGTCTTAGTGGGTGTTTGTCTTTACATCTTTTATTTAATAGTTAGGAATATTTTCTCTTCTTTCATATTTCAGTAACTGTTTAGATAAAGAAATAATAACTTCCCTGTCTTGGTAAGAGTGTTGCAGGGCCAGAGTGAGCAAATTCCGTGAAACTACCAGGAGTAAGTAGGAGATTACTGTTCTTAAAGTAATGTTTTTGTCACTCAATAGAAACGGAAAGATTAGAGGAAAGCATGCATGAGGATGTAGTTGGCTGTGTTTGCATACTGAATGTTCAGCTCAGTGTTTAATAATTAGCAGTTTTTAGTAAAAAAATGCAAAAGCTTTTGAAATGGACTGTTACACTTTGAATTATAAAATGCTTGTCGATTCATATAGGTAACTGCTACTGGAAAATATTTTCATGAAATTAATACATGGGTGCCTAAGAGTAAATTTTGTAGTCTTAGAAAATGAACATGCCTTACCTTTTTCTTTGGAAATATATGCATGCTTATATACACAAAGTTGGTTATTTTTATTATTTTTGATGGAGCCTGCCTGGAGCATGATGCTGATCACCAGCAGTCACCTATGCCCATCCCAGGCAGTCAATTCCAGGGCTGTGCTCTGTCATAGTTCTCCATCCCATGTGGGACTAGTGACTGGTAATAGTCCCTTGATGATGATAAAATGAGCTAGATACTGATTTATTGTTTCCATGGCTGTACCAAATGGTGATATTTGAAATAATTTTTACGTTCTTTGCAGCATCTTGCTAAAGCTCTGCTTCCATAAGATGTAATTATGTGTCAAAACTCTGTTGGGTGGTCTGGAGGCTTGCAAATAAAAATAGTGGAGTGATGTTAGGCAAAGGAAAACAGGTATATTATTGGGAAATATTTTCTGAGACGAAAATTTGTTTTACTGCCCAGGTGTTTTCTGGAGGAAGTGGTGGCAGCCCCTTTGTGCCCCTCATTTTTAAAGTGACTATCCAGGCCCTTTAAAAGGGACTGGGTAGAGGAATGGGAAATGCATTGTAATTATCCTGCAGTGGATACATATTTGATGACTTAATAAGGTATTTGATTCACCTGGTTTTTATTTAGTGAACCGATAGGTTCCTTCCAGGAGCTAATATCTAGATGTTCAAAAGTACATGATTACACATACTCCTGCACTGCTTTGATGGAATGAAACCAAATGTCAATCTCAAAATAATTTAGAAAGTGCTTGTAATGATTAGTATTTTATAATAATAATGATGTGTGTGTGAAGTTCATGTAGTGAATAAGTGATGATGGTGGGTTGGTTTTTTGGGGGGTGTTTTTTTGTGTGTACGGAAAACTTCCACAAGTCACAAAGGATTCCTGTGTGATTTAGAGGAAGTTCAATGTAATCTGTTTATTTTGTAGTGTCCTGATTGCCTGTAATGTTTAGAACTATCAGGATAAGAAAAATAATCTAACTTAAGGGGCGTCCATAAGGGTTTTAGTACTTCTTTATTTATCTTTTTGAAATGTTGGTCAGGAGAGATAAGATGATGTCTGAGCTGTAGAAACACTGGTTCTGGCTGTGCCTCAGGCTGGTGCTGCTGAGCCTAAGAAGTCGTGCCTTTAAAAATCCCGATGGGTTTGGTGCAAATCCCAATGCGTTCGGTGAAAATCCCAGTGTGTTTTGTGAGAACCCCGACGCATTTGGTGAAAATCCCAGCGCATTTGTGATTTATCTCCCTCAGGACAGGTGGCTGTGCCTTTGGGAGCCGTGGCTGGGGTGGTGGGGGCTGCACAGAGGGACCTGGAATAACAATGTCTGTGGAGTACAGTGGGAATTGTGTGCAGATCCAGCTGCAGCCCTGGACGGGCCACACACACGGAGACCCCGAGAGGGGCCAGGAGGCTGGTCCAGCTCAACTGCTGCCACCTAAACAAACACCAGCCGCAGAGGCAGTGATTTAGCGCTTGATCTAAGTAGGTGACCACTGGGAAGTAAATCTTTCCAAGTGCTTCAGCGAGTCACTCCACATATAATAAATAATGGAAATCCGGCAAGCTCTTTTTCTGCGGAGCTGGCAATTAAATAGACTAAATAGCCTTTGATAAACAATTATTTGAGTGCTAGCAGTCTCTTTTTTTACAGTGATGTGACAGGCTCTGGAGTTTTTTTTCCTTCCCTGTTGCTTAAGTTTATTAATAGGGAGGGTAACAGCTTAACAAATTCCACCTTAGATGCAGTACTGTTGCTAATTAGGATGATGGAAGAGATGCTGTTATTTGTCTCCCCCATTTCCTGTGACTGCTTTTCCCTGGTCAGGACTGTGAGTTCATTATAAGTTTACTAAAAGTTGAAAGAAAGCTGGAGAAGCTAACCAAAACTTTTCACAGCAGACTGAATGAGAGAAATGGAATTGGTAGAGCTCTTTGTGCTGTCCTAACTGTCTTGGTTCAAGGTCTGAATAGTTACTTTGCTCCAAACCACTGAGGATGTGTTGTTTGGTTAGCAAAGGTCACTGAGAGTTCAGGTTGTTTCCCAGGCAATTCCACCAGCTGAGGAGAGAGGAAGATGAAATGATTAATCCTTAGGTCAGTGTGAAAGTAATGACTTTCGTATCACTTATATCACTTAATGTCTATGTACTTCAGCACTTGAGAGTGGACACTTGAATGGGTTTCTTGGAAGCCTATTTTAGAAATAGCTGGCTTCTAATGTGCCTTATTTAATAAAAACATTAAGTGTTATCTTGTGAGTAATCTCAGACTTCTGAGTGCCACATGATTTTCCCCCATCTTACCTTGAGTGTACCATCAGGTCTTTCAGGTACTGTGGAAATGGATCACCTCTGTAATCTTGAGGTAAAAAACCCCATTTCTGAAAGAATTATTGTCTATTAGTAAGTGCACAATATTTGACAGAAGTCCTGGTGAATTAAATAATTAAGCTCTGCTGTTTTCCTTGTTTAGCTATTAGATTATATATTTGATTGCTGCTGCTAATAAGCATTGCTCTGGAAAAATTAATTAAAAATACTGGTAATTTTTACTGTTAAAACTGTGGTATTATCAAAAAAAGAAGACTCAAACACTGTGATGAATAAATTCTCTTCAGTTTCTTTCAACCTGTTAGGTTTGTGTATTTCATTGGACTGATCCAGTTGAACAAAAATGGTAGCTTAATTAAGGCCTACTGTAAATCATACTATAAAGAACATTTTCTTATTTCCTGAGTGCAGTGAGAATCTAAATTAAAGTACATGTAAAGTGCTCATAAATAACAGATTTTGATTTGTGCAGAAAAATTTGTCAGTTATCCTTTCTCTCTCCTGGTGTTATTATCTCCCCTCCTTTCCTCTTGATTCCTTCAGATTTTCCCCTTTTGGAATACCTGCTGTGCATTTCAAATCGCTGTGTAGGCATCAAGGCTTGCTTTCATTTGCAGAATGGAGTACAAATGCTTTCCTTTTAGGAGGAAAAAATCTTTAAATCATGGCATATTGACAAGCCTTGGTTTCCCAAACACAAATTGCAGCGGACAGTAAAAGCTCTGGAAAAGAGATTACTGTGTGTGGGCTCTGAACCTTCACTGCAAGACCCTAGTCCTGTATTTTCTGTGAGGATGAACAGCAGCCAGAGCCTGAAAACCAATGAGAATCTCACCAATGGTTTCTCTTCAGAAACTCGCTCACAGCTCCAGAGGGAGCATTCATCTTTCTGCCTGCAAAGGCACAGGAGAGCTCTCAAGCTCAGGATAGTAATGTTCACTAAAATAGGACCTTTTCCAGGATAAAATATTGAATGAGTATGTTTAAACTCTCAAAGCAACCTCCACACCTGTAGTGTTCTGCTGCAGTCACTGAAATGGTCTTGAAATGTAAGAAAAGGGCAAATTTGAGAGGTCTTGTATTTTTTTAAAAGTGACAAATACGGAAATATTGCCAAGTGATGTGATGCAGAAATAAAAGAGCTGCAGAATGTGCAGTGAGGAAGGTGTTAACACTTCTGGTGATTTTTCTCCTTAAGTTGCAGTGATTTTAAATACACGTATCTTTGGCTTTAACTCACCTCTGTATTAGTAGTCCACAAACAAAAATGAACTTTTCTTTGAACAGTGAAGACAAGTCCCTAATTTCTGTGTCCAGTGAGAAGAGTAAGATCTAATCTTTTTCTGGTGGAACAGCAGTACCATAAGTTTGCTTCTTCCCTGAAAGCCTTGTGAGCTGTTGTGTGCCCATAGGATTTGACAGAATGCTAATTACTGTCTGTTACATGTTAATATGTGGAATGCGTGTTTTCCATCACAACAAAAAAGCCTAAGGGTCTTTGATTTGAGATTTAAAATCTGAAGGCAAATCGCCCATGTATTTGGAATTGGTGAGTAAAATATTAATTCAGAATTGTTCTGAGATGTGTTAGTATCGCTGGAAAACCCTTTGGCAGGTAGGTTTTCTTCATCCAACTCTTGAATGTGGTTCTCTTGGAAAAATACGTTTCCCAGAAAGGTAGGTACAGTGCACAAATTCAATAGTAAGTTTCCAAGTAGTATCATTCCAGGAAAAAGCTCTTCCATAGATGATTATTTGTTTCATATCTTTTCTTCTTGTTCCTCTCAGGTACCTCTGCAAATAATGCCTGACATTTCATTTCAAATTACATGTCAATTGCTTTGTTGGGTACAAAGTGTAACTGTTTGTTTTTTTTTCATGGTTTTGGATCCCAAATCCTTGTCACTCTGCATGTGTTTTTCTCTGACAAGTCTTAAATTTTGGGATTTTTTAAGAGTTTGAGGTACAGATTTTTGTTCTGTTCATACAAGCACATTGTACTCTCAGTGTGTGAAAAATACCTATAGGTTATTAGCCTAACACGAATTCGTAACAGAACATTGCCAATACTCTTAGAGGCTGCAGAGATACCAAGAAGTGGAATTTGGAAACAGTCAGGTTTTTTAATACTACTTCTTTGCTTGTTTAATCGATTGCTGTACATCTTGCAAAATGATGGGAGATTTATTTCCATTAGTTCACACTGAACTTGTTGTCTTGTGGCTGTGTTTTGTACCTGTTCAGTTTTAGCTGGAATGAGAACTTGTTCTAGACAGCTAATTCCTCCCAGGAACATTATAGGCATGAATTTTGCTATTTATTTGGAATAAACCTGACTCTGCTCTTTCAGTCTATCCTGAATCCATATTTTTCTCCTCTGAGCTGAATCACTCTGAGAAAAAATCTTAAAAAGGAAAGGATTTATCTAATGTAACTCTTAGAGACTAGCCTGAGCTATTGATCAGCAAGTATAAGTTCTGGTCTACATGAGAGTTCTAAGGCTGAGGTGATGTGGTGAACATGTATACGTCAAGGAAAATTGTGAGGTTGTCCAGCCTTCACAAGCACTGTTTTACTTGCAATTTAAACTACTGTTTCAGCTAAACAAAAGTACTGTTGAACAGCTGTCATCAGAGTGTGTCTTCTTTTAAATAACGCAGAGACAGTTGATAACTGTTTTTTTGAGTTTTGGGGGGTTTTTTTGTTTTGGTTTGTTTTTTTCTTAATAATTGAAAATAGAAGAATTTATGTCATCTTTTACTTCACTGGGCTGACAAAGGAGTTGAAACTGTGGAGTCTTGTGACCTGCTTTGAAGTGATTTTCTAAATCAGCTATTCACTACTGCCAGTTTGGTTTTGCCAAAACACGTTACTGACCCAATGTTACTGACTTTGGGTACTGAAATACATTGAGCAATGTCCTTCTCATCTCATTAAGAGCTAACAAGATGTTGTCTAAGACATAGGTCAAAACTGAGGAATTCAGGTAAGAATTGCATTAAAATATATAGTATTTATTTTGGTATGGATTTGTATGCAAGAAAATAGTTATGTTTCTGAGACCACCTGAAGAAAGATTTTGTTAGCTGTGATGGGGGGCAAGAAAACATGTTTTGCTTTGACTGTAACTAACTAAATATGAGCGGTCTCCTGTTCACAGAGATCAGAGGAACAATCAGCCTGCTCTGGTGTGTGTGTGCTAGTTTGAAAATCCTGTAAACTGCATAACTAAGATGTTTTGTTTCCAAAAATCCTTGCAGGCTGTGGGTGAACTACTGAAGATATCTGTGAAAGGGAAATTTTAATAGGGCCCTTCTGTGGACATGTGGTAACAGGAGTGCTGAGCTAACCAGGGGAAGGGTTGGTATTACCTCTATTAGCTACCTGACGTAATTGTAGTTTAAAAGTTCTTATTTCAGTGGTGTAGTCTGGGGATAAAACCAGCATGACTGCAAAAAGGGTATTCTTTCTGTAGTAAAGGACGTTTGGGTGCCAGTCCTTTGCTTTTTGAATGTGGTCCTCGAGAATTTTTCTGATCAGTTTTTCTAAAGCAGGTACTGTCTTCCTTGAATGCCAAGATGTGAAGTTACACAGTATTTACCACAGGATAAGGGTGAGCTTATCCGCTATCACTAAGGATCTTGATTTGTGGGAAATAAGTGGGGCAGGTAAAATGCAGAGAAAATAAGAGAAGTGGGTTTATTTGGATCAGTTTCTGGTAAAAAGTGGACAGTCCCCCACCCAAAAACACAAAGACAGGATGGATGATGTCACATGCTTAACTCATTTTGGGTTTAACTTTCATGGGACAGGCTAGTACCTAAAACTGAGAGTGTGACATCTATTTATGCACCTTTCTCACCAGGTGTTTCTAAGCCTTGGAGCCATTGTGCTTCCCCCACCAGGCCGAGCTGTGTGGTTTATCTCCCGTTTGTCAGGCAGGGCTCGGAGAACACGAGTGCAACGGTTCCTCCCTGGGGCTCTGCCAGGGCTGCATGTGCTCATCAAATGTTGTTTAGTCACTGCAGCATGTTTATGCCATCTGCAAATGCATGTGCTCCCCTTCCTGAACAATGCTCTTTAATCAAGACCACTATTGTGGAGAGGCTAGCAGGAGCAGTATACATAATCAGCGGGACGCCAAAATTAGAGTTACACGTGCGTTTTTCCTGACCCCACCGTGTGGCACTCTGGGCAACAAGCTTCCAGAGGGTGCCACGTCTCTGGAATTAATACCTTTATCCACAGTCTGCCCTACTTCTGTGTATATTATTCGGACTCCAATTTGTTTAAAGAGCTCCGTGGTAGTAATAACAAATCAAGAGTTGTCACGGAGAATTGTTGAGCCTATAGGAATTGCCTGCTGTCTTTTATTTGTTAGGAGACTCCATTTTTCCAGGTCTGTCTAAACAGAAACATCCACTAAACCATTTCACATCTGTTGTACTCCTTTCTTCGTATTACAAAAGCATGAGCTTTTTGTTCCACATATTTTTTCTGAACAATTTCTTCATTGTGTTAAAGCTTCCCTAACTTCTTGCTGATACTTTTTGCTGGGTACTAAAAGAATACTTAGAGAATGCAAATGCGTTTGAGATGGTAAGGGCCAGAAAGTGAAGAGTTCCAGTCTGTGTTCTGAGGATGTGTGTATTCAGAGATGATAGGTGTGATATTTGAATAATTTACATATACATTGTGTTATGGTATATATGTGTATTATGGTATGTATTTGTAAATATACACTCAATGTTATCTTTTGCATTTCTCGCAGAATAATAGTGATTAGGACTGGTAGGGATCTTAAAGACAATTTCTGTTAATTTCTTGTAAATTTTTAATGGCAGTTATTAAAGGTGTGTCATTTTAACCATGACTTGTCTTCTATTGACAACTTGATTTTTTTGGTGGGTTTGCTCGTGATTTCTTTTTCCTATGAAAAGGAAATGGGGCAGGAAGAAATGTCTCTTTTCTGATGGTGGTGTAGTACTTTTTAAAGCTGAGCAAGTTAATCCCGGTATTCCTATAGCTGGCTGAGACGACCGTCCTGGACCTTTCTCCCTTTCCAAACCAATTTTTTTCTTAGAAAATTCTTTTAGATTTTAAAGTGAATCTTTAAATTTCTTTTTTTGATTGCAGTTTGAAGGCTTTAGACTGCTCCTCTGGGGCTGTTACAGTTTCCTTGTTGAAAAAGGGAAGCTTGGAAGTGACTCAGTGACATGTCTGTCTGTCTTTCGTAGGTTAAAATTTCATGACACTGTCATTTTGTGGTGGAGATTCCCTCTGTGTTTGCACAGCTAATTATATTTTTGCTTTCTTTTAAATTTACCATGTCTGACATAGTTGGTTTTGATTCATCCAACCTGGGAACAATCAAATGTTTATCAGTTATCTGACGGTCTCAGATTTTAGTCAATTAATTTTTAGTTGTCTGTTACTTTTACCTAAAGAAACTCTTGGATTTCATGGTGTGTGAGTGACTCTGCAGGTTGTGCTCAGTGACAGTTACAAATCTGGGTATTTTATGCGCCTGAGCATGGAAAATGATGTCATTCAACAAATGGCAGCTACTTTAATTAAAAAAGAAATTTTAAAAAGTCCCTAGATGTCAGGTCACATGCTTTAGGAAAATAACATCGATTCCATGACACAGGAGTGTTTTCCTTTCAGCTGCACCTTTAAACCTAATCCAGACCATGACATTGGAAATAAATACATTTCCATATGGCAAAAGGAATGTAGTCATATTTGTTGAAAAATTCATATAGGTTTCTCCATAAAGCTGTTAATGCTTCAGTAGTCTGGTGGGTGACATAAACCCTCTGTGCCTTATTGTTTTAGTACCTTTGAAGAGAAAATGGCAATCAAGAGAAAATGGCCTTTATCATAGGCACTCTTTTTAAAAGGTGATAAAATGGTGCAACTTGTTAGTACGTGACGGAAACCCCAGGTTTACCAGGCTATACTGAGCTTTTTGTAGACTTAGATCAGGATGGTAGCAACATGCTTTGATTTGGAGAAGGAAATCTGTATTTTGCTCTAAGTCTAAAGCAGCAACTAAGGGAAAATTATTCTGAAATTGTTTTTTGAAGATTGAGATACATTGTGGGAAGTGCAGGGGAAATTGTGGGAGAGGGTTTTTTTTCTGTTTCTTAGAATTCAGAGAAGTAAGTTTATAGCGTGGAGGTAACATTTATATGGCATCAGTCTGTGATGGATGCTTGAATCCATCACGGGTATTGTGTAATTATTGTTTTCAGAGCACTGTGGAACAAGCTGGAGATTGTATTCATTCTTGAAGTTTTTTGGTAATGCTCAAAAACAGATTATTGCTGACAAACAGCATAGATTGGCTGCTACTAACACCCAAGCTATAGACTTTAGTAGTTTAGGAACTAACCCTGCTCTTACATTAGCACAGCTTGGATTGTGCAATGACCTTATTAGTTGAAATGTTCTGGTATTTCTGCAGAAACTCCACTGGAAACTGACACAAGTTTTGAAAAAGATACATTTAACCTGTTAATTGACTTATGTGGCCTTTTCCGAAGGAGCATACCTTTTGAGAAGTGAACATGTATTTATAGTTAAGAAGAGAAGTTGCCAATAAAACCTCAAGTTGCAGCTAAGACACGTTCAAGCCCATAGCATGTTTTGGGGTGGTGTTTTTTGGTTTGCCCTGGAGTTGGGCGTTTAAGCTGGGAGATCATCCTGTTACAGGTCCCAGCTGCTCTCATCCGTGAAGAAAAGTGAGTATTCATAGCCATGGGCTGAGGAGGGTTGTTTGAGAGATAGGATCTGGTTTCCTTCAGTGTTTGTTTTCCAGGATTATCTTTTGGTTGCAGTAGGTGCCCAGCTATTTCACAGGTCCTAAATTTTCCATTCATTATCAACTTGACACCTGTGGAAGATAGGCAAGATCTTGAGTTTCCATCAGGTCTTTCCCATGGTCGTGGAAGCTAATTTTAGAACATTCTGTAGATAAGCCCTTCAAATGGTTGTTTCAGAGCATTTGAGGTCACAGAATTCTTTTATTTTAGTTTGTGCCATATTGTAACTGGTAGAGGTGGCAGCAGTTGCAGGCAATGACATGGACAGTACATAATTCTGTAGTAGTGCTGTTGTAGGTACTTCAGTTTGGACACTTTTGCCCAAATGAAGTATCTTTTGGCTAAAAGCTCCACTGGGAATAACACTATGAGAATGCTGGGTTTTTTTCCTGAAATCAGTTTCTCATAGTCCTTTCTATGTGGGAACTTTAAAAACTCATATATCTGCCTGTTGCCTTCTCAGGGAGGTTTTGTGTACATATTCTCTGAAAAATTCCAGCCTGTCTTTTTTGTTGTTTTACCTATTCCAAGTGTTACATGAGGAAGTTCACACTGGAGAGAGAGAGAGTGGTGTGCAGTACTTAAGTTAGCACAGGAACAGATAGCCAAGAAAAAGAACCTGGAACTTTTAACTTGTTTGTCAAACACAATTACAAGTGAGTTTGGGTTTCAGAAATTCTATTTATTGTTCAGTCCATTAGCTGGATCCTGCTGAAGCAAACAATCGAATGCAGCTGAAGCAGCAGCTTTTCAATTTGAAGCTTCTAAATTTTGATCATTTCAGCTATGTGGTGTCCTCATAAGTCGAAAATTATGTCTCAGTGCAACTGAGAGGTTTCATTTGTTGAAAGGGGAAGTGTAAGATGTCAAGGGAGGGCTCGGTTCTCATATTTGTGCTAAGCCTTAAAAACTGGCTACTAGGTCAGCCAATTTATGTCTCAATAGCTTTGGACTTGCACAGCAGTCATTCTTTACTGTGCCTTCACAGTGACTCAGCCCAGGCAGATTTCCATCCCCCTTTTCCACCCCACTCCCCTCGATTAGTCATATGCAATTTAGCAGTTTTAGAGAAGCTGTTTCTGGGCTCTCTCTGCAGATAGTTTTGATTATCAAAAGACAAAAGGACTTAATTCCCAGATAGCTTTTAACTTGGGAACTTCATTCTGAACGGAATAGAAAGCCTATTTCTTTCCTTTGAAAAAGAAAAAAAGTCACTGTGATAAAATTAGTGTCTGGATTTGTAAAGAAATGTGTAATTACATTTTTGCACTAACTTCTGTTTGCACAAAAAATCAGCTAAAGAAATAAATCTCAAAACTGGTTCTGTCTCTCATGGTCTGTTTATAGCATTCATCTCTTTTGCACTGTTTTCACTTTAATTTTCAGTCATCTTGTATTTTTTTGTTATCTTGTCCCTTCCTTGAAGCTTACTGCTCAGCACAGCTATAAAATTACCAAGCTGAAGATGAAAACTTCTAAAACACCGAGGTTGATATGCGTTACACCTTGGAACTGCACGAGTACATTACAAGCAGAGCATTTCCATGGCTCCCCTTCAGCATCACGGTCTCAGCTGCTCATATGGCATCCATCTGTGGTCTTTTGGCAGCAGCCTGGGCTGCTGCATGGGAGTTTTTGGAGTTCAGAGCTAACCTCAAATCTGTCTTCCCATCACTCTGGAAGTTATGAAAATTTTTCATGGCTGCCCTGAAGTGAGTCATTAAAATATTACAGAACAAGAGATTGAATTAATAATGCTGCGGGTTAATATTGGGAATGTAGGTTTGGGGTTTGGTGGGTTTTTTTTAAATAACAAAGCCAATATCTTTGATTTCTTTTCTTTAGCTGTGTGTTCTGTGTGCGCAGATTATGGTGGATTTCCTACACACAGATATAAAGTATGATTGATTATTGTTTGATTAATTTGATTTATGCTGCCTTGCCTTTAGAAAAGGTAATAAAGACCATACAGATGGTTGAATCAAGTACATAGATCTATATCAACAAGATTTAAAACATTTACAGGATCAAAAGTCTCACTGTTTCTTACTTAAGAAAGCACATTTAAATGAGGCTTTCCCTCCTTAAGTGGGAGTGTAAAAGTACAAAAGACTGGATAGAAAAAAGTGAGTTTACAAAAGATAATCAGGATAAGATTAATATAATGAAAAAAACCTGTAACTGATAAAATTACGAGCAGAAATGCTTTTTTAGAAATAAAAAATTCTGTGATTTGTGCTGGGCTCACATTCTTGTTAGGCTTGTTGGGTTTCTGAATAATGCTTTAAAAAGTTGCCATCACTTCAGAACAGACCAAGATGTTCCATTAGTATTTCTCCTCTGAATCTGAGAAGCAAAAATATTTGTGTGTCACAAAGACAATCCATTAGTTACTAGGGAAGATATTACATAGATGAACACATTTAAATTACCATTCTCCTCAAATAAATGGTGTCCAAGAGAGCAAAAAGAGTTGGCTGAACTGATTTCTGGCTTGCTCAAGTCTGGTTTTAATGCTAAATCCATGGGAAGTTATGGAAGACTTGAAAATGTGCTACTGTTCTGTCAGCATGCAGTGGGTATCCTATCCCACTTGCTGGTGTTGAAATCTGAAGCTGCCTGTGCTGCAGTCAGTCTGGAATTAAACTAATAGGCAAGTCTGCTAAAATACTAAAGGGATTACAGAATGAAAATGTAATTCTGGCTGGTAAATTTCCTTTACAAAAAAATCGCTCTGCAGGACAGGATCAAGGTTTACATCCCTATAGTTATTCATGTCCAAAGAAGAGAATGTCAAGATCACTTAGAGTGATTTAAAAAAAAAAAAAAATTGTTAAAGGAATCTATGGATGAAGAATATCACTGTAGATGTTTTTGAGGTAGCATTTCAGAGGTTTCCATATTCTACATGAAAGCTGGATTTAATTATTTCCCATGAAATGTCTGAGGATTTGAGACTCAGTGAAATAAGTAATGGCTGTGGTTCTTACATTTGTACTGTTGTTCAAGCCTAAAATAAATGTGGTACATATTTCATGTCTGCTGTAGATAAAAAGTCTCCAGGTACATTTGCCCATGAAATCTGAGGACATCCCTGCAGGCTGTGTCCGTGAGGTATCACTGCTGTGTTTTCATGAGTTCAGAGAATAAAATGTCAGTTAATTCCCACAGTATTTTTTTTGTATCTTGTATTACTCTTTGTCTTTATCCCACATTGCTTGGAAGCTTACAAGAATCTGCCATGCGAGTTCTGCATTTCATTCCCCCTTTTTGGTGAATTAGGTAAGGCAGGATGAAATCCAGGAATGAGAGCTGTATCAGAAACCAAAGATTTTCAGAAGTACTGGGCAGCGGTGTGGCTCTTGACTCATATATCTGTTTTTAGGGTTATCATTTGCATAGTGAAGAAATGTGATATCACTTTGAGATGGAGAGCAAAAAAAAGTGTGTAAGTGCATTTTTCAAGTGGTGGAAATGGTTATTATGAGGAAACTGGGCAGTTTCTTGATTTTTGTAATAAAAGCGAGTTGAAAGATGTGATCTCTTCAAACCACGAAACACATGAGCAACCTAAGCAGAAATCGTTGTTCAAAATAGGAGAAATATTTTAAAGTTTATTTAGAGGAGCCCGGTTGAAAGCGTGTGAAGGGAGTTTGTGCTTCTAGCTTTTGCGAGGAATTTTCTGTCGTGGAGAGATTTGAGCAAGGGTCAAAACTTTAGGCATTGGAAGCGAAATGGGTATGTTTCATGTCTTGGTACCTGCATTTAGTGGATGCTTTTTGACAGTCGGAAAAGCAAATGATTGTTTTCTCCCAGTAAAGTTTTGATGGTGGCAGCTCTGTGAATGAGTTAGTTGTGTGGTTGTAAAGTTATGTGAAACATAGTTTTTTTTCTGAAGTGATCTGTGCTTGTGTGGAAATCAGAGATGGTGGCGAGGAGGAAGCGAAGCAGGAAACGTCTGAGCGAGATACATGCATTTGGTGGGATAAAGTGACATGGGGTCATCAGCCTCCCTCTGGGGAAGATGGGGGAGAAGGACTGGGTTAAGCTGGGCAGCACGAGCCTTCATTAAGGCAGAACAGCTGTAGCTTGACATTTTGGTGGTCTGAAATTGGGATTGGCCAACGTTCATTTTGGATCCTTTCAGGTTTTGTGCGTTTGGAGTTCTGCGTCTCCTTTGGTCGGAGATCATCAGTGAACGTACAGTATAAAGCTGAGAAAATAGCGCCTTGAACAAATGTGCTCTCCATGTCATGTTCAAAACAAACAGGCAGTGTATTGCTGTGGCAACCGGACAATAAACAAGTGAAAAAAAAATACAATCTCCCTTAAATTCACAGTGTGCGAGCAGTTAGTTCATTTAACAAGATTATCTTCTGTAGTGTGTGTCACCACGCTGTAGCAACACTGAGTATTTGTATAACATGTCTGATGTTTCTCAGCCTGCTTTTTCTCCGTACAAGTTGATATTTCAATAAAGCTAAAAAATATTGTGTGAATATTTAGGATGATTGCATAATTAAAGAAAAACAGAGCACGAGGCTGGCTCTGATGGTCTTAGAAACCGACCAGAGAATGGTGTCTTGTTTCATTTTTGTTCATTTTTTCCTTCCAGACGTCACTCCAGGTTCACAAACAAGCAAACAAAAGGAGTTAAGCTCGGTCTTTAGTCTGTGTCTATGTACCTTAGCAGTGGATTTTGGAGCTGGTGTGAAGCCCGAGCTGGCAGGCAGGGAGGCAGCGCCGGTCCAGGACAGGGTGGTTCCTGCTGGTTACTCACCCACTGGACAATATGCTGGAAAAGCTTGCAGCACTGCTCTTTTCACCAAGTCCCTGAGTTATGAAGGGCTTCTGTTCAGCCCTGGTTGCAGGCCATCATTTTTATATTGTATCTCGTTTGCTTTTGGAAGCGCCTTTCAGAACTCGTGCTGGTGGGTTGCAGTTACTGTAGTGGTCTAATGCACACTGCTTTGGAAATACTTACCAATATTTAAAATACTTGCCAATATTTAAAATAATTTCCTCGGTATTTCTAAGTCTTCTAGCAAATCTTTAGACAGCTGAGACTGATCCATCTCCTCTTCTGAATCTGAAAAGCAAAAATATTTGTGTGTCACGAAGACAATCCATTAGTTACTAAGGAAGATATTACATAGATGAGCACATTTAAGTTTGTAACTTGTTGAATTTTATCATGGAACCAAGACTATTAGATCAATATCATTCCATGATACTAATGTTGGCACCTTGTTTTTTAAAGTAAAGATTATGTTCACTTCTGAAAAGGAGAAGTGAACATGTATACACTTCACTTCTCTTCTTGTTCCTTCAAAAAAGGCTACAAAATTGATTAAGAGATTAAATATAACTTTTCAACACTGGTTACAAATTGGATTCATCCAGGTTATTTTCATTAACCTGCATAGGTCTGTTCCTGCTGGTCTGGGTAACGAAGAGGGAAACGGTGTTGGAGTTTAATGTGAAAAAAGCAAACCCTCTTGGGTCATATCTGCAGCAGCTTTATTTATTCGTAAATAAAAACACAGCGACACCTGTGACAGCCCTGTGCTGTAGGTGTCTGATGTGGTGTTTCCTCAGCACTCTCAGGCACAGAGAGATTTTTGGGGCTGTCCTGCACAGGGCCAGGAGCTGGACTTGGAAGGGATCCATCAAGATCATCAAACTCAGGATCTTCCATGATCCTAATGCAATGGTTGCCCTCTAGAGCTCCTTGCTGTAAGGATGCAGTTAATTTAGGAGTATTTGGCCACGGAATTAATTAAGAAGTAGTCTCAACTTCATACCCAGAGCATTTCCTCTCTCCTGACTTGTATGACAAGTACACAATCCTAGGACTTTCGGGAAAGAGGTTTCAAATACTAAAAATCTTGATGTGGTTGCTCCAGATTGGAATTGCTTTAAGACCTTGTCCTCCAGCTATTTCAGTTTTGCAGGTTAGGAGTCTGATTGAATAAAAGTTCAGTCTTCCCTTGAAAGAAGTTTCTTTCAGCTCTGGTACTAAGGCTCATGTAAACTTAGATTTTATTTCTTTCTTGGCTTGACTGAAGAACCACAGAGACAGGACTGTGCTCTGAGCCTCAGTGGGGCTGAAATGGGGTGTAACTGCTGAAACCTGGCTGCTGTAAATAAAAGATCCAATATGAACCAATCCCTAGTTCTGAGTGACTAATGGAAGTACTGTGTATTGACATCAATTTTGAAACAACAACCAAAAAAGCCCCCATATACAGAGCACCATTTTTGTTAGGAGGATCATCAAAATGATGGTTGTATATGGCTTTATAACAGAAATGGACATCCTCTGAGCTAACCTCAAGCGTGCTGGTTAAGATTGAAAATTCGATGGTACCTGGAATTTTAGGTCAGCAATTGTTTTACGATTCAGCCCTGCAAGGATAACAATCTCAGTAGCCGTAGGGAAATGGGAGGATGAGCTCTGCAGAGAAAAATAACAGATGCCCTCTGAATAATTATGAGCCTGGATTTAAATAGGCTGAGCTTCTTCCACAACCCTACTGTGCAGGAGATAATTTCTCAGAAGAGTGATTCTGCCTCCTCAGGGAGGAGCTGACCCACTGGGAGGGGCAGAAAAAGCTGAGGGGAAAGTCTCAGCTGCATCATAAAAGTTCCACTTTTACAAATCCAGTGATTCACTATCGCTGCCTGGTGCCCTGAGTCACTGCAGGAGCGGGTGGTGACACGAGCCAGCCCCATAAAAGCCCATTAATTAGCTAATTGCTACTAAAAAGAAAGCTGTTAATAGCTCTCACTTTTCATCCAGCCCTACTAAATGCAGAGAATAATGCAAGCTGAGTGGCAATAATGAGGAAAAATTAATTAAAAATTTTTTTAACTGATGTTATTTACAAATTGGATTAAAGCTGCTGAGTGCCACCATATTGTGATGGAAAGGCAATTAATGGATTTAGGACGAGGTTTCTGATTTTGGTAACTGGATTATTATAGATGAAAAATAGGTTTCAGGCTATTCTGAGGACTGAGGGGATGATGTTAGCTTTGTGGGCTAGCACAGGATTTTTGGTGTGGAAAATCATTCTGGAATTAAATGCTACAGAGAAGGAGAAAACTGTGAATACCAATGCCAGTTGTAGGGTTTAGGTTCCTTGAGGTTGTAGTCTACTTCCTGTATTTGTTGACCAGAGTATAATTTTTTATTATGCTGTACATTTTTGTGTGGAGTTTCTGTGTATAACTGGCATCTAGACCCCTTTAGGTCATGTCTTAAAGAAAAAGAAGTATTGGTATGGGAAACATCCAAACTAAACAATAATAGACAAGATTTGAAGGGGAAGTGGATACATTTTTACTGTTTTTTTCTTTTTAAAAGTTATTATTATTTGTTTATTTGAAGCTTACCTACCACAGTTGCCTAGCTGCGTAAGAATTTTTGCTTTCACTTAAGTTTTGGCAGTCCCTATGATGAAGGTTAGGGAAAAAAGCTTATAAATACACTTTTCAAAAACTCAAAAATACTGAGAACAATGTAAGAAAAAGTAAGACTTAATTAAAGTTAACACTTATTTTCAAAAAGTTTTAATTTTAGCCAAATATTATGATTTTTGGATAATGAAAAATGGTTCTTACGATTTTTTGGAATGGGTCATTAGTGTTGGAATTCAATGTGAAAAAAGCAAACAAATATTTGTTCTTCCAGTGCCCTTACTGACCCCTGCCTTCACATTTTTCTCTGAATGACAACAATTTGAAACGCTTAAATGAGAAGGGATAGATCCTTAAGAAAAGAGGTCGAGAACTTCAGAGTCCAAACTGTGGAGAATGTGAGTAAAAGTTGGAGAAGCGCTCATTAGCGCTGCCAAAGGCAAGGAAAAGTGGATGTTGTGCTTTGTTCATACCCCTTTCCAGCAGAGGCTGTGATTGTCTAATCCAATTTTGTGTTATTGGAGGGAAATTTGAAGGCATGTGGATCCTGGGCCATCTGCTCTCGGGAGGTACTTGTTCGGGTAACTTTTAAGTTACATAATCATGATTTCTAAACCTCTGGAAAGGAAATGGTATAAATAAGTGATTTATCAGTCAGCTGTAAACTGAAAAAACTGTTCAGCTTCAGGTCAAAATGGAATTCCTCTTGTGTATTGTCACTTTTTTATGCAAGTGTTAGAAAAGAACAAGCACAAGTTGAGAGCAACACTTGTTTTTTACTGAAAGTCCACTTCTCTGTTCATTTTTCTTGAAGACAGTGATGTGGCAATAATTCAATTTGAACAATGCTTCAGACAAATAACCTGAGTTAAAACAAGAACTTTCAACTTTGAAAACACTCTTCTCTACTGATAAATGTGTGAAAAAGTGGTGTGAGGGAAATAGTCTGTGGCAAAAGCAGTTAAGTTTTGAAGGAAATGAGAAAAGCAGTGGAATAGTGGAAAGAAAGATGGAAGGCAAACACCTCATTTTTGTGTTTCATAGTTCACAGTGATTTGTAGCAAAAAGGCACAGTGAAGCTCACACTTGCAGAAGGATATTTGAGTAGTCTAATGCTTTGTGAGGCCTAAGGAATGGGTGAAAGATGATAAGTTCCTCAGTGTTTTATCTGTCGCAAGATAATTAAACTCATTGGAATTGCGCTGAAATTTGTCCTTTGCTGTTGTCTGTTTTCTTTTGGCTGAAGACAGAGTTGGCAGCTCAGAATACAAGAGGAAAACGTTTTGGAAATAGGTGCTATGATGCTGAAAATGAAGTATTTCAACAGCCAGACAAAATGCATTTGTAATGCTCTGACATTTATTTCTGCTCAGTCATCTTGCCAGTTAACACCCTGACAGCTGAAACATCCTGCAAGAAAACACAGTAACAACTGCAGTGTGTGACCAGACACCACTGTGATCACAAATTGAGGAAAGGAAAGACAAAACAGTGAAGAGCTACAATTTCCACAGACTAGGTGTGAACCTGTAGGCAGTGGTTCTGCTTCTCAAAGTAGTGGCCAATGCAGACATTAGAATATTCAAAGATGGCAAAAGGTGAAATATATAGTATTTTTTGAATTGGCGTTTTTATTTTGGATTTCACAGAATACACTGTAATCAAAATTCCAGTGTCCATCTTTCAAAATTCTCCTCATACCACTGATTTCCCCAATCTTTTAGCAAATACAGGCAGATGCATTGCTTACCATCTGTTTATTCACAGTCTTACTCTTTTGTTGGACAATACACAAGTGAAAAGGGAAAGCTGTTTGTTTGTTTTAAAAGAAACTGTCATGTTTCGGTCAAACAAGAATAGAAATCCCAAGCTGGAGTGGAAAATCACCTTGATACAATTAGAGATCACTACTATCTAGTCTTTTAAGTACTGTGTAATTGCTGTTAAAATTCTCTTAAATTCAAAGTTGTGGTTTGGTTTTTTTTTTTGGTTCTGCAGTAACAGAAAATATGAACAAATACCTTCGTTAATGGAAAAGAAAAACAAAGGAAAAATGCTGAGTTTGCAGGGATAGTTTATGCTGTATTTAAAAGGTGCTGTAAGCTTACATGAAAGTTAAAAAGAGAGCCCACAGGACTGTGAGTATTTGATGATAATTTAAGTTGTCTATGAATTGGAGTAGTGCTTGAATAGTATTCCTTTATTTTCTGTCCATGGTAACCATGACAAATTAGCCCAAAACATTCACTGTCACTAGAGAACATAAATGTTTCTTTTCTAACATTTTTGCTGTATGCAATTAAAATAAACAGTTTTGTTTCCTGTAAGCCCTTGTGAAATAGCCATTATGAATCAAACATTGAGAGTTTCACTCCCAGGCATGAAAGTCTCTGAACAATGTATATTTTGGTACGTATTGAACATTTTCTGTAAGCTCCCATAAATAAATCCAGGAAATGTTGGTCCCTTGAGTACTACCTTCATTAAATCTGGAGCAGCTGTTGTTGAACTTGCACCCAAACATATAATGGAGTCCTTAACATCAAAAACTCTTCACTGACTGGCATATTATTGTAAGTCTTTGTAAACATGCGTTTGCTCTGAAAGAGGGCTGATTCTATCAAAGCTACAAACCGATACAGTGGAAAATTGAACTCTAAACCCATTATATTCTGGAATAAGATTAATACTAAACAAACTTGTATTTGTTTGGTTGGGGTTTTTTTTGTGGTTTTGTTTGCTTGTTTTTTGTTTGGTTTTTTGGTTTGTTTTGTGGGGGGTTTTTTCCTTTTTTTTGTTTGGTGGATTGTTTTATTTTGGTTGTTTTGGGATTTTCTGTGGTTTCGGGGTCTTTTTTTTTGTTTCTTTTTTTTGTTTTTTTTTATTGCTTTGGGTTTTTTGTTTGGCCTTTTGGGGGGCTGTGGGTTTTTTTCAGGGGGTTGTGGTTTTTGGTTGTTTTGTTGGGGTTTTTTGGTTGTTTTTTGGTTTTGGCATGAGGGGTGTTGTTGCCTTAGTATTCTACAAGAGAGAGAGTGACAGTGGACATTGCTGTATTAATGTAATAATAATTCCACAGAAGTTACAAGATACCTTTCCTGAAACCATGGTGTTGCTATGACTGAAAACATTAATGCTAGAAAATGGTAATCCCCTTACATTCTTACAAGTTGAGCAGCGCCAAAAGACCTTATGTTTCATCACTCTAGGGAGGAAATTGCTTTTCACTATTGATTGACTCACTTTAAAGTCATGGAATTAGGGAATGGTCTGGGTTGGAAAGGACAATTAAAGCCCACCCAGTGCCACCCCTGCCATGGCAGGGACACCTCCCACTGTCCCAGGCTGCTCCAAGCCCCAATGTCCAGCCTGGCCTGGGACACTGCCAGGGATCCAGGGGCAGCCACAGCTGCTCTGGGCACCTGTGCCAGGGCCTGCCCACCCTCCCAGGAACAATTCCTAATTCCCAAGATCCCATCCAGCCCTGCCCTCTGCCATGGGAAGCCATTCCCTGGCTCCTGTCCCTCCATGCCTTGTCCCCAGTCCCTCTCCAGCCCTCCTGGAGCCCTTCAGGCCCTGCCAGGGGCTCTGAGCTCTCCCTGGAGCCTTCCCCTCTCCAGGTGAGCACCCCCAGCTCTCCCACCCCCAGCTCCAGGGAGACTCCAGCCCTGGAGCAGCTCCATGTCTCCTCTGGACTGTCTCCAGCAGCTCCATGTTTTTCTTGTGCTGATCTATCCAGACCTCCACAATCCATCCAACATCTGACTTCACCACAAACACTGCATGGAAGGAGCCCTTTCTGTTCAGAACAGTGTGAACTGCTGTTGATTAACCCGTGAGATTCCACCTTTCAGCTCTCCAGGCATCGCCATATCCAAGTGTTGTTTACAAAATCATAGTCTGAAATAGTACGAATACAATTTAGAATTGTAGAGGTAGAAAGTCTTCGTTTGAGCTGAGAAATGTGTTTCAGTGAAACTGGAACTGTAGAGCTGAAGTTCTCATGGTAGGAGGGATTGTTTCATGTACTTCTCCAACACTGCACTTCCCAGATCTGCAACTTCCCAGATCTGTGCCAGAAAGTGGCTGCTTTCTGAACAAGTCAGCCATCACAGTTGATTTGTGTTATTGTTTGTTTTACTTAGGGCTTATTTAAATATAATGTTGTATTTAAATGTAGCTCCCAATTTATCAAGGAGAAAAGTGAGAGGAGTCATCCTGTTTGGATTTAGCCTTTCAATTGCTATTTTTTCACTTGAGAACCAGTGGAAAGGAAAAGGAAGCTTCTGTACAATGCTTATGTTACTGGTTTAGAAAAAAGAAGCAATAATCATGGTATGATAGAGAACTTATCTCATTTTTATAAATAAATCCATCCTTAGCTACAATTAATGAACTGAAGTAGAGGAGCACTAACTATCCTGACCTCTTGCACAACGGGCTCCTCCCAGTGGGTTTTGAAATACAGTATTTGTTTTCATAGTAGTTAGGATTCCTCCTCATTTTGACGTGAATTATCTTGCAGTTCTGCAGACAGCTATCTTTCCTCTTGGGAAGGGTATGACAAAAGTGTTTTGTTCTCCATTGACGAGAGCTGCCGCACTATGTGAGGGGGTGGGGGGTAACAGAGAATAATGTCCCTAAAAACAGTTTTGCAATTGCATAGTTTTACGTTCGGTTCTATTATTTCTATCGAATGCTACCCTAAATTATTAATATGTGAAACGTGTGAATGTCACGTATCCGTTAATTATTTTTATAGAATACTGCCTTAAATTATTAATCTGTGAAACTGGTATGAAGGTAAGATACTAGTTAATTCCTCAGACTTTATTTAGATTAAAACAGAAGCCTGATTTCCTGGAGATATTTGTTATATTCTGTAATCTCTAGAGCCACAGAGGGTTTATTCTGTTGATACTGTGTCTTCTTTCCTGTAAGAGGCTCTGTGAGTCTTGTTCAGATGTGATACAGGGGCTCGTGACTGTGATTTTTGGGGTAACTACCTCTAACTTCAGGTTTAAGAAAGAGAAATTGTGACTGCTGTGAGCTGTAGCTACTTAATTCTGTACACAGTAGATGTTTCTATATACAGGAATGTTGGTTCTTGAGATATAATCGATAAGGCGTCTCTTGTTTCATAGGGTTCTGCACAAATTTATTTGAAGAAAGCTGAAATAGTTTAATTTGCCCTTCTTTCTCTTGGCCCCTTGTGGTCTTCCAAATAAAAGTGCTTGGATCTGTGAGATATGGCCTTGTGGTAAGAGTGAAAATTTGGAGAGGCAGTGTCCAGTTTGCATTTTTGTGCAGTTTCTAGTAACCTTTTAATCACCCTTTCTCTGTTCCATCTGTTATAGAAGTAGCTGATTTGTAGTTCTTTGTGCAGGCATTTGGTATTTTGGGTTAGTCCACTCGCTGGAAGTTGGGATGGGCAGATGGTGCACAAATTACACTTGTTTTCAAAGTTGTACTTCCAGATTTTGAAGACCTAAGTGTTTCCAATATATTTTTAAAAGCTTAACATTGGAGGTTCCTTCATTTGCTATGGAAGGCTTTGTTTCAGGTAGATTTCAACACACAAGGGTGATGAAATTATTATCAGATCTCTTTTGCTTCTTGGAAATTTCATCTCCACAATCAGTTAGCATGGCATCATTTTTGTTTTAATTTCCAGCATATTTGAATTGTTCCATGCCAGTAGATAAAAGCAAAATATAAAGACAATAAACATGCTGCTTTTGCAAGTTTAATGTGCACTGAGATAATTAATGTTAACAGGAATTTGGATAGCAGTTACCTATTTTATTTTATTCCTTGGTACTATTTTCAAGCAACATTTGCTGTAATTACAATCATCACTTTCCAATGTCTCAGAGCAAGGGAAAAGAAATTATTTAGCAGTGTTGAGCATCTTTACTTAACATTATTTATTTTAGTGATTGCTTAAATGTTAGCCAGCCGAAAAAATCCAGCAAGCTTTGAGCTTGGTCTGAGTGGTGTTGGCTACTGGCGACAGGATGCTAATCTTGCAAAACATGAAATAATATTCTTCAGTTTGCAAGTGAAGTGCAGGATAGGGATATCTCCCCTCTCTTGCTTTTTTCTTTTCTTTTTTTTTTTTTTCAATGAATTCTTATACTTTGGGGTTTTGGCAGCAAAGAGCTATTGCAGTGAGCTGTGCTGCTGCTCTGGTTCTTCTCTGGCTCGTGTTTATGTGGGCTGGTGCAGTCACTAACACAATTTTGCTTCCCCGCCTGGGCTGTTTCACGCTACCAGTGTCATTCCAGTTCAGCTACGTGGGGCTTGAAAGCACCACTTCCTCCAGCTTACATCTCAGGATAAATAATCACATCTCCTGTGTTTAAAACAGCTGTCCCGGAGTGTGGAATGGCTTCTTTTCAAAAGTCTCCTCGTATACATCCGTGTGCTTTGTGGGATTTGCTCAAAGGAGCCGTTTCCTTGCTCATGCCTAAAAAGATCCCTTGTTAACTCTGGTGGGAAACAAGTTTGGTTTTGTAGTTTCAGAAATAGTGGTGGGTCTTCTCCATTTCCTCAGCCAGGGATAGTTTTAGATGTTATTTGGGGCCAGGTTTTTGCAGGTCTGTGGCTGAGCATGCAGTGCAGGAGGCTGCTGAGAACCTCAGTGAAGTTATATTTAGCAGTGTGGAGATAATTGCTTGACTGAGGAGAGCTCAGACCATGTAAGTGCTTGCTCTGTCTCAGTCAAAGAAGAGCCTACATGGACATGTCAGGCCTGTTTACTCAGGACATGCCATTGTCTCACCAAGCAATGTCCCTTTGACAGTGAAACATTGAGATAAACTAAATAAAAATTATGAAATACTGATTTTTACTGCTCTCTCTGTACTCAGGGCTCTGTATAGAGTGGTCTTCCAGTCAGGTATTCCATCACAGCTTACTGGGGAGGGCTTCCCCAAGTCACCAAAACCAGGAGCCAGCCTTGAAAATGGTTGAATTCTCAGTGGTTCTTCAAAGACACATCCCTTTAGATCTTACTTTGTCCATATTTTAGAATAGTGATTTTTTAAAATGCTGATAACTGATGGTTGCCATGTGCCACTAAGACATTTTGTGCTTTAAAGGAAAAATTACCTCTCCATCTTCAGCTATTGCTTGCGTTTGCTGCTGTGTATCTTCTTTTCCATCTTGTTGCTGACTGAAATATACATATTTATTGAATTTTGCCTTTTTTGTCACCTCAGTGTATGCATTATTTTCTGATGGTTGGGGGTTTTTTTGGTTGGTCTTTTGTTCATTTGTTTTCTTTGTTTGGGTTTGTTTTGTTTTGTAGGTTTTTTTGTGGGTTTTGTTGTTTGTGGGGTTTTTTGTTTGTTTTTGTTTCATTGGCTTTGTTTTTAGTTTGTTTTTCGTGTTCTTGGTGGATTTTTTGGTTAGTTGTTTTGGGTTTTTTTTGTTGATCACATTAAACAGCACTAGCTCAACCAGATTGTTCTTTAAGGTGACCCACTGCTAGTATTTTATAATTCTGTAGTAAAGAAGATAAAAATATTATCATATAGTATTATTACTATCCTAATAAGGTATTACCTTAGTATCCTATTAAAATAATATGGGTTCTTAAAAGTCAAACAAGCACAAAGCAGAAACCAAAGCCAAGCAAAACCACAAAATCTCAACATTTTCTGGTTCATAAGAAGGTTTTTGTTCTGCTACCACAGACTCCCCCTTTTGCTCTGGTTTGCTGTCAGGAAAAAATGAAAATAAAAAAATACAACAGACCTGAGTGATGATATTTTTCCTCCGCTGAAATTACTGCAATGACAAAATTAAATTCAGAGGTTCTTTTCCACATTGAACCATTTTCTCTGATAAGTGAAGCATTCTGCTGTTGGCCTCTGACAAACATCTGGGGCCATTCAGAGAAAGCCTGTCTCTGTCGCTGGGGTGGGAGACTGCAAAATAAAGGAGACTCCACTCTTTTCACTGGATTCCCTGAAAATTTGTTGTGTTCTGCAAATAAAATGCCCCGATGTGGCTTTTTGGTGCCTCGTCTGAGCACCTTGTGTTGTAAAACATCATCCCATGAAGTCTCCAGTTGTGCTCTATAGGATCCTAATGGTGAGAAAGAAATTGTTTCCTTCATCCAGGGTTGGCTTGGCTTAAGAAAACATTAATATTCTCTAAATACTTCACAACGAAAACTTTTGAAAATGGTATGATATGGAAAAAAACTAAATGTTTTGTTTGTGTTGCTAGCAACCAGTTTAGTCTAACTTTTTTATCTGTGAACCATATTTCTTTCGCAGATGAGAATTTTTAAGATTTCAGGGAAAAATATTTTCTAATTGAATCCATTCCAGCTTTTGATCTGAGTAAAAATTTCCATTGTGAAAAGACATATTATAATTGCATTCATTTTAAGCATTAGGTAAGGGATTTAAGATAAGGGATTTTTTTTGTCTTTTGATAGATTCAGATGATTTGAATTTCCAGAAAACCTGTTTTTATTTGAACTGTTATTAGAACTTAATGCAGGTTTCTTGAATGCAAAGCTTTTGATGCCTTTTATCATTATAATAGCCCATGTAAAAAACTTATTTGCTGGAATTGAATTTGTATAAATGTCAGAATGGATCTGACACAGAACTCGGTAATTACCTTGTGGATAAAGTGACATTTCATCACTCAGGAATGACCTGTGATCAGTTAATGCTCTGAAATGGCCTTTACCTGTGGAGTAAAAATGTCTTATTTTCAGTATTATATGATAGGACATGTCGTTCTGAATGGAGTCACACAATTGCTCCTCCAGATTTTTTGGGGACAATGGCCCCAAGGAGTTTGGGGTTCAAGATGTGCTGCTGCTCGTGCTGAGCCAGGGAATGGTTCGAGCTTGAGCTGCCCTGCTTGTGTCACACCTCCATGTGTGATGACTGTGCTTTGTGGGTCCTCGTTGGGGCCACTGTGGTCACCAATGCTTCACTGCTGTTGAAAGGGATTATTCTTGTGACAAAAGAAGGGGGGAAATGCACCCCTCAACCCACCTCCAACCAGGGGAGAATCTTTGTTAGCTAAAAATGTCTTTCCTCCTATTACTAAAGTGTGTACTCTAGACCAAGTGTTGGTTGTCAAATTTCCACCTCTCTGACAGTGTTTTACCTGGAAATTCAGGCAAGTACTCCTGTATTTTTTAAATTACTCCCGTCATTCTTATTTTTCTTAAAGCTTACTTAAAATAAAGAATATCTTAAGGGGTGGGGGAAATCTTTTCCTGCTGAATAATTTGAACAATAAGAATAGGGATGTAACTGTAGGCAGAGAGAAATCAGTAAATTTTTTTCACCTGCATTGCATTCTCGAGCCTGAACTGGTGCTGATTTCTTTCTATGCAAAAATAAGAATTTGGGTTTTTTTATTTCATTTCTTTAGACTCTTGGGTGGAAAGAAATGTGCTATTCACGTCTTGATAATTTATAGAAGTGTTTATGTCCTTCTATGAACTCAACATTGCTTGGAATTTTGGATTTACTGGAATTTTGTCATGTTCAGTACATACATCTCATGATGCATGGAGTATTTCCATGTTTGTGGGTGGGGCACAGCATACACAGATGTTCAGATTGCTCAAATTAGATGCACAATTTTCAGTCTGTTGTTTGTTTGGGTTTTTTTAATGGATAGAATAACTCCATTCAATCAAGTTTTTATTAAGTAGTTGGGTGTTTGGATCTTGAAGCCTTCAGCACATGGCTGTCAACATCCTGAAGGGATTTTTTTTTTCAAACAAAGGGTAAAATGCCATCCTGAAAACAGTCAGTGGTTGTTCTAAATGAGTGCAGTGTTATTACTCACGCTGGAAAATTGTTTGTAGTGCTTAGCTGGGAACACTTTTATATTTTGCCTCGGTCTAGGCATTATCTCATGCTTACTCACGTGGTTATACATTTACTTTCCAAAGAGAAAAAAAAAAAAAAAAGGAGTCGTGTGCAATCCTGGAGCTGTTTATTGCCAGAATATTTGGGGGGAATCAGACCCAGATTACTGCAAAACGTTGGCACGTCAGCTCCAAGGGTGTATTCACCAAGCACTTTATAGTTTCCATTACTTCCCAAGCCTAAAGGTCAGTGTTTGAAGGGAAGTAGCTCCCAAGACGAGTTGTCTTCATATCTGACAGTTATTACTCCAGACATTTCAGTTGTGCTTTATTGCTGTTTTTAAAGGAAAGCTGCAGTCTGGGCTTCACGTGTAGGAATAGGATCAGTTGACAGGTAGTATTAAAATACTTCCATTATGCAGCACATAATGTGGTGGGGTTTTTTTAATCTTGAAAGTATGAATCATTTATATTTTGTTACCTTGGAACCTTTACTGACAGTAATATCACCAGCACTCCTGCAAGTCTTGCTTTTATTTTGGAGATTTTTGGCTGAAAGCACATTTATAGGGGTCCACCTTTCATAATGTTTGTAGAAACTTCTCTGGAGGTTTCTAAAGGCTTGCATGGGGCTTTTTGTCAGTGTTTCATGTTCATGCTACATATGCTTTGTGATTTTTCAGAAAAAGAGCTGCACTCTGCCCCTTTAAACATTTTACTTAAATGAGTTTTTTTCTGGAATAATTTTTCAGCTGGAAACCTGAACACAAATGAAGAATTTTTGAGGAAAGAAAAAAGAAAGCAGGCAGATTAAATTAAAAATCCTTGGCAGGTATCCTCTCATACTTTTGGGAGACTCAAGCCTCAAACTCAAGGAAGTTGCTGTGTGATAAGTTTGTGTGCCAGTTGCTTTATGGTAATGGCCCTCGTTCTTAGCCTCTAAGAAATAAGTTATGATTTAAGCTATCTCATAAGGCTTTCCCTCTGAAATCTAAATTAACACAGTTGTGAACTGTTCATGCATTTAAGCCCTGAGACCTGAATCCAGATGTTATGTCTAGAGTCTATTGTGTTATTGCCACACTATAAATTACGTGAAAAACAAGGAAGAAAACAAGTTTAGATCTCCAAGTAAAGCTCATTTCCTAATTCATTTAGGGCAGGTTTTAAAAATAATAAAAAGTGCAAGTGTTTTACCCTGCTTCCTAAGGAAACAAAGCGTATGTGGTCATGCTGTGTGCCTCTGCTGACTGCCAGCCTCTTACCTCCTCCCCTTTCCCCCCAATAACTTCTGAAACTCCTGGACAATTTCAAACAGATTTGACAGGAGTAAAGTCTCAAAGATATCAGGTTCCTACTAGTTTCATGGAAATAGGTGCCTGGATGGAGAAAAAGAGACCCTATTCATGTGCCTGCTTTGGAAAAAGCTGTGGAATGAGATCAACTGTATTATTAGACACTAGCAAATCCTCACGGGAGAGAGAAGTTATGAATGCATTAAATAAGGGAAAAGCTTTGACTGGATTTCTCACCTTTTTAGACATTAGGGGATCCAGCACAAGAGTCATAGCCATAGGAAACCAGCCTTCAGTAGTTCCATTGCTCACAGACCTGCTGCCTGCTCAGCGAGGTGGGAACGCATCTGATCCTGCCTGGAGCCATGGAATTAATGAGGGAAAAGATGAAAAAATAAAGGTCCTTTAAGGGTGTCCTGCTTCAGTCCTCTTTGTTAGCTCACTTCAGAGGCAGAGGGGTAGCAGGGAGTTGAATGGGCAGTATTGCCTGAAGTGTAGAATGGAATGATAAAAGAGGGAGAAGCACTGAAGAGGATAAAGCATTGGGGGGCATGCATAAAATGCAAACCTGCCAGGTTTTGTGTGGTGCAGTAGTAATTTCATCCCAAACTCAACACAATGCTTGAATTGTTTGTTCTTTGCATAATCATGTTATTACTATTTGTGAAACTATAAGGTATAGTTGCATGTTCCATATTTGTTGTTCTAAATAGTAACTAGTGCACTTGAGTTTTATAGATTTTTGCCTGTGGCTTTTTTACTGCAATTGTTTTGATTTTTAATTTTTTTTTTTTTTTTGGTGAAGTGAAACAATTTATCTGATTGCCATTGGGGGAAAAAAAGTGGAAGAGAGACCGGATGTTACAGGTACTGAGTATTACTGCTGTGGCTCATGATAGTATTCTAAAATACTATGTATATTTCTAATTTTAAGGGATTCAGTACCACAGTGGTCAAAAAAGTTGGTGTGGGGGGAATTCAGTGGCAGCTTTCTGTGACTTAGCACCTTGAGAGATGAGTATTTCTGTAGTGCGAGTGCTCTGAAACTTTACTGAGTTCATGCCTTCTTTGGAAATACATCTCACTTTTTACAAAGATATGATTTGCATCTTGCATGTATATGTATATATATGTTTAAGGTTAGAGGAGGAAGTGCTCTCATGAGCAGGATTTTTTAGAGTAAGCCTGGGAAAATGGTTACAGAGCATTTTGAGGCAGTGGAATCACAGCCTGGGTAGATCCTGACCAGACCATGCCACAGCTGTCAAAATTCAGTAGCTAAAGAGCCTTTCAGCATGGGTGGGATTAAGCTTCACAGAAGTAGCTGATTGTATAGATATGTGAAATATTACATTTCTGAGGAGTGTAGAGATTAAACAAGGAAGTTCTGCAAAGGCTTTAAGGAAAGACATGTAGATATAATGCCATTATTGAAAGAAATTCATTTCGTTTCTGGCTCAGTAGGTGTCTTTGGTACTCTAACCTATTTACATGGCTTTTTTTGGGGGGGAGGGTAATAGTCAAGAATTATCTGATGTTCTTACTATTTTCATTTACCATTTTTAATTCCAAAACTATCTGAAGAACCAGGCCTCCTGAAATGTACATAATCCCTGTATCCTGGTGATTGTTATACTGGGTACATGTGACAGGGTTCAAGGAAAGAAATGAAACATGCAAATAGATTTATGTGACATTTGAAGATTATCAGTATTTAAGGTCTGTGTCTGTTCTGTGGATTTTCACTGTCTGCTTTTACATGGTATATGTTTGAAATTAAATGTACAGTCCTGGTCATTTGCAGTCAAGAAATTCAAGTTGAAATTGGGAGGAAGGTTGTATGGCATGAGGGACAGAGAAACTAAAGTGTATGTAGACAAAGCTACATGGAGCCTTAGTCCAACAGAAAAAAACAGTGTCTGAAAGATGTGTTTATCTATAAATTACGGAGTCTGAACATGATGGGGGGAGAAAAATACTGTAAGTTAGGGAATAGAATATGTCCTAGAACAAATAGATACAAGCTGGGGGTACGTGTGTGTGTTTAGGAGACAAATTAGGACCAAAATAACCCAGCTGAATAATATACCCCACAAAAATAACCTACCAAAATAACTGATGAAGAGTCTCCTTTGAAAAGTTAAATTCCTCTGTGAGGGGGTTTATGTGACACTGTTTCTGTGATTGCACAGAGTTGCAGGTCCCAAGAAAATGATGCTAAGATTTTAATAAGATATCAAATCCCTCAAAGGAATCGTCATCCTCCTCTTTCCCAGAGCCAGGCAGTGGTGCACATTAGGAGAAACAGGGACAGGAGACATAAACCCACAGTTCCCAGTGAGATGTGGTGGAAAGGTTTTTAACGATGAGGCCAGTGAAGTGTTGGGACAGGTTGTCTGGAGAGGTTGTGTGGTCTTTCAGTGCCTGGAGCTTTCCAGTTCCCAAGGGAAGGAAGCCCTGAGCAGCCTGACCTAACCAGGAATGGAAAATGGGTTGGGCTTGAGACCTCCAGAGCTCCTTCCCAGTCAGAGTCAGTGACTCCATGAAGAGCATTTGGGATCAGGGTCTGCTTCCAGTTCAGACCATGCACAGCATAAAGCTTGACGAGGGGTGGAAAGAGTAACCTGCAGATGCAGAGCCTTCTTTTTCCTTATTTCTCCCTTTTTTCTCATCATCCAGGTATTCCAGCAAAAGGGAAACTTGATATCTTCTGCAGTCCCTTCTTAATCTAAGAAAATACAGTGCCTTCTGCTGCAAACCTGATGGAGCAGTATTCCAGGATACTGAGCACTGCATGCTGTGGTTGCCTCCACACCTGAATTAAATCAAAGTAAATAAATTAAAATTTTCTGGGGATGTTCCCAGGCACAGAGGCCCAACTGGTGGGGAACACTCCTATCTCCATGCTCTTGAACTCTCTCCAGCCTCCGTAAGAGAGTGGCTGCTTTCACAGCGGCTCTTGGAAGTGGCCCCTGGGATGTTCCACCTCCTGTGATGTTCTGGTGTGTTTGATGAGGGATGGGGACAGGCATTAGTGTGCTCTGGTAGGTGATGATGCTCCAGATTTCCCCTTAATTCCCTCTAGAGTTGTAGCCTCCTGGCAGCACAATCCTTATGGGGCGCACAGTGCCATGAGTGTGTGCGGTTGAGGGCGCGAGAAACAGTGGAGCACTCTCCAAAAATATTTGGGAACTGCTCCCATACAAAATAGTGAAGCCAGAAGGAATTTAATTTCCAGTGGTTGTCTAGCTAATAGGATGGCAATTTTGAAGGTTTCTGCAGCATGTGGTGAAAACCTGAGAGAAATATCAATCACTTACGTCAGCTGTTTTGCTCTAGGATAGATGTAATGCCTTCGTCAGGGGGGAGGTTTGTTACAGGCAGGATTTCTGTGTTAAACTTGTTTTTTGGAGTTGGTGATCATATTTTTACCCCGTCTGATGTAACCTGCCAGATTTCTTGGCTTCCATGGTGCTGTGTAATTTTTTCTAGCTTCCTAGAGTTTGCTGTTACAAAAGCAACTTCTGCTTTCACGTTGTCATCACTGTATTGTGCAAGTCTAGTGTACTCGTTTTATTACCACACCCAGGGATGTCATAGTTACTGCTGAATGATTTCCCTGGAGATAATAGTGGCACAGCTTTAAAAAATCAGGACCAGTCACTGATTGACTTAAGAAATAAAAATGGTATAATGCTTTCCAGACTCAAGCTTGTAACAATACTTTCTTTGTGTAAGTGTCAGCATCATTCATTTGTAGGTCATATTCTTTAACCCTGTACATGAATTTTCATTAACATTTTTCTCTTTTAAATTCTTAGGTATTTTCATAGCGAAAGCGTATTTTTATCCAAGTGTTGATTCTACCTTATTGCAGAGTCTGTGTGCCTGTGGAGTAGGAGAGGTAGCTGATATTTAACACGGAATCACAGCCTGTCTGTCTTGCAAGAGCTCCAGCTCTCAGCAGAAGAAAGAATGTTGCAGTATTGCACATGTAAGGCACATCTTCCTTTTGTGCTAATTCCTTTGGAATTAAATTAATTCCAGTTTAATTAGTTTTAAAGAAGACATTCAGCAGTTCTGTCCTGAATGTTATGGCTAATCTTTGTAGTAAAGAATTTTCCTTCAGTACCAGCAGAAAACTTGAGCATTGGTAGGTGACTTCAGGGTAGTTCATCTGTCCAGCTTTTAACACCTTCTCCTAGCAGGATTTTTCTAGGTGGCCACGGAGCTGGAAAAGAGGACTGGAGCCTCTCTCCTATGAGACCAGGGTGAGAAAATTGGGGTGTTCAGCCTGAAAAGGAGCACATTTAGTGGAGACCTCAGAGCACCTTCCTGTACATGAAGGGGCTGCAGGGAAGGGATCCTGCGTTGGCAACTGGAATGACAGGACAAGGGGGAATGGGTAGAAACTGAACAACGGGAAATTTAGGTGAGATAGAAAGAAATTGTTGCTGGGAGGGTGGGCAGGCCCTGGCACAGGTGCCCAGAGCAGCTGTGGCTGCCCCTGGATCCCTGGCAGTGTCCCAGGCCAGGCTGGACATTGGGGCTTGGAGCAGCCTGGGACAGTGCGAGGTGTCCCTGCCATGGCAGGGGTGGCACTGGGTGACCTTTAAGGTCCCTTCCAACCCTTAACATTCTCTGATTCTGTGATTCTGTGCTCAGAATGGGGCAGTGACAAAAGGATTTCTTGTTGTGTGTATCTGCAGGGCTTTTCTGCTCTAGCATAGGGGTCACACCTGCTTTCTCAGACTGCAGGTCTCCAAAAAGCCAGACGGACTGCACAGCTGCTCCGTGCTGGTGGGCTGCTCTGGAATTTATTTTTTTCCCCCTTGAATTCTTTAATATTCCCCTGGTGAAAGGATATTGCTTAGGCAATGCCTTGCAGGAGGTAGCACGTGTCTGCGAGGATGTAGGTGTTCCCAGTGTGCTAGCACAGTCTGAAATGCTGTTTTAGGAGCAGAGCACAGTGAGTGCTGTGTCTCACTCAGGGGTAGGAAGAGTGGAAGCTGAGTGAGGAAAGTTAGAGCCTCTAACAGGTTGTACAAGTCAACCTTGTACAATTAAAGCTCTATCGTTTAGTTCACATGTTGGGTATATTTTCATTTCAAAATCAGACTTAGCTATCTGTAAGTGTGCTCCCTCTAAAAATTATTTTTTAATTAGTTTTCAAAATAGAGAAGGAAAAAGTGAAATACCATGGGTTAGGATGTAATAGGAGAGAGAGTCACAAACATCCCCCATATATATCTATAAATATATAAAAATGTATATAAAGGTGTATACCAATAAATATATAGATAGATATATGTAGACATCTATAAAAATATATATCTGTATCTATCTATCTATATCTATATTTTTATCTATATCTATATATAATGCTGTACATTGCCAGGACCACAGACAGAATCTATCTAATTTTTTTTTTTGCCACCTTGTTGAAATATAGAATGCCTTAAATGTATTATGGGTAAAAAATACTGTTAGAAAAAATTGTTAGAATATTTTACTAATATAGAGAGAAATCATGACCAGCAAAGCAGATGTAATGAGAGTTTCCAGCATGACTTTTTTTTTTCTTACAGACATAATGAAAAATTGTTGTCATTGGAAATTAACTCACGTTTAGCTTCAGGTTCTGTCTCAGAAGAGAGGCATTGCTGTGTGCCTGGCTCCTTCTTGCCGTGCATAACCTCTGATAATTATTGCCTTAGATATGATAACTCTCATTTTTAGTGGAGTGTAGTAGTACAAAGATTATATAGCAGATATATATTATTTAATGCAAAATTAAAATTCACTGTCTCTATACAATAAAGTAACTTTCAGTTTTTGAATCTTTTGTGAAAAATGTGTTGGCTCATTTTTTAATAACTGTTATTTTCTTATGTGAAGCGCATCTACCTATAAGCAACTAGAAGAATAATTTTATGAGAAGCTTTTCAGTTATTGCTGAAATATTTTGTGTCTTACGGTTGAGATCACTTCTTTCATCATTTGTAGAAGACAAACAGTGGGCAGGGTGAGAGGTCAGGGGAAAATGACATTTTTGTCATAAGCTTCTAATTATTGTTTTTAGTTCTTAAGCTCAAAATACAGGGCTGGTGGATATGTGGTAACTGTGATTTCTGATTAAGGGAGCACAACTTTCTGAACGCTTCTGTTTTCATCTTCCTGTGCCTTTAAAAAAATAAGAATTTGGAAAAAAAAAATCCCAACAAACATTAAAACAGATATTGAAGGGCAGCAGTGTATCAGTCACAGTCAGTCTGTTGTCCCCTGGGACGTCTACCAGATCTGCTCCTTCTCTGTATAAATGAAGTGTTTAGTGCTTCAGTGTTTTACATAATGTTTTCTTGAATGATCTGAAAGGGGAAGTAGAAAGCACATTAGTTACATCTGCAGATGATGCAGAGCCAGAGAGCTACAGCAGCTGTAAGGATGGTGAGAAATTTAAATTCATCTGGGGAGCAGCAATGTGCAGCAATTTACAAAGCTAACAAAAAAATTAAAATTCACTGTTACAAATTTACAAAATCACCTTGGAAACATGATCCGAACCAAAGACATGTTGCTTGTCAAATTAGCTTAGTGAGGTGTTAATGATGTTTTCTTTCACTCCTGCAGTAAGCAAGAGCTGTTTATCTTGATATCCCACCCAGTTAACTGTTTGTTATGATACCCTGATCTTTAACCACTTCCACTGAATCTCCTTGTTTCCACTGTTTCCCGTGTCACTACTGTGGCTTTGGCGATGAAGGACGAATTTCTGAACTGTTTCTTGGTTTAGTTGCAAGGAAAAGCTTAGCAGTGTGTGGGAAAACTAATGCCTCCTTTTTAATGATATATTTTTTTCCCCACAACATTTGTTTTAATAGAATTCTGTCTGCAATTTACACATCTGTCCCAAAATCAGGGCCCTTGAGAAGTAAAATCGTGTTATTTGTCATCTTCTCCTCTACCAGTTTGTTTTCCAGTTTGGGATGCCAGCGGGACTCTGGAGCAAAACTGCCCTGAGATTTCTTTTTCCTTTGTGTTGTTCTACTCCTTCTTTGGGAACTCAGGGAACCTCTCTGCCTTTTTTTGGCTTATCACCCTGTCAGCCCCGGCTCTTGGTGGGGCAAATGCCACTCAGCTGTAATTTGCCAAGATAGTGGCGTTACTATTGTTAGTGCCAACGTCTCTGTGTGTTAAATAGGCGGTGCGAAACAATTCCATGCTGGAGGAACAGCCTCGGAGAAGGGTTTGTGCTGTGTGAAGGAGGCAGAGCAAAACCCCACAGGATGGTTTGGGATGGAAGGGACCTTAAAGCCCATCTGCTTCCCCTCCCTTCCAGGAATGGGGACACCTTCCACTGTTCCTGATTGTCACCTTGTTTTTGTTTTAAGTAGGCTGTGTTTTGTTTTAATAGGGCTGTATCCTAACATTCTGTTTTCCTGGAGGTAACTGGACCATGTATTCCCCACAACTATCCTAAATTAAGATTAGGTGACCGGGGGAGGAGGGAAGATAGAGAAGAACATTGGTTTTCCAGAAACCTTACTATTTTTTTTTCTTTTTTAGTTGATTTGTCAGCACCTGCTTAATAAATGTAAGCCTCCTGGTGCTGGGCTTGCTTTGCTCACCTCCTAGAAATGGTCCACAGGTCTCAGTGTCTAACACAGAAAGCAGGACAGTGAAGTTTAATGTAAAAAAGTAGGTAATAGTCAATTGCTTTGCATAAAGACTGAATTAAAGGCTAAACTAAAGATTAGCTGTCAGTGATGGTCTTCAACACCTGCAAGGATGGGCAAATTCTGTCTCCCTGTAGCAGTGTTGGGGTTTTTTTAATAATTACAATTGCGTTTGGAGTGTCTGCTGTGTGTTTGGCCTGATTTTGGTTGTGCAGTGGTACCAGGCTTGCAGAATAAATCTCTTGCTACTCACTTCAACTTGTTTTAGAATTACGCATATTTTATTCTTTTTGTGCAGTGAAAACTGTAATTTATTTGTCCTGATTAAACATATTTGCCTGTACCTTATCTCAGTTGAATATATTAAGGCATAAGACAAAAATGGTGTGCTCTCCTTGCTATTTCCTTCATGGTAAAAGATTGTGATGCTATTTATCTGTGCTACTGTGCCTCTCTATCTCTGTGAATTCTTTATCCAAATAGTGTGGTGGTGGCTTGCAAGTGATGAAAAACAGTTTCCTTTACACAAACGTCCATCCTTGTTAATGCTGTCAGACAGCGAGTGTGATATTCAGGGGGTGCACGCCAATCTGTGGGCTACTGATAATGTAATCTAATTTCCAAAAATAAATTAAAAGTATCTTTTCATCTGTAGCCATCAGATGTACGTCAGCTAAAGACAACAACGCATTAGAGGCAGCACATGTGAATTTGGTGGCTAATTGGAAATTAAACCTTTGGGTTTTCCACATTTTCTGATAGACTGACCTTGCTGAAGAGAAGGTCACGATGGTATCGTGTGCTGTGGCAGAGACTCCCACAGATAAAAGGTCCAACTCAAAGGACTCTTACTTGTTTCAAACAATGCCTTGGAAAGCTTTGTGAGCAGTTTTTACCAGGCCTTTTTCAGCCAAACCTTATGCATGGTATTTGTGAAACTTGCTTTTAAAAATGTGTTGACAAACAACAGATTTTTTTTTTCATTAATGTCTTTTATGTAATTTTCCATGCCCTCCCAAGTAAAATGGGGGAAAAATTAATCAAACTGCATTTCTGATTTTAATACGTGAGGTGCCACAACACAGAGTGAACTCTTCCCTAGCATGTATAACTTACATTTATATATTTTTAAAGATGTTATAGCTGTGTATTCAAGTTGAAAAGATAGGTAATACTTCAATTCATAGAAAAATAAAATTTATGTCCGTCTTTTTGATAATCGCAAGGTACAAGAGAGGACCCCTGCTCCTTCCATGCACCCCTCACCAACTCGATGTTTCTGCAGCAATTTCCAACCAAATCCAAGTCAGTTATGCCTCCTTTTTCCTGAAAGATCTGCTTCCTCTGCAGCCTAAACTGGCCAAAGTCACACCTATGTCTTGCAACACACTGCTCTTCTCAAACCTATTCCCTCAAGTGTTTGTCTGTCCAGTCAGGCAAGTGGTGTTGCCTCTGGATGAGGAGGGGCTCAGAAACCCCCTGGGGCTTCTGTAGGTTCTCCAGTGTACCAAAGACAGAGCCCTCATTTCTGATTTGCCTTTTTTAAGATAAAATGTGATCCTCCTCAAGCAGCCTCAAAATCCTTCTTCCACTGTCTCAAACTCTGGTGTTGGATGTTAATGTGTCTTCACTCGGCTTTGCATGGTTGTAGCTTAGCTGCATTGGTTTGTACGTTTGGCTGAACTATTCTGGCTTTAACATGATAAAAACAACTGTTTTCTGTTGTTTCTCCCAGGCCAGGCAAAACAAATCTGTTCAGACCTTTTGTATATCCTGTACAACATCCCCATTGCTGCAGAAATACAGCAGTTCATTATAGATGCTTTAATCTGAGTGAATGGAGGAGGCTGCCTGTTTAATTGAAGAACTCCTTTTATGATTAGGAACTTGCTGTCTGAGCCCTGGAGGTGACAGCTTGCTGGCTAGATTTTACATTTTAGCTGCATGAACCACAGATTCCCAGAATCCCAGGATGTGTGGGGCTGGAAGGTCCCTCTGGAGCTGCCCCAGCCCAGCCCCAGCGCAGGCAGGGTCCCCTGGAGCAGTGACACAGAGCGTGTCCAGCTGGGCTGGCATGTCCCACCCTGGGACACTCCACGCCCTCCCTGGGCAGCTGTTCCAGGGCTCTGCCCCTCCACGGAAAGGAGTTCTTCCTCCTGCTGGGCTGGAGCTCGCTGGGCTTTATTTGATGGCCACTGCTGCTCGTGCTGTCGCTGGCCCCTCTGAGCAGAGCGTGGCCCATCCTCTGGCAGCCCTTGGAGATGTTGGTGTGGATCCATGGATCCCCTGAGCCTTCCCTTCTCCAGCCTGGCCAGGCCCAGCTCCCACAGGCTCTGCTCGGCACGGAGATGCTCCAAAATCCTCCTCAGCATTGTGGACCTGTGGAAATAATTAGCATGTAGATTATTCCATATATTCCTCCATTCTCCATGTGACAAATTTATTATCTCCCTTTGCACTTGAGGGCTGTAAGGTATTTCTTATGCTTATTAAATTTGTATTCAAGTTTACTGGAGCAAAGCCTTGGTGAAGTTTCTTGTGCAGTTGAAATAAGTCATTCTCTCCTTGTGCCCCAGTTCAGACTTGGATCTGTGAAGCTGCAGGAAGTCCCAAGGCCAGCAGAGGTGGTCAAGGAACTCATTGGTTACTGCCTGGACAGCCTGGGAAAGCTGCAGGCCAAAACTGAGCATCTGCAGCGAGAAAATGAAAGGCTTTTCAGCAACTGGAGCGACGTGGAGAAGAGGTGAGTTCCCAGGTGGATTCAAAGGTGACACCTGAGAAACTCGGCAGCAGTGGACAGAGATTTTTATGCACTTGAGAGGAGTTTTGAGCTCAGTTACCCACAGCCCATGTCATTGTGGATCTCCTCCCTTCAGCAAAGATGCAACAGATACTAAAATTTTGCAATTAAAGCTGGTTTTAGCTTATGAATTAGAAAAAAAGCCCAAACACCTCTTATCTGTAGACTTCCATTTCTTTAGGAAGCTTTTTTGTAATTTCCTATAATTCTTAAGACTGGCAGTGTAAATTATTTATGTTTCCGAGTGGGGAGTAAGTTGCTGTTTCTTTCACATGTTTTCCGTGTTGAAGGAGCTGGAATTGAAAAATGAGTGCGGTATTATAGGAAAAAGTACCATTATTTTGAAAGAGTTTTTTATAATTGCTGTTGCATTTATGATCTGAATTGTCTGTCATTCTGTAGTGAAATAATCTATGCTTGTTTCAGTGAGCGTAAAACTTGTAGCACAGAGCAGTCAGAGATTTATCCTGCTTTTCTGTAGGTTTACCTGGAAAAACACACAATCTAGGAAGATTGATGAAAAAATGCAGCTAATTTGTGTTAATTTACCCTGAAAAAGAGAGCCAGCTTTTAGGAGGAGTTAGTTTTGTTTCCCTCTCATTAAAATGAGTAACAGTTTCTCCTGACAGTCTCCCTGACAAGCAAAGGGCCTCCCTAAGTAGTGTTTTACTGCTTAACAGTGTAATTGAACAATAGTGCATTGTATGACCTGTGTTCTGTACTGCATTACACGCTGATGTGTAAGAGGCATTAGGGCTTGTATCAATTTCCATGGTAGGGTGGCACTTTCACAGAGTAACCCCAAAGAAAAGGAGGAAAACAAAAAAAAAACCTGAAAAAACCTCAAAACAACAACCAAAAAACCAACCCCCCCCCAAAAAAAACCCCTCCACAAACCAAAAAAAAGAAAAAAAAGAAAAAAAGAAGAAAAAAACAAATCACAGTTGCGTGACAGACTTTGCTCTCAATTGCAGTGCAAGCTGGTGGCTTTCTTAAGCTATGTTTATAGTTTGAGTAGATGAAACATGGTTTTTCAAAATAAACACTGAAGGTTTTATGGTCACTAGTCTTTGGCCATGTCTGTTAAGTGCAGAATAAAAAGAATTCAAAAACCATTTTTATTCAAGAAGTATTGGGCTTTTTAGTTTGTTTTGTGGGGGGGTGTTGGGGAGGATTTCTGTTTGTTTTTTTAAAATTTGGTTTGGATTGGTTTTTTTAATTCTCTTTGCCACAACCCAGCCTACCCTGCTGTTTCCCTTTGCTGTTTTGGCTCCAAAAGCTGCGAGTTGCCCGAGCTGAACAAAGCTGTGCCTGTCTTTGTTCAGGAGGCAGGATTTCAGGATTTACATCCCACATCACTCACGGTGCCGAGTAGTGAAACATCAAATGTGGAGCACGCGGTGTGGAGAATTGCGCTCCCGCCTCGCCCGCAGCCAGGGCACAGCACAGCCCTGCAGGTCCCTCTGCTCACAGCCTCTCTCCTCAGGACTTCATTAGAATTAAAACATAGCAGGCAGGCTTCTGAGAGCTGCTGTTGTGCCTGTTAATCGTGGGGCATGGGGTGGAATAATTCAATCATGCCATTGCCGTCTCTCTTTTCTCATTTTCTTGACCATCATGGATTTTTTGGTGAGCACATGGGAGTGAGTTAGTGTGAGAGTGAGTGTGTGTGTGTGTGTGTGTGTGTGTGTGTGTGCACACCTCAGAAACAGATGAGTTAAAATACCAGAATAACTGCTGTTCTCTTTATTTCATATGGAAAACTCGTGGCCAACTACTTCCAGGCCATGTTGGACAGGGCTGGGAGCACCCTGGGATAGTGCGAAGTGTCCCTGTCCATGGCAGGGGGTGGCACTGGATGGGCTTTAAGGCCCCTCCCAGCCCAACCCAATCCAGTTTGTGATTCCATGATAATGGAGGTGGTAAATTTTAAGTAATAATAACCTTTAGCAAAGCCATTCCTTGAACAAAAGAAATCAAATTTCTGATTTGGGCATGGGCGTATATTTTGTTATCGGGTGCCTAAAATTTGTGTAGACAAGCTAAATTCAAAATAGCTGCTAATTTATGTGGTGGTCAACTGCAGTCACAGTATATTTAAACCACAAGCAGATTATAAAAATGCAAGCTAGGTACTTTGGGCTTGAAACTGAGTCTTCAGCATTAGCTCATCAACATTCCATACCATTGCCAGTGCTGGGGGAAGGGTGAATCTGAAATGCAAGGAAGCAGTGCCGTGAGATCCAGGAATTATTTTCAAGTACTGGGAACAGGGAGGAATACCAGAGATGCTGAATTCTTTCTTTCATGGTGCTGGAGTGTGAAGGATGCCACTAATAATTAAATAAATGCCATTATGTTTCATAGCTCTGTGGAGGATGTGTGATTGCTCACCACTTGAAATCTTGGTTCTTAGTATTAATTTCTCAGTTTATTTTGAAGGCTCATAACTTGCAAATGCAGCATTCATGTGATACTTTTGTGATATCTGATGCTGTTCCATTGAGTGTTTTGCCAAGTTAATGCCATTTTTATGTCTGGAGAATATATTTGGATATAGATAACTTTGAATTACTTGGGGGAAAAAGAATTAAAAAAGGGTGTTCGCATAAATGAAAACAACCATATAAGACTAACCGACAGCATACTATTAATTGGTTTTACCCAGAGGGGAGAGGTAATATTCTAATATTCAAGATGCTAATTTTTTCCTCTAGAGACTGGAGAAATTGGCCAGTCTTGCAGTGGGTTTCTCTACTGTACTACTCACAGTCCAGGCAGCATCAGCTTTACTTCGCTGGATGTTTCCATTTATGTGGGTTTTCATCAGGGGATGTCTTTGCAGCACTCAAGGGCCTCACTGAAGTTATCTTAAATGGCACTTTTTTGGCCAAGTCAGCCGCATTTCTCAATATTTGAGCCAGCCTCAACTGCTCCAACACAAACCAGAGCCTTGGCAAAGTAAAGGCAGAGAGTAACCACTTTCTCTGGTTTTTTTTTTTGTGGGAGAGGGGATTATTCTGCAGGATTTGATACAGACAAGATTAGCATATTTTAGACAAAATCCTTTTTTTCCCCCATTTTTATGTATACAGATATAATTAGTATCAAGCATGTCCAGGCTCTTCTGGGCCCTGCGTTAGGGTTTATGATTCTTTGTGAATTGTCTATTTGTTCCCTGCTAAACAGTTAACTTGTCTTTTGTAGGTGGAAAGTCTCCTGGTAGTTGATTAGTACCTATGATCTTTCATTTAGGAATTATTGAACTGATCTATATGGTAATGATGTTCTGCTATTTGCATTTAAATTAGATGAATTATTTATCAACTATCAAGCATATCCCTAAAGCATTGCACAGTAGACTTAATACTTCATGAGATTTTTTTTTTGCTATTGTCTTGCTTCTTACATCATATATGGTTTTGATCTGTGAACAAAATAATTAGTATTTATGTAGGAAGTCTGTTGAAATCTCTTACCTTAAAAATTAATATTTTTAAAGTCTGTTACATATCTGGTTTAATAGCATAATAAGCCTTCTAAACTCTTTTACAGCCTTGCACAGGCTGGTGAAAAAAATGTTTATAAATTATGACTCGTCACTATGTTTACCATGATCAGTAAGATTATCAAGGTGTTTATTTACTTCTTGTGTACACAGCTAATAAAATGTCTGTGGTTCAACTCAAGGACTGAAAGATTATGAAAGAAGTAAACGTAGAATTACATTTGCCACAAATTTGTTGTGCTCATGTTTGCTTGTATTCCAGTTTTGCTTATGAGACTTTATACACCCATTTTCTTAATTTATTACTTCCATTGTGCTTCCTTTTATTGACATTCACCTACCCACAGGTGCATATTAATTTTTTTAAAAAACCTGAAGAATATTTTACTCTGAAGATATTAAGAGCTTTTGAACATTTTTATATTTTGGAATTTTTTTTCCTCTTCAAATCTGTTTCACATCAGTGTGTGGTCCAGGTTTGAGACCTGTCAAGCTGAATCATATCTATTTATAATCTCATTATGTGTATCCTGCTAAGGTATGCCCACTGTGGTGATTCAGCATTGAAAATGAAGAACACTTACCTATTTAAATTTTAGTTGTCTCAGATGGAGAGAACTTTTAGAACTTACCAGAAAAAAAAAAAAAAGTCCTGAAGAGAAAGGTTCACATTTGGAAACTTCTCCCTTTTGGTAGAAAAGTTCATTGCACTTTTCTGTGGGAAAAAAAAAGGCTTTTTCTGGCCTGTTTCAGACACAAGGTGCTGGACCAGTTGTGCGTGGTTTGGAATGGGGATTCCTGTAAGGGGAGGGTTGGACTCATGACAGAGTTTTCTTCCAGGAAACAGAGGAATTGGTGTAACAGTTAATTTTGTACTGCAGGCTGGAAAAATGTGTGGAAGCTAAAGAGGAGCTGGAGGCAGACCTTTACAGCCGATTTATTTTGGTGCTGAATGAAAAGAAGGCAAAGATAAGAAACTTGCAGAAGTTGTTGAGTGAAGCTAAAGAATCTGCAGTGGATGCCAAATGTGCAAGGTATTTCTTAATTTCCCTGGGTTTCTTGGTGTGGTTCCATTCTTGGTTCCATTTCCTCAGCCCTGACAGTGAGAGACAGTTCTTGCTGGCTGAGTGCTGGGCAATCCAAACCAATCCTGAAAGTCATGGAAGAGGAGGATCCTTTCTGCCTCCACTCATTGCTGTGGCTGCTGTAGCCAAGAAATGAGTGTTTGATGGATCTGTCCTGTTTTCTGCTGGGCTGCAGTTGATTTTCCAGTCAGCGTTTCCCTGCCCTTTCCATAGGTGGCAATTTTGTACACATTCTCCCTGAATTATCTAATTCCTCTGGAAAACAAAAATATGTAACTTTCCCCCTTTTTTAAATGTTCTTTTAGGGATAGTATAGCTACTACTCAGATGGTTATAAAGAGAGAAAACGACTATGATGCCAGCACTGATGAGGAAAGTGAAAATTTAACACAGCCCTCGTTGCCATCAGGTAAGACAGAAAGCATTGTCTTCGTGTGATATCACAGACAGGCTTTATGTGAATAAACCTTAAGGAAGGCAAAATACTACCTGACAGATTGCTCTGTGACAAGCCAACCAGCAAGCCTTAAAAATACCTCTCCTGAAGCAGAGTACAATACTGGCATTTTCAAATTAGAGAGGGGAGGTTTAAAAGCATGTTGCACGAGTGAAGGCACTGTCATTTCTTGCAAAGTGACAAATTACACACTTTGCAGAACTAATGACAGTCTAACAGTACCTGAACCATCAACAATTCCATTTTAAATTCTAGGAATCATGATGTGTGTGCCATGATTGATAAAGTGTAAAAGGTAGCTCCTGACAGTTTCAATAGTGTTTAAAAAGGGGAAAGAGAGGGGGTTTAACAGCTATAAAAAGAGCGGTGTGCATAAATGGAATGAAAATGTATTTATAGCAGAATCCACTTTAATTTATCAGAGAATGTTTGGCCTTGTGAAGATGCTCGTGAAACTTAATCTGACAAATCTTTCCAGGACTAGAGCCTTGTAAAGTGTGTAGGATGTAGTGATGGCCCGTGATACAGTACAAGATATTTTACTGTGAATCAGAATTTTGGCACATTTGTGATAAACTAACGGGAATACATGGGGCAAATACTATTAAAGTTTCAAAACTGCATTGACAGTTTCTAGATGGTTGGATATGTGTGTAGATATATACATATATGTGTATAGGGCTATATGAATATATATATATGTAAACTTCCCTTCAGGTCTGCAAAGTTTGCTATGGGTTCTCTCACTGGAGCTTTTTATTTCCATCATAGGTAAAAGTAATCCAGACCACACTGTGCTCCTGTAAAACAGCACATTGGGAACCAGAAGTGTCCAAGACCCTGTTGCAAGTGGCAAACAGCTTTGTCACTCATGGGCCTGTTTGCTGAGGAATTTCTGGCTTTATATAAAGTAGGCAGAGCGAGAGGAGGAAACTGTGATCACAGAAAGAAATAATTTAATGTTGCACTCTGCTCTCCAGAAATCTTTGCTTTCAGGTGATAACTGGTCAGTTGACACATGATGAGAAGTACTTTGTTTTGTGAAAAGGCAAGGAAAAGTGGAAGGTGTGGAGTCTTCTTCTAAATTCAGCGGGGCTGAACTAGATCAGTGAGGGTTTTGAGATGGACATGTCTATTTAATAATGAAAACAGCACCCACTGCCCTGCTCAAGCAATCGTGAGGGATGGGACTCATCAGTGTTACAGGAAAATACGTGTTTTTATTTGAGTTGCAAACAAAAAATGTGCTTTCTTTAGCCTTTGATGGATGCAGTCCTCAGGGTTTTGGTCCAGACTGGCGAGTTCAACTGCAAAATTTCTGGGTAAATGAACACTATAAATTGAATCATTTGGGTAACATGCTTGAGTTTTTCAAGGCAGTGGCACAGTTGAGCCCTCACAGTAAGTATCCCTGAGGTCAGCTGGTGCTCCTCTTGTGTACACATCTCTCTCTTTCACTGAACAATAGGAAAGCACAGGTTGGTGCTGAATATCTGAAGTCTGGCCCAGAATTTTCACACTCAAGGAGAGGCTGACCATGTCTTTGTGGAGAAAACAGTGATTCAGGGATGAGTGGATAATGAAGCTCAGGGAAGCATCAAGGACTGTAAGACATAAAAAATAATACAGATAATGTTTGGAGGTTTTTTCTGTTTATCTTACTTTTTCTATCTCTTAGTCCATCGTTATATTTCTTTTCCTTTTGGACTTGAAATGTCACTGCAGGAGTCAATGAGAATTAGGAGATCATTGAGGTAATTTTAGTAGATATTGGTGAAACCCTCAATTGAGAGAGAAGATCCTAATTTAAAAACTTTGAAGGAAAGTGAAGGCAGGTGTGTGCATGCACACAAATTGCATTTGTACATGTGCACGTCCAAATAATTCAATTAAAATTAATGGAAAAAGCAGCAGTGCTCAGCAGGTGATTTGGTTTCTTTTGATAGTGGAAAATGTGAGGTGGTTCCATCACAACATAATTGTGTTCTAATAACTCATGGGGATGTGACACAGAAGCTGTGAAATCCCAGACATTACAAAATTAGCAAAAAACCCAGGATTTGTTGAACTCCAGAGGTTAAAACTCTGTCCAAAGGTTTTTCTTAGCCACCAATAATTGTTTTTCTCCCTGAATTTTTGGGGCATTGAGAGTATTCCAGTGGATTTGGAGGAAAAACCTGTTGATGTGTATTAAAAGAAAATTGAGTGATACATTTTGTTATCAGTCTGGTGTTCATGCGATGCAAGTATTGTAACAAGACCCAATGAAGAGAAATATTAAGAAAATGAGTAAGAATCACTAAGTGCAGTCTTTGTAAAGGGGTAGAAACTGGAGCCTAAGTTTACCTAAATTTTTTTTTTTTGCATTTTCAGTACTATTTGTGGGTATAATTTATGGTTTGCTTTTTGACAGCAGTTTGTGCTTCATAGCTTAAAGCAGAGATCAACTTAAACATGGCTGTTTTTGTCTTGCCTATAAACTGATGTAGTTAATGCTTCATATTGTAAAAGAACAAACTAAAATTGAATTACTTAATGTTTTAAAGCACTCAGAAAAACTGCTGATGACAAGTACACCTTTTAGGAATAGTACAACATTTATAAATAATAATTTATAAATAATAGTGTATGTGATTCTGTACAAGAGCTTTGCCCATCATGCCATGAGCACAGGCAGAATTTATTTGAAATGTTGGTTAGGGCTGTGAACGTGAGGTTGAGAGAGGCACAGAACTCCAGCTTTCACTGCAGTTTAATAAATTCCGAAGCAGCAGCTACAGATGATGGGTCAGGTCCTTGAAATGCCTGTGAGCTCCTGCTTGAGAGAGGAAGGAAGAGATGAAGGAAATCCTCCTTCTGTTAAGCAGTTCTTTGAGGATGGGGTGTCAGGAATGTTTCTTGGGAGCAGGACGAGGTTGGTTTTGGTTTGTCTTGTGGTTTTGCTCCAGGGTTGGTGAGATTCTGTATGTATCACTGAACCCAGGTGTAGTTGTTGTTTTCTCTCCTGGTGCTTCAACATTTTCACCGTCTGGAGCAGATGTGGAAGCATCACAGAGAGGTATGGAGTGCGGTAAGGCTCTTCATGTGCTGGTGTCAGCTGGACCTGAATTTTCTTTAAGGGAAAAAAAACAAACCACAAACCCCAAAAACTGCCAGACTGTGTTCCCTTTATACTACCATAGTGCCTGGCTGACTCAGCATGATGCCACCACACGGATTCAAGATGTTTCTGTCATTTTAGGATGCAGAAACACTTACTCTGGATAAGAGCAACCCAGCTGCTACTGATTCCTCCTTCTTACCCTCTGTGCTGAATTTTACTGGTTTTGTTTACTGCAGTTACTGAGCCCTTCCTCCTAGGGATCCTGAAATGACAATATCAGACCAATAAAACATCACCTGATATTGTGGTTGGCAATCATGTCTTTGTCCTGCAAATCTGACCTTTATTAACTGAAAAATGCTTTAGTGGTCCACATGTCAGGAGGCTTTTAAAGCACGACTAAGGATGGGATAAATGTTCCCCATCTCTGTTGCCTTCCAAAGGTAGATGGAGGGTGAGAGTTTACTCTTCACAGCGCTTGGAAAGTGACCGGCAAAAGGAGTGTTATTCCTCCTTCCAGGTGCGCGACAAAACTGCAGGGGAAGATTTAATTACTGCAATCTGTAGTAGATATGAAGGATAACAAACATAGCAGGTGGGATGTAAGCAATGGAAGAAATTACTTCATGATTTATTAGTGTTATTTGCAGTTATAAATGCTATTACACTTGTCTGCTTCTGGACAAAACAAGGCTGCTGTGCATCAATTTACAGTCAGCTTGCATCCTCTCTATTTTATTTTCTCTTGTCCCTAAATTCTTTAGTTATATTTCACATTATAATTGGTAGAAGTTATCTCTCCTTAGGGTAAGGAAGGATCTCCTGATCTGCCCCGTTGGATCAAATAAAATTTTATGATCTGTGTTCCTTGCCGAGGTGTGTGGAAATATTCCATATTTCCCCAGACATTCAGCACTCACACTTCTCTGCATGTTTGATGATGAGGACAGGTTCAGAATTGGTTGTAATAAACTCTGTGCAGAGCCCACGGTAAATAAGAGCAGGCACTTTGCCATCTCCCACTGCCTCATGATGCAAATGCTCTCACCCCCTCTATTCGAGCTCCTGCCTTGGGGATTGCATGTTGTGCCCTCCGGAGCCTGTGGCCCTTTAAATTTAATTAGCTCTCCTGTGTAGTGCAATCCACCGATGGCTTGATGCTGCTGGTTAATAAGCTTTGATCAAAGTTAATAATAATAAAAAAAGCCTGTTGTAACAGCACCCGGCTGTGCTGCGCAGTTAAAGTTCCATCTGTGAAGGCTTCTCTTTAAAAGTCTGTTTTTAAGGAGTTTTAGTACTTAACCATTTTAATTTTCCTCAGGTTTTTTTTTTTTTTTTTTTGTCAAGCTGTAATTGAAAATGGTTCATCCCAAGGAATAATCTCATTTCCCTTTCCCTTAAAGCTGAAGAGATCTTTTTTTTCTTCCCCCTGAAACTTGATACTGATTTTTTTTCCCTCACAACCTGATAGTTTCATGCCTCTAAAATACTTGTGGTTGCCAAACTGGTTTCCCTCTGTGTCATACCAGGTGCCATGGTGAAAATACATTTACAGTACAAGTATCAATATATTCCATGGCCCTTTAAAAATCCTGTTGTGACTATTGCACTAAGAGGGATTTACAACAGATTACTTTGCCATTTTACTATGAAAATCATCAGAATTGCTTATACCTCTACATACACCTTCTTATTGTTCCTCCTTCAGCATATAAAGTGATGCAGCTGAATGTGGTTGCCTCTAAATGAGTCATTATTGCATGAAATTATTTAAGTGACAGAGTGAGATTTATGCTTTGCTAAGACTGTTGAAAGTTTGGTGATTAATCAAAAAATTAGAGTAGCTCATGAGCACGCTCAGGGTTAGATGCAACAACATTGGCTAAAATAAAATTCAAAAATGTTTGTTGTATTATCTACATACTACGAAATATTACACGTGAAAGAACTTTGGTGAGTTGTAAACCTTGATGAGTTGTAAAATCTTTTCAAGTGTAATTTAATTTCTACATCATCAAATTTACTGTCTTCATCCTACTTCAGTTAAATCATAAGACCCTTATTTTAGAATCATTTTCAGACCAAGCTGATAATTCCAAACTTGATGAACACTCAAGAATACTGTGTTGGGTTTTGTTCCTCCACTTAAAAACAAAGGTAATTTAAACAGTTCAGCAATGTGCATTCTGAACAGAGGTGGAATTATGTCATTTTTGGAGGGTGGGTGGGTGTTAATATATTCATGGAAAGGAGAATAAGTAACATAAAGTTCCAGTCCTTAAATAAATAAATCAAAATTAAATCCATCAATAAATACCTTTGTAAGTATTATCTCCTTCCATGAGTAAACAGGTTTCCCAACCCTATTTTGACACCTGTTTGTAGAGAATGTCACTCCCCAGTTGTGAAACTGCAACATCAGTGGTGCTGGAGCTGTGCCTCAACAGCTCTGCTCTGCTCCCATTCACAGCTGAAGATCCACTACTTATCAGGGAGAAGAAACTCAAGCCAGGGACAATCCGCATTCCAGGGATTTTGTTTGTCCTGAGGCATTTAATCCATGGTCCCTGTATTTGTGTAGCACCCAGGATAATCAACCTTTTGGGATCTGTTGCAATTAAAGGACCTGGCAGGTATTATTGTTCTTACATTTAAACATTGTTCAATGCTTGTGTTATAGACCATAGGAATGGCTGAATTCAGTGCACAATGAAATGCAAGTCTGCCAAGGAAACCTGTGTCACGCAATTTCATTTTGAACTTTATCCTCCCAATTATCGCAGGCTGCTCCAACCCCAATGTCCAGCCTGGCCTGGGACACTGCCAGGGATCCAGGGGCAGCCACAGCTGCTCTGGGCACCTGTGCCAGGGCCTGCCCACCCTCCCAGGAACAATTCCTAATTCCCAAGATCCCATCCAGCCCTGCCCTCTGGCAGTTGTAATACAAAGAGGAAGAAAGAGCATCAAAAATATTTAGGTGTATTTCATGATATGCTGAAAACAAGATAATTCACATGCAAATAGCAGTGTATTTGCATTCCCTTCCCTCTTGAAAATATATTTGTGCTTTAGAAGAGTTGACATTTGGTTTAGCTCTGTTGGCTCTTGGAGAAGGATCCTTTCATGAAAGAGAAGTATTGGTTCATAAGGGAAAAGGTTCTTAAAAGGGCAGTGATCCTGAACACGGGGGTAAAAGCCTTTATTTTCAGCTGAGAATGGGCTGCCTCTCAGTGCCAGCCCTCAAAGCCTGGATCCTGCAGCCTCTGGCAGACCAGGGAGCAGCACATTTGAGCAAAGTCTGCCCAAACCTGTGTCAGTTCCACATTTTGTAACAGCTTTTCTGGTGCTGAGTGTTTGATGCTGCCTTCCTAAACTCTGCATTTCCTGCGTGTTTGGCGTGGGGAGTCAGGCAGGGGCAGTTCCCAGTGCTGCTCACACACACACACACGCCCCTCTATTTTTTGTTTGGAGAGCGGCTCTCCCTGGAAGGGCATTTGCTCTGGCCACCTGTGCAACACTGGCTGCCGCAATTATCTTAATTACTTCCCAGCTGCATTACAATGTCTCATCCCAGCAAACAGCCTATCTTGATTAGAGGCTGGGTTGCTCAAGATTGCACTAAGCCCTGTGGTTGTTCCCTTGATTTATTACTTTTCCAGGTTAAAGCATGCATCTTTGTTTTTGATGGGAAGATTTCTCAGCCAAGCCTCCCCCTGTGGGTCTGGTGGTCTTTGCTGGGTTTGAGAGTTGGTTTCCCTGTTTGGCTTTGCTTCCTGTAACCCTTTTTTTGTGTCTTCAAGCCCAGTGAATGCTTGATGGAAAACAGTTTTTGTACCTCAGGAATTGTCAAAATCATCACACTATCTAAAACAGGAAGAGAAAAATGTTTTATTTTAATCCTTTTAACACCTTTGATTAAGAAGAAGGAAATCTCTTTGCTCCATCTAAAAGTCATGAACGTAATACTCCCATAAACTTATTTTTCCTTTTTGCTTTCTTTCTCTTTGTCTCTTTCTCTTCTCTTTTTCTCCTAATTTATTGGATTTCTTGTTATTTATGTCCATCCCAAGTAAAAGGTACTGTTATAAAGTCACCTTCCTGTGTGTCCTTCAGCTTTTATTCTTTAAGTGGCACATAGATCAATCTAAAAGACATGGATGGTGAGATGATAAACTGTACTAGAAAAACCTGCTTGCCTAAATGATAGCACTAACTGATACACAAATTCCACATAAATCATTTGGCACGTTGCCAGACTTCTTGGAAAGCAGGAGATTTTTTTATCAGTCACTGTACTGGAAAGCTGAGAAATTCCTTTTCATCTTTAGGATGAAAGGCTCTTCCCAAGGACCCTTTTCCTCCATATCCATAATGCTGCATATGTCAGATACGCAAGTTTCTTGCAGAATATTAGAAATTTGTGAAACTTAGAGGGGAAGCAATGGCTTTAAAATAATCCAGAGACAATAGGCAAATGACATCTGTAGTTATTACTCCATTTTGTTGTGCATTTTGCTGTGTTCTGGTTGGTTTTGAAGGTTAATGTGAGCTTGTTGATTTCTGTACAGGTGATCTCATAAAGGAGCTCTCAGTCACTCACCCTCTGTTCAGGCACATCAATCATGAAGTTACACGCTTTAAAGAACAGCTTTCCCCTATGTGATCTGATAGAGGGGAGACGTTTTCCAAACTGGAGCTGTCAGCAGCATTTTATTAGTTTGGTTTTTTTTTTAAAACTTACTGTGTAAGTTTAAAGTAACAAAAGATATAATGCCAAATCAAAAGTATCATAAACTCTGACTTCTGCTTTTTTTAGTTGGGTGGAGACCAGAGCCCAACATATCTGAAGCAGAGAGTGTGTGTTTCCTTATACATACAATTAACTAATTTATTTACTTTTTTTGATATCTGATTAATTTTACTCTGTTAGGACACACAAAACATTTTACACCTCCTTAACCCTGTGGCGAAACCAAAATTCATGAGGTTCAGAGCATTACATTTATATTTAGGAAAACAGGTGCAAAACCCATTCTGTTCATCCTGAGTATGACCCTCCTCTCTTAGAAACTAAAAAACTAGCTTTTGTTTAAAAAAGGTAGATTTAAATAAAATTATGCTCACAAATGGATTAATCTTCCAGCAGTTTTCATCTCCATTTCACAAGTCCTTACATAGTGACAGCTTTGCTCCTGCTCCTGTGAGTTAATAGATGTGATTTTGATCACCTGGGATCAATCACACTGAAATCATTGGGCCCTTTTTTATTTTCTTCCCAAATTCAAACCCAGTAATTCACTTTTCCTGTGAAGGTATCCCTGTAGTCAAGCTGCAAACCTTTTCTTCCCTTGTAGCTTATGAAAATGTCATTATTATCCCATTTATAACTCATTACCAATTCTGTTAGTGTGTAAAAAGGCACAATATCACTCCTCATGCAAACAGAAATTTGGATGCTCTGTGAACAGTTCAGAACATATTGTTCTAGAAATTTGGATATCTAAATATATTTTCAAATGGGTGACCATTTTTAATTGTCTGTTTTTAAGGAATGTGGAGTAAAATATAGAATTTGTTGTGTAGATAACAATTATGTCAAATTTCAGCATAATTAAAATTTTGAAAAGAATACATTAACATTAATTTGTATGTACCAGTATGTTGGAATAGATTAAGAATATAATAAAAATTTAAAATTGGCATTTATTCCATTATTGTTTTTCTTAGCCAAGTAACTGTCTCAATCATTTGAAATCCACAATCAATATAAATTAGTCTTCAGTGTTGATGTCCATGGCAGAAAATCAGTTTACTATGCCTGTTTTAAATGACTCCCACTTCTCTGCCCGGCCATTCCTTGGTTTAGTTTCAAAGGAGAGTTTATTTTTTATTTAATAAAAATATCAAACTTCCTCATCACAAAAGTGAATAAGCTAAGGTATTTACCTCTTTGGTAACTGCGCTGATAGCTAAAAACCTCACCTTTCAAGAGTGACCAAAGTAATTTCCATTATCTAATTGATTAATCCATCAATACCTTGGAAGATTATTGGACGTAACCAGTTCAAGCAAGACCAAAAGTCTTTATTTTTGTCTCCGTAATGAACGAATTTGTTTCAATTGGAGAAACAAACTCAGTTTTAGGAGCACACCTTTGAGCAGGGCTGTGGCTCAGCTCTGCTCTGCTCCAGCAGCTGATATTTGTATTTTCAGGTGTGCTTACCTGGCTGCAATATTGCTCCTGCTTACACAGCCCCCAGATTTCCTCTGCTGATCCTGCAACTGTCTCCAATTCCACACAGGAAAAGCAGGGCTTGTGTGGGATTAGCCATACTGTGAGCTGCTGTCACAGCTCTTTAATCTACAGCCAGGTGTTGGATTCTCACAAGGATACTCATTACCTGGGTCAGGGCAGGAGTATCTGATTGTCAGCAATTTCCTTGAGACCTTCCCTGGTTAACCTGTCTGTAATCCCCTGGGGTTCTTTCAGGGGTGATGTTGGCATTCTGGCACTCTCCAGTGGGTTATTTGAATTTCGTCCCACTGTCTCCATGTGGTGTGAATGCACCTCACCTGCTGAAAATTGGGGAAAAAAAAAAAAAAACCAAGGATAATTTTAAAATTTTAAAATATAAAATGAGGCTGTTGTGTACCCCCTACTTGATTGTTTACTTCATTGCACCTCAACAAATATTAACTTCCCTAGTTAGGCATGAAATTTGTTCTGCTTTAGGAGCAGTATCATTAACTAAATGGCTCACGGGTAGCTCGTTGCTCCTGCAGAAAGCATCACAACATTTTGGGTGCAGTCTTTGAATTCTAGCGAGACTTTGAGAATTTTGATGAGGGTGAAATGGTCTTGTTTTGTTGGTTTCGGGTTTTGTTTTATTTGCTTTGCTCAAGAGGTGAGGAGAAGAAAGCAAAGAGCCATCACTCCCATGAAGTTGCCCTGTGGCCCAGGGGACAGGGAAGGAATATGTGATAAGATTTGGGACACATCTCTGAGAAGTGACACAGTGGCTTCTTGCATCATTGATCAGCATGTGAGTGAGGGGAATGTGAATAAAACCGAAATGTGTGTCTTCGTGTTGGAAGCAGCTTTACCTGACAGCTGCATGGGGTGCAGCAAGAGCTCCACCGGCAACCCTGGGAAAATCTGATGGAAATGCTGTTTTTCCAAAGCAGTTGCATACTGTGAGCTCCTGAATTTCCCTTGTTAGGCAGAGCAGTTTGTTCTTGGCTTCCAGTCACTCTTGTTTTCCATACAGGAAAGACTTGCAGTGTTTTTTGTGGGGATTTGCAGGAGCACCACCTTGGTGTGGGAAGGGAAAGAGATCTAGGATGTGCAATATGGCAGTGATATTTGGTCGTATGTAATTTTCTTGGCCAGTTTATGAAAGTCCCACAAAATCCATGAGACCAGGTTGTGTGGAGATCACAGAATGGTTTGGGTTGGAAGGGACAGAGTTCCCCAATTCCCCCACTTGACAACAACAAATCCGAGTCACAGTTCCCAGTGCTGGCTTCTTCCAAACCACGCTGGATAAAGGTGTGCTGGATGAACCTCCTCACAGAGCACTGCTGCCTGAAAAATGAGCCTTTATGCAGCAGATTAAAAACATGCTGCAGCCTCAGTGGAAGATGCTTGTAAATTGCACCTGATTTGATTTCAGTTCTGTGGAGAAAAAAGGTCAATTCAAATATCATCACCTACCTTGATTTTTTAAAGGGAAATGTTTGGATTGATGTGAAATGCAGATGGACTTTTAGATTGAATGGATTTCCAATCCTTTCACTATACTGTCATTCATTTTTCATATGATCTGCCCTGCTGTTTTTTGTGTCCCTCCCATATTTAAAACTATTTCATTAACCAGTGAAATTTAGGAATGTTCTCCCAAGTTTATGTAACTTCTGAGGACATTAACAAATCACTAACCATGCACAAAATGCCATCAAGATACAGAAGAAATTTAAATACACCTCCTCGCTGTGTGCCCAGGAGGGATAATCTCCTGTTGTGCACTTAGCTTAACTTTTCATCAAAGTGGAGAACAGAGAACTATTTTCTTTCTGGAACTTCTAGTTTAAACTTCCAAGAAATGATTGAGTCTTATAGCTTTTAGGGAAATGTAAAAAGTGCTTCTGCCCACCAAGGACTTGATAAAGATTTTTGGCACTTGTGACATGAATGCATCTGTCTTCTCCCTGTGATCAGAAATGGAGGCGGGTTGTAAATGATGGAAATGTGATCTTCGATTTCCCACCTCCCCCTGCCTAAACTGATTTTTTTTCTTTTTCTGAGAGAGGGAGAGAGAAATGAAAGGTGTTGCACACTGAGCAGCTGACCTCAGTTATTGCAGGCTGATGACATTGGCCACATCACACCAAGGGTAAAATCAGATCTTTGTCATGAGTCCTCACATCTCAGGAGCCATCCCTGTGAAGCAGGGCAGGGATTAGAACATTCCCACTGGAGGATTTTTGAGGGCTCTGAGTGCTTTAAAGCTCTCCTTAAGATATTTGAATCATGAGGTCGATGTCAGTCGTTTTCACAGAGCATCAGCAAGGTCAAAACTGTGACTGGCCCTTGGTTTGTGTGCCTGTGTGAGCAAATTATGTCCCTTTATAGGCTGCTGAGCTGTTTCCTGATGTTTTGTTCTTTACTCGGTTGCCACACTTGGTTCAGGAGCTGCCAAATGAAGAAATCTGCTCTTTTTCTAGGCATATGAACATCAAAAAGCTGCTTCAGTGTCTGAGAACCTCCTGGTTAGCTTTGTAGCATAGTTAAATTCTGATAATCTGAGAAAATAATAGCCGGAAAATTACATTATGCTGGAAACAGGCATCATTCCCTCTGCATCCTGAGAGAAGGAGGGTCTTGTCCACCTCATAAAAACACAGAATTACAGATTCATGGAATCACTAAGACTGGAAAGACCTCAAAGATCATTGAGCACTGCCATGATCCGAAACACCTCATCAACACTTTTCTTGAACACTTTTCAGGACAGTGATTCCACCACTGCCCTGGGAAGCCCTGCCAGTGCTTGACAGCCCTTTGTGTGAAGAAATTATTCCGAATACCCAAACTACTCCTCCCCTGGTGCAACCTGAGGCCATTTCCTCTTCTCCTGTCTCTTGTGAAGCTGCAGAAGGGATGAGCCCTTGTGCTGGACCCTGGGGAGATGGGCACTGAGTTTTGGAGAGTCAAGGAGAGGAGATGGTTTGTTGTTTCCCTGCCTATCCCCCAAGACAGGATAACTGAGGATGGAAGAAATGCAGCCATCCCATTGTGGGCACTTTTATGTACACTGGAGGTATTTTATGTGCAGAGAAAGGCCAATTGTGCCACTGAAGTGTCACAGAGCCTGGAGAGCTGCACTGAGCATCCAGATAAGCCAGCACTTTCAGGAGATGTTTATAGTTCATGGCTAAAAGACATTTAATAGTTTCCTGAACCCCCAGCCCCGGTAAGGATGTGACTGTGGCCTGCTGATGAGAATTTTCAATGGACAAACAATGTACAGTTCTCTCAAAATAACTCACTGTGAATTCACTCTGAGCAGCAGAATGTTTCTCAGCCACGCTCTGGCCAGCTGAAGGGAAGGGAATGGGCTCAGATGAGCCTTTTTGGGGCACTGAGATAATCCACAGTTCCTGTCTTCTGGTGGGAGACAAGGTGTTATTCATGGTACAGATCAGAGATTTTGCAGCGCTTTTATGATCCTGAAGGTGGGAACGCTGTCTGTTTCACTCTGTGCTGCTCCATCCTTCTGCAGGAGTGAGTAGTAGCAGTAAAGCACTGATCAAGTTTTTTTCTCCTTTTCTTTTCTTTTCTTTTCTTTTCTTTTCTTTTCTTTTCTTTTCTTTTCTTTTCTTTTCTTTTCTTTTCTTTTCTTTTCTTTCCTTTCCTTTCCTTTCCTTTCCTTTCCTTTCCTTTCCTTTCCTTTCCTTTCCTTTCCTTTCCTTTCCTTCTTTCTTCCTTTCTTCCTTTCTCCCTCTCTTCTTCTCTTTCTCTCTTTCTCTCTCTCCCTCCCTTCCTTCCTTCCTTCCTTCCTTCCTTTCTTCCTTCCTCTTCCTCTGTTTTTAATTTTCATATCTCTTCTCTTCGCTTCGCTTCGCTTCGATTCTCTCCTCTTCTCTATTTGTTTTTGGTTTTATTTTTTTATTTTTATTTTGGGTTTAGCGTTTTGCTTTGTTTTGCAAAATGGGACATCAGACAAAAAGAAGTGGCACCGCATTTTGGTCAGATTAAGCTATTTCCCACTTCATTCTCCCCACTGTGGCTTGCTAAAATTGCTCCAGGAGGGAAGTGGTATTACTTTTATTAACAGCAGCTCAGTGGCTCAGCCTGGAGTCTCAGGGCTGAGCTTCTCCCCCTTGCCCAGGCTGCTGCTGTCCCCATTCAGGACAACACTGACATTTTCAATTCGCGGCTGCTTCTCAGAACAAATCCTCCCCTTGTTGTTCCTGGGCCTGAGGAACTTTAATATCCCTGTCTGGGAGACAGGAGGCGGCTTTATTTTCCTTAGATATCCTTGGATAACTAAATCAACACAGTTCTTGTTATCAGCTGGAATAGTTGTTATTAGTGAAAACAGTGTTAGAGGAAATAACAGGTATTTCTGTGGTGAGGGTTCCCGAGGGCAAATGGTGAAGGCGCATAGCATTTTCCTTTTTTATACCACCCAAAAAGAGGCTCTGTTGTGTGACCATGCAGTCCAGGGGCCAGCAAACTGGGAGCCCCTCGTAGCACCTGGGAATGACCTCCCAAAACAGTCCTGACCACACAGCTCCCCTCAGCTTTCCTGAGCCTGGCAAAGATTTATTATATCAAATCGAATTTAGTATCCCAGGATGGGTTTGGTATGTTAGCAGTTTGAAAATTGATGTTTTAGTTGTGGTAATGCTTTTTCCTGCTAGTTCAGGGGAAAGAAAACAGCAGTGGACTTTAAGCTCTTTTGCATAATTTAACCAAAAAGTACAAAGCTGCTATGTACAGGTTTTACAAGAGAGGGAATGGTCAAGAAAGATTCCAGGTGTTTCTCAGGTAATGCTATTACTCATCTGCCTTTTCAGGAAATACAATTTAAAGTGACTGCGTTCATGCCCAGCATGCAATTAGCCTTTTGCTTTGTTTCGTGCATTTTGCCAGCAAGCTCTCTCCCAGAATAATACTCTGAATTCTCAATTGGTGTAATTCATTATGGTTCCATTAACTTCCAGAGAGGCTGCTCTGGTTTATTCTGGCCCTGTCCCTGGCCGAAGCATTCAGTTCTGAATATGTAATAAAAGTGTTACTCATTTGAGCAGCCATTTTCACATCAGCACTTTGTGCCCAGTCCTGGAGGCTTTAATGTGTTTTTTGTTGGTCAAGAAAGAGGGTGTTGTGCCCGGCAGGGAGTGCACGGGCAAAGATTAGACATATCTTTCTCTGCTTTTGACCTCAGTTCTGACGTTTTTCACTCTTCTGCACAGTGTTCCCCTCCACGAGGAGTCAGACCAGGCTGGCCTCGCTGAGGCAGGATGCCAAAATAACACCCAGTACCAGCAGCCATGGCACTGAGGGCAGCCCTGTGCAGCCTGCCCTGCTCCAACTGCAGCACACAAGGAAGGAAAATAATTTTTTTTAATGTCTGATTCGGAACTCTGTGTGATTTTTTTTTAAATTTTTTTTTTTTTAAGTTAGGTATACCAGTATAATAATGATTAATCCACTCCAATAAAAGAAAATTGCAGGTTCTCAAACGTCTTTTTAGACAAGTATTATGATGGTTAGAAGCAGTATCAGTTAAAGACAAAAATTCTAGCTTTAAATAATATCAACATTGGTTTTTAATAAGGATCAAGCTGTCAAGGACAGCACTACTTAGGATAGCTGGAGTACTTCTAAACCTTTAATTTGAGAAAATGTGATACCAAGATTCTCTGTTTTACATTTTTTTTTTTCCTGGAAAGAGTCAAAATATCAAATGATAAAATATTTTCTGTGTATAGAACCTTGTTAGCGCATTGTGTCATCCTACACATCACCTGCTTAACGTAGTGACTTTATTCTTTTACACCTTTCACTGTTAGTGGAGCATAATTCTTCAGGTCTTTGTAGCCTGAAACACCTTTTTTTCCTCTTGGTTCTCTAGAAAAAGTCGTAAAATCATTCATACTTTCCAACATCTTCAGCAAATTTCTCTGGAAATATCCCACTGACATTCTTTCTTTGACGACATTGTGTTTTTATAGTATTTCATCACTGGAGTTTAGTATGTGGTTTATATCACAGTGATCATCCCTTGATATTTTTCCCGAAGCAAGGTGCCAGAGGAAAAACTCTTTCCAGTCTAAACCAGTCTGTTGTGTTGTGGTGGGAAAAGGAGTGTGTGTTTACACACCCCTTGTATTTAAATCCCATTTTCTCTAAGCTTTATTTAGTTAGAGGGAGTCTGTATTACTTTTTGTAATCAAACCTTACCATTACAGTAACTGTTGTTTTGGAGAAATGTCAGGAAGTGTTTAAAATTTCCACAGGGCCTTAATAATTTAAGTGAATTTTTGATCGTAAAGGGGCATGAGAATTGCCCAGTGTAATGAAATTACAAAAATACATTAAATATAGAAAAGTATTTTCTTCTTGCATATAGATATTTTGAGATTTCATGAAATATTAAGCAACCATAAATTATCCCTATATATAGATATCCTTTCTTTTTTTTTAGAATCACCGCACACTGATGGAGGGGTAGAGGAATTGCATCATGCTTTGCCAGTCCAGACTGTGTTTCACCCTGCAAGTAGTTCCTCAGGCAGCTGATACTCTGAATATCAGCAAAACTTAATAGTGAGGCTCTTTATCACAAGAAAATACCAAAATTCCTAGGCTTGAACATGCGGGGTTTGTGTTTCCAGGTGTGTTTGGGGGTTTGGATGATCAGACCCCTGTCATTCCCGTTTTAATAAAGAATTTTCCTGGTGCCTCCTGGCTCTGGTGGCTCTCAGGGACGTTGGCTGGGGGAGGATCCATGGAACATGAGCCTGGCTCAGGGCGTGATCCGGTTTTTTCTCACTGAGGGCTGCAGCTTTTGCCATATGGGAAGACTATCCCAGAGTTAGTGGATCCCAGGGGAGCAGGGCCAGTCCTGTGTGAGGAGTCTGGCCCTGGCTCTTGCCGTCACACCACGCAATTACCTCATCCTGCAGCCTGATGGCCGTGGGGCCAGGCTCTTTGCCCTGCTCTTCTGCCATCCATCCTCACCACTGCCCTCCAAAAAATCCCTCCCAGCCTGTCTATATCTGTGTGCACCACGGATGTTTTCGTGTGTGTCTGTGTGAGTGTTTAAGGGCATCTGAATGGAAGTTGTTGCAGATTAAACCAACTTCTTGATTCTGATTGAGACCTGCTGATTGATAATTTTTTGTTCATCGTCTATCAATGTCTTGCACATGACCAACTTTCACGTTCATTGTTCGGTAAGTGTTGTAATAAATATTAATGTGTTGCTGCTCTCAAAGTACTTACCGAGATCTTTAAAGTTCTTTAAATGCACCCTCGGAGCCGCTTAGAGCAACCAGAATTACCTGTAGCCTTTTCCAAGGCAGAATTATCTCGTGATGCTGATTGAGACTGTGCCAGTGCATCTGCCATGAAAACATTAATGTCACGTCTGACTGAGGCACCTTCCATGTTCATAATTTCTGAATCCATTACAAAGCCCTTAATGGCAGCTGTATATAAAGACATGCCATAATGACATCTTAAATGCTGTCTTTAAATTCACAGCATGAAAAGCCTTTTAGGAATACTGTATGAAAAAAAAAAAAAGCAGATAGCTGACAGCAATTTGTAGATAATACTCATGGTATGTCTTTTATTTAGTGGAGGTTTTTATATTGATTTCAGGAGAAATAAATGGGTCCAGAAAGCTAATAGTGTAAATAGAACTTTGTGCCTAGTGAATGACATGTGAGGGTTCAGTTCAGCTCGCTCAGTTCACGGTAAATACAGGAAAATGCATGGCAGCATTTGGAACTCTATCATTTGGTTATAGAAAATTTATAAATATACAATAGAAATCAAGTATCTAAAGCTTGTTAAATTCGTGGAAAAAATAAGGTCCATATGTACAAAAAGCACAATATAAATATTCCAAAAATCCGATCTTCAGGAAGGTTATGTGGAAAGGGCGTGAACTTCTCATGGAACAGTGTTTGAGAAGGAAGGGCTTTGCTATAATTCTGTCAAGGACCTTGTACAGTCCCTTCCTGGGCAATGGTCTGCTTTTACCAGTCACCACAGTCTCCTCAGTTTGTCTCAAAATTTGCTAAAGGCAGGGAAGGCAAAGAGGAATGGATGCAAAAGAAGTAGTACAAAATCTCACCGGCTTCACCCCGTATTTTTGATGATTGTCGCTGAAGCCTGGAGGATGCTGGAGCAAATCTTGGCATTCCTGGTGTTGTCAAGTCTAACTTCGCAGGTTTTCACTTCATTATTCAAGGCATTGAATACTTTAGGCAGTGGTTTAATGTTTAAAATACGTAAACACTTTTAAAAGTCCAAAACACATTTAATGTCTAAATTTGTTTTCCTAATTAGTTCATAATGTCGAGGTGGCCTTTGGTTACAGTTGTGTGCCATTACGAAGGGGCATAGGTCTTGTGTCACTGACTAATTTTAGAGTGGATTATTTTAAAGCTTTAAATCTGCCTCTTTCTCTCAAAGATATAGTGCCACATATTTATGTTGCTATTTCATCTCTAAAATAGCACCACATATTTTTGTTGCTATATAAATAAGTAGCAAAATACCTCCTGATCTAAATGTCGTATTTGTTCAAAAGTTTTTGTGCTTCCTTACAAGTATACAGTGAAATACAGGCAAGCAAAGTTCCTGTTTAAATAGGTTTATGTTTCAGATTTTTCCACCTGAAATGTTGTCTCAGCCTAAAGTAGAAATATCTATAATACAAAAAATGGAAAGTGTAATACAAAAAAAAATTAGGTTTGTAAGTGCAGCATGATAAAGGTATTGGTAGAGGTTAGTAATTTATCCACCATAAAATGCCATCATTATGAAAACGTACATTTTCCAAAGTTATGGCCTCCCTTGAGTTGTATTGATTTCCTCCACGGTTGTTTAATGGGGAAAGAAATCATTCTTGTGGCAGAGGAGTCTGAGCTCCAGGGCACTGGGGGGAATGTCCTGAGTGCACTCACACTCATTTTTTAGGGCTGCCTTTGGTACACAGGGGGAGATCTCATGATTCCCGTGGGGTTATTAGGGAATGAACTGTGCCTCAGGATGGTGATCTAAAAAACAGCTTTTATGTGCCTGTTCAGGACACAGACCAGCTAATGCAAGACTGTTCCAGCACCTGGGCCACCTGGTGCTTTATCCAAAGAAATAAGAAAATAAATTTAACAAGTTACAGAATCTCAGAGTCATTTATTTTGGTTGGAAAAGACCCCCAAGGCCGTCAAGTCCAAGCTGTGCCCATGCCCACCTTGTCCCCAGCCCAGAGCCCTGAGTGCCACGGCCAGGCCTTGCTGGGACACCTGCAGGGATGGGCGCTGCAAAGCTCCCTGCGCAGTTCCAAGGCCTGAGCGCCCTTTCCATGGGGAAATTGCTGCTGCTGTCCACCCTGAGCCTCCCCTGGCCCAGCCTGAGGCCGTTCCCTCTCCTCCTGTCGCTGTTCCCTGGAGCACAGCCCGACCCCCCCGGCTGTCCCCTCCTGTCAGGAGCTGTGCAGAGCCACAAGGTCCCCCCGGTCCCCTTTTCTCCAGGCTGAGCCCTTTCCCAGCTCCCTCAGCCTCTCCTGGGGCTCCAGACCCTTCCCAGCTCCGTTCCCTGCCCTGGACACCTCCAGCCCCTCAGTCTCTTGCCCTGAGTGACACAGAGCTGCCCCCAGCACTCGAGGTGGTCCTTCAGCAGTGTCCATCACAGAGGGACAATTCCTGTCACACTATTCCTGATGGAGGTCAGGTGCCATTGGCCTTCTGGGCATACTGCTGGCTCAAAAAGTCAAAGTCAAATAAAGTCCAAAGGCTTTACTGTCTACAGATCTTTCAGTCACTGTTCTGTATTTCTCCACCCAAGAGATATTGAGTGGAGAATCCATCACAGGAGTAGCAGCAGCTCTCACCGCATGCCTGAGGGGCTTGAAACTTCTTTCGGTATTAATTCAGAAGCCCTGTTTCAAAGTGCTCATGAACAGATATTTTATTTATCTTCACATTCCGATTAGCAGCACAGGTGGGCTGTTACCTGCAGAGGTTGTGGAGTCTCCATCCATCCCTGGCAGTGTCCCAGGCCAGGCTGGACACTGGGGCTTGGAGCAGCCTGGGACAGTGCGAGGTGTCCCTGCCATGGCAGGGGTGGGAATTGGATGGGATTTAATGTCCCTTCCAACCCAAAGCAGTCTGGGATTCTGCGGTTTTATGACTGTGTAAAGGTTAACATAATAATTACTGGTTTGAAATCGGTAAATAATATTGATTATTCGTGTTCTTCTTTAGGACTGACTTTCAAACCTCAGGCTCCACGCTCACACAGCCAGGGATGAGGGATAATAATGATTTCTGATATTTGGGGTCACCTTAGAGGAGATCCTCGGCAGCCCCACCACTGCTGGTGCCAGGGTCTGGGTCTGCTGAGCAACATCAGCTCGGACACCCAAAATCCAAGCAGAGCAAAAATGATGGAATTCCAGCCATGAGGTTTGTGCTTTACGAGCCTGGTGAGGAATTACTCCGGGCTCCACTACCTCACGTTGAATTGAGACATCACAGCCCAGAAATCTTTCCCAAAGCTCTCCGTGGCCTCATGATTTCAGCCCTTGTGTCCGTCTGCTTTGTTGTTTTGTTTACTCGACCTGCTTCACGATGCTTCACGTCCCCTGGGAGTTATGTCCAGAAGCCTGCTACCTCCACCCTGGGTGGTACAGATGATCCAAACGGGACATCCCGGGAGCACAGAGGATGACTGCAGCAAACAGGCACACCCGGGACGCTGAGCTCATCTCAGCCCTCTCACACCACGACCTTTCTCGTGCTGAATCCTGAGTTTGGAAGGGCTGTGTGCTGCATCGCAGCTCTTCCAGCCACGGTGCACAGAAAATCAGCCTTAACACAGGGTTTTGAAAGGATTCGAGGGCCAGAGAGGGAGAAAAGATCCACTCAGTAAATCAGAAATTGTTGAAAATCTGTTGCTCAGCAGCCTAAAAGTTGTCCCCAGACCTGGCCGAGCCTAAAACCACCACAGATCTGAGTTGCCAGCTTTGGTGCTGCTTCTGTCAAGAACCCACGCAAAATAAAGCAGGGAAAACAACTTTAACTGTTAGCAGATTTTTAGATATCCAAACTGAAATTGCAAAATGTTGCTTCAGAGGAGCTCCTACCTGACCCTCATCAGGAAAGATCTGAGCCCATCCTAAAGCTTTCTCTTCATGCTGTGAGGGAGGTACTAACTTTTAAGGGCTAGGGACACTATAAATTTATAGTGTTTTCAAGTGAAATCATAACCTTTAGCAGTGTTTATAACCAGGGACTTTTTTAGAATTGTAATATTACTGAAGTATTTTTAGCAAAACACATTAATGCAGATTATTGAAAATTAATATATCTCATCTGATTATATGGTTCATTGAAATTTCCCTTCTCAAGGTATTTTTTAAAAGAGGGATTTCTATTATAGATCATGGTTTCGATGATTAAAATTAATGAGTTCCCTCAGAGTCTCTGCAGATATGTGTAAAATGCTTTCTTTTTTCTGGCCTCTTTTATTTTGATAGATGAAAAGAGACTTTTTCATGCTTCCTGACCAAACTTATTATTTGCTTGTCAAATTTACCCTAATTTTTTTTGCCATATAGTTTCAAGACAATGTGAGATGGCAACAGATGAGCACCCGAGTTATCTCCAATAAATAAGGGTTGAGAAGGAAACCTTATGGCAAACAGATTTTACTATTACTTGATTCATTTCCCTGCAGGTTTGAAATAAGGGTGTTTTGCGTGGGGGGTTTTGTTTGTTTTTTGTTTGGTTTGTTTTGGTTTGGTTTTGGTTTTGGTTCTTTTTTAAAATTTTTATTCTAGTATTGTATTTAAAAAGCTTTTAGGAAAGGGTGATGTCAAGAAAAGAATGGACTTCGCAAATAGAAAACTCAGTGGTAATACAGCCTAGAAGGGTCAAATGTAAACTTCCTGACTGAGCTGAACACAATTTATAAATTTTGTATAGCTGGATCTAAACTTTTTGCTGGAGTTGTTTTAAAATGTGTCTTCATAAACACTTCCCATGGAGATATTCTTTGTGAAAATAAACGTTAATAACCAGCTGACAGAGAATTTATAGAACCCCAGGCTCAACTGCCTCTCGGCCCCAGGGGATTATGGTACAGTAAACCCAAATTTATACAAAGAATGAAATACAGGGTAGAGCAGAAGAAAGGGAATGGGGAATGGCTCTCACTGTTTTCCTAAAATTAATATAGTTACATATTCCTGTTACTTTCACTGAAGCAGATGCATGGACCATAAATACCAGTGTTTAATTTTGGATCTCTGAGTGGTCTAAATAGACCTACTTCTCACGAAAAATGCCCAGCCATGGCTGGGATCTGTGTATACAGGATAACTTCAGCTCAGGTAGGAGCGGAGTTTCCTAAATTGCCTGTCAGGAATGACTTAATGCTGCTTTGCGGATGCTGCCTGCATCGGTGGGATGTGTTAATTTCCATACCCATTCATTTAGGAGGCTCTGCTGAGACTGTCAAAGAGATGCTAATTATTATCAGCCACGGTGATCCCTGGGGAATTCAACTGGGATTGAGAAACCTCGAAATTGGTGGAGTTTCACTGCAGTCAGGGATTAAAGTGATGAGTTCTGCTCCCTCTCTGGTTTTCCTTTCTCTGGTGGCTTGGGGGACAGCTCTCACAGGCAGTCCTGGTGCTCTGCAGGTGCTGATTTTGTGACCGCTTGGTCACCTCTCAGCCCATTTTGTCAGAATTGGTTCTGATTTTAAATTAAATCTTCATTAAAGAGCAGAACTTGGAAGTTCAGTTGATTAATTCCATGGAGCAGCACATGTTGCCTGAAGTCAGGCAGAATTCAGCCAGGGAATTCTGCTCTGCTGGGAGAAATTTGGGGGAGCTACGATAGCATTAATATCTGAAAATCTGAACAAATTTTCCTAAGTCTTTAGTATTCTGATGAAAAGCTAAATTTTCATTCAAAAGAGAAATTAAAATTGACAGATTTCTGTGCTGCATTTAATAAAATCTCCAGGATAGGAGTTGATTTTAAATAAAGGCTTTTCTTCAGGATGAGTGCCTGCATCCTTCACAAATCTTCCCTGTTCCATTCCAATCTGAAGAAACTTTTTTAATAACTGCAATTCTTTATCGTGATCAAACTAAATACATTTTATTTGGTGGTACCAGCTGCGAACATGAATGTTCCTTGAATCCTTTTGATCCTTTGTTATATCTTAAATATATAACAGCAAGGTGAAGTTGTGTGTGTGCAGCTTTTTTTCATACCTGTGGTCCACCATTCATAATTTGCACATCGAGGCTGTGTATTCTGTCTGTGCAAAGTTAGGTCATTGTAGGCAAACAAATGCCTCAGATTTGGAAAACTTCTCCTCATTTTCTGCTTGCTTTGGTCCCTGTCTATATTTTTTATGGCAAACCTAAGCTCTCGGTGCTGGTTTCAGCCCTTTATTGCTATACTGAGAGGATCTGGGTCCTGTTTTCTCAGTGACACTGTCATAATTAGACAAGTCAAAGCTGTAGAATTTTCGTCAGAGGTGATGATACAGAGAAGGAAAGTGCACAGAGCTAGGGTTTTTTCAAACCATGGTGGATATGACAGACTGGAAGGTATTTCTTTTTAAGCAATTGACTTCTGTATATCAAAATACAGTCATGCAGAGGTGTATTTTAATACATAACTGGACTGCCTGTCTTTAAGTAGGCAATAGAAATGAATTTCTGTTGTTTCAGAGATCCTGATGCTGGATTTCCAAACGTCTTGAGGATGAGTCCTGGCATTTCTCTGTATTAAGGACATCTTCTGTTTCCAAGTCCCCAGCATTGTGGGTGTGCACTGATTTAATTTCATCCTGGCTCTTCCAAACCAGTGAAAGCTATCTTTAGTTTTCAGTTTCTAGAATATCCTATCTTCATTGAAAACTCCCTCAACCCACCAAACAATATCACTCTTCAAAATTACAAGAAAAGAACCCCAAAACAACAAAAACCCCAAACCCAACAGGCAGAAGTTTTTATTTAAAGTCTTTAATCTTCTTAGCACAAATATTCTTTTAGTACTTGAACTATGATTCCCTTGCTTCTCTTATCAATCTTATTTCTTGCAGTTACTCACCTGCAGGAAGTGAGTTATCTGTTGGGAATATTTTCTTTTTCTAATCAATATTTGGTTTAGGAGGTTTAATTACTGTTTTTCATCCAACATTACTCTTGTCTGTATTTAAATTGCTACCATTCCTCTCAAAGGTATAACAATCATTCATATGGAATTACATAATATAAAAGCAAGAAATTTAATTTCACGAGGAGTTAAGGAACTTTACTTCCTTACAACGTTGCTTAAATTTAGACAGAAAATATTTTCAGAATGAAATGCTAGGCTTGTGCCTAAGACTGTCTCTCATTTTTCCAAAGGATTTTATGTTGAGCAATGAATAATATTTTGCTGAAGCTTTCTTTGGCTTTTAGTCAAGTGCTATAAATGAATTCATTAATGGGAATTCTTTTTGGGCAGGAGTAGTGGGTGTGTGTTTAAAGTCTAGTGGTGATGCATGGTACTGTGAGAGTCAAGTGTATTCCGTGTTCTCTTTAGCACTTCTGAGAGTTTTGGCTCTCAGAAAGAAACAAACACAACAAAAAGAAAGAAACAAACACAACAAAAAGCCCCAAGCCTGTGGTGATCAACCCTCATCCATGTGCCAGTCTGCTGTTATTTGTGAGATTGAATTCTGGGCTGCCTGAAAGAGAAGTCTTTCTTTTGCTATTATTAATTTATTTTTTTTTTCCAAAGAAACAAAAGAAAAAAAATCTTTTAAAAATTCTTTTTAGACACAGAAGAATTCTGTGTCTGAACAGCAAAAAAATGTTGAGCATGAGGGCCACGATCACCACTGCACATTACACAGGTGAAAACACAGAGACATTTCTTGTATTATGTTAGGAAAATGTAGGTTTTGTATGTGAAGTTCACCTCTGGTTCCACTTTTTGGCTGAAGTATTGGATGTGGGAGGAGAACAGCAAAAAGGAAGGATAAGTGTTACGATAGTAAAATTGTCCAAAGTGTGTTGGGTTCTTGACAGTAAACTCTTCTATGTGTACTCGTTATGAAGAGGCCAACTTTGGACAGTGATGTTGAAATATATAAATATTTTTGTGTGAATGTCAGACACACTGCCCCGAACAGGTAAAGAATAACTATCATAAACATATTTCCAGCATTTAACTCTGGAAAAGTATGCATATCTAGTTAAAGTTTTGTGTGGAGATTTAGGCTGTCGTTTAACCCTTTCCAGCATTTATTGTGGGAATGTCTCTTGTCTGTACTGGACTTTGGCACTCGTTAATTAGTTAATTAGTGCCTTGGGAATATGTCAGCTAATACCTGTTTGTCACCCTGCAAACATCTGCAAGTCTGTGATGTAGCGTAGTGCATGCTGGTGAATATTTAATATTAAATGTAAGCAGAGGCTGCCCTGGCTCTAGGGACTCTCTGATTAATTTATCAATGTTCTTGACCAGAAACACATGTTTCTGTGAGAAACGGTGGAAATGCCACTTTTGGGCTGCATGTTATCTTCCTGCTTTGTTTTCAGTACACGTGGATAACCACTGTGAAAGGAATGGAGAAACACGAATCGTTGTGATTTACTTTCTGTGAAAACCTTTTGTATTGAATCTCAAATTATGGCGTCTTTCATCCACGTGAGGATGAAACATCCCTAAAATGCACAGAAACGCAATAAACAGGGAAGTTACCATAATAGAATCAGCCTCAGTCACCACATTATTATTTAATATATTTCAGCTGGAATTCGTGCTGTTCTGGATGTCGTTGTCTTGAAAATTATAGGTAATTAAAGATTTCATTTTGAAAGCATACCAAATGAAAATATGCTGCAGGATGTTGATGGCTGGAATAAAAATGTCTGCATAACTTCTGAATGAATTAATAGGGTTTTTTTAATGGAGGGTTTTAGCTTAAGGAAGGATCTGTTTGTCTTGACATTTGAGCTTTGAGCAGGTAATTGTCAAAGTGGAGCAGGATTTGTTGTTTAAGTTTAGGTACAGCATATTTTATGAATTTACATGGCAATTTAAATATGAACCAGGTATGAAATCACAGCTTAAGCAGGTGAACTTGGACAGAGCCTGCTTTGCTCAGCTTCAGCAAAGGAGTCAGTGAAAATCCACACAGCTTGTCCAGTTTGGGGCTGCTGATCTTTCTGTCCGCTGGCTACAAAAAATTATTGAAGGAAGATTGTCTTTCCAGTTTAAATTCAGTCTTTTTGAACTTGCCTTTACGTCACAAACTTCTCCCAAATCTGAGCCCATCTTACAATACTCAAATAGAGATTCCATGAGAAATACAGATTTGTCTATGAAATAGGGATTTTCGTAAGAAAGAAACAAGAAAACAATATTTTAAGGGATATCTTGAAACTCTTCATGTTAGGTTTCTTTTCACTCTGGGTGTTTTTTCCTTTTGGCAGCTCCAGAACGAAGGGATTCCTCCCTCCTGGGCAGCCCAGACGTCGCGGACCCAGCTCCAAGGAGAAAGCGAAGACAAAGAGCCCCAAAACCTGCGGCAACAGGAGCGAAGGTGGCTGCGTACGAGGCAGAGCAGCCGGCCCAGGAGAAGTAAGCAGATTTCAAATGTATCGAAATGTTTTTGGTTTCACAGATGTCGTCGGGTTTGTGGGATTCCAAACCCAACTGGGTGAGGAAAACCTGTGGTTGAGGAGGGAGGGTGGGCTTGGACACCCTTCCAACCTTGCCACCCTGAGATTCTGTCTTTGGGCAGGTTTCAGTGGAAATTACCCCTCAATTCCATCTTTAGTAGATTTTTCTGAAAATGAAATCTCCAGGGAGAAAAAAATAGTTTGTTCCTAAACACAAAGGATTTGTAAGACTTAAATTTTTTTTTCTTCTTTTGTCCATTTCAACTTCTGGAAATATTTTCACATGTTCTGGAAGGTGCTTATAGCTATGCATAGAGTTGCCTCAGAGCTGCAATGGGATTGGTAGTGTTTTCTTTGAAAACCCTATTTTTCCCCTAAATATATGGGAAATTACATTTGCAAATACCTATTTTTCCATTTTTATCTGTAATATTCCGTGGATTATAGACTCTTTAAATAGACATGGACACAAGTAGATTACAAAGACATTTCCCATGATTAGCAAAGATTTCTGTTTAAATCAGCAGGAGACTTATCTCATTTGGACGTAGAAGGTTGTGGCTGGATGCCAGCTAGGAATGTTTGAATTTACAATCCTGTTTTATTAGTTTAAAAAGGCATTTTTAGAGGAGTATATAAAGATGTCATATTCTGCTTTTTTGTTCTTTTACACTCCAATCCACTACAATTAAAAATGCCGTTTCTTCATTGTATTTGGTCAGTTTGATTTTGAAAGTTTGCCTGTGTTTGCCTGAAATGCAGGTTCACTTTTTTTAGTATTGCTTGTTGAAGGAAAACCTATGGAGGCAAATTATTGCAAAGGAATACAGAGAGGCCTTGGACTGAGTAATTGTCAGTGTATGAATATCTGAGTCCTGTGTGTAGGGGGACTACTAAGAGGATACTGATAATTTTGTTTTAAGCAATTTTAGTTTAAGGCAGATTTTGGAAGAAACAGAGCAGCATTGTGGTTTTCTTACTGCGCAAAGCATTTTTACTGTACTTACAGATCAAGTCAGGGCTGAATCTGAACAGTGGCTCTTCTTGGCTATAATATAATTAGTTATATTTTAAGACTTGGAATGGAACATCCATTCTATCTGTCTCTATCTCCATTTACCTCTTCACACTTTGTGTGGCTGTGGCAATACCTGGATTAGATAAGAAGGTAGAAATCTCCCCATTTACCTGAAACATCACAAAAGCTGAACGGAAATAATTCCCACTTTGCTGATTATTTTTCTCAGCGCCGCTGTGGGGTTTTGAGCTTCATCTGAAGTCTTTTGCCAGCTGCTAATCAAGTTTTCAGTCAATTTGCTTGGCTAATAATTTTCAATTCTCTTCAGCCTGTCAAAAGCAGGGAGATGTAGAATTAGCACCGTGATCCAGTTCACAAATATAGGTGTTCTTTTTATGGAGTGTCTCCAGTAATTCGTGCTGATGGGATGCCAGATCCTGCCTGGTGCAAAGGGCTTTATCTTAAGCTGACAGCATGTTGGGGTCCTGCCCGAAATGTTTTCTAGTATTGTGTCACTGAGCAAAAATAAAGAATTTTTTAAAAAAATTAGAAATTATTTAATCCAAACGAACCACCGTGGCCTGCTGGGGCGGCAGTGGGGGAAGGTAACCTCAAAATGCCTTCACCTCTGGAAGTGCTCCACCACAAACACGGAGATGTGCAGCCCCTGGAGCGTGCCATGGCTCTCTGGGATCGAGTGACGGATTGTGATCGCGTTAAATTGTGATTTGCACCAACAAATCCTCCCTGGTTCCTGGGCTACCCTGCTCAGACCTGCAGCGAGGGTTGACTTCTTAATGTAAACACAAATGTAAACGCTTCGAGGCCACATCACACTGAATCCTCTCCCACAGCTCTTGCTTTAGCAAATAGAGTTTATTTAGACTTAGTTCCCATTTGGAATTTTTGGTGACATTGGTGACATTTTTGGTGCCAGTGCTCGTTTCACGTTCTCCAAGCGAGGAAAGGGCTGCCATAAACCCAACGCCAAGAGTGTGAAGCTGCCCTGATTCTGTGGCACCGAGAGCTGGCTGGTACATGAGTCTAAAAAAATGAATTAAAAATACCTCTTTAGGACAGGAAAGTATCCAAGCATTTCTTTTCCCTTTGCTTTTCAGATTGTTTTTTTAAAACTCAGTGGTTTTCAACGCAGTCAGTGCTACCACATAAGAAAAATTGTGTCTTAACTTCTATATATTTCTTGTAAGACTTTACAGTATGTTAAGAAAGTAGCATTTATCTTAAACTTAAGAGCATCTGAAGTAAATACTAAGTCATCAAAAATGGAAGGATTTTATTTCTGCAAATATTTTAGATTTATGGATGTTGAGGCCAGTTGTGTGGCAATTCTCTACTTCTTGGAATGAAAATATATTCTTGGATATGACCAAAAATACTCAGAAGAATGCAAACAAAAATGTGTTTGACACAGAAATTAGAGCAAAAGGAGTGCTGCCCTTCTCATACTTTGTGTGTGGGTGCAGTGGCAGGAAAAGAAGTTGAATTGTATTTATCCATATAGACATCTAGTGTTACTGTGGCAATTTATTCAAAGGCTAAATCAACATTTTTAATGAAACTTGGCAATGTACTTTGGATAATATTAAGCTTAGTGAAAGCAGCCATGAGAGCAGAGAAGAACTGAACTAGGATTTGTGGAACAGGGCTGCTACATGAACTGTTTAATTATTTGCTGAAATAAGGATGTACTTTAGGATAAAGTAGAAATTTAGAATAATTAGTGGGTCAGCCAACTTCCGAGACTGAGGTTTATCCAGCTCTCTAGCAGGTTGTTCTCAAATCTGAGATATCCAGTGAAAGGAAATGCTACTTTAGGCAGACAGATATTACTTTTAGTTAATAACAGCTGACCTATGGCTCTTAATTTCCACATTTGAGAAACGTGTCAAGACACAAAGTAGGTCTTACTGTTCAAAACACAATTGAGCCAGGAAGTAAAATAAAATTATTCTGATTCCAGTAAACTGTGATGGTCTTGGTGCAGCTCTAACTATAACTTAGTATCTGGCAATTTCCTAAGGTGCAAGGCAGAGATAATCTATAAGTCAAGTTAAGATGCAAATTCTGCTTTTCACAATTTGCATTTCGTAATTGGAGGAGAAAAAAATTAATAAGAGCATTCCCAATCCACAGTTATAAGTTATGCTTATTGAGGCATTACCCAAATCTCTTCAAGGGCTGCATATGAATGGCACTATTAGCTGTGTGGAATATGCATTCAATACAGAGGCTTAGCTGTATGGCCTGTCAGCCTGAATCCTGTAAATAATTGGATGTTTCTATAATATTTTCACATTAAAACTGTTGGGACCTACTTGAGAGCAGACAGTACCTACTGAAGGTTGCAAAGTTTTTAATATAGTTTTGAAAATGGAACATAGTCATTGAATGCAACCTGCAGTCACAGACTGCAGTGTAACAGAGATGGAGTCTCTACAACTGAAATAAAAATAAATCAGGAAAAAGCTTCCATTTCTAGCCAAACTCACATCTTTCTGCTTTGATTTACCAAAATTGGGTTTTTTTAACGAGTTAAGGAAAACAAAACCTTTTTTCCCAGTCTTTCACTTTTTTGCTAATAAAGGGTCTTTTATTGTCCTCATTCACATGTGCTTCCTAGGGGAAAGGTTTTGCTGGATAAGATTCAAAATTTCTATAACTTATTCTGTATATTTCAAAATATAATCCATTCCTGCTACTCGAGGGTATTCATAATTTCTTTGCTACTTAATGCATATCTACTGCTGAGAGGATGTACAATTACAGAAGTGGTTTGGGGGAAGGCATCTTAAATACAGGAAAAACATTATTATGGATGCAAATATGCTGGATTCCCCTGAGAATAACAGTAGAAAAAGAAAAGAAAAAATGTTCTTACAGAGGAAGTGTTCCATAATTCTGAGAAGCAAGTGTTAAGAGATTAACTTTATTAACTCTTAATTCAACTAAGTATTATTTCCTTGTCCTTTGTTTGGTAAAGAATTGCCTGTTTGCACCAAGCATTGTGACTCTGACTTATTAGCTGTCCTGCATGTCAAAAATTTCAGTTTCACAAGTCTAGTTTAGTAAATTTGATGTCACTATTACTGTCTTTTTTTTTTTTTTTTTTAATTGAAAATTGTCTTTTGCTGGCTTAATACCTCTTGCTTGAGTGATACCATGAAGTGACTGTCAGGATCAAGCCTACATTTAAACTGAAGGGAAGAGATGCTCTCCGTCACTTCATGTGCTTGGCTTTGCTGAAATTTTGAGATGCTGCTCAATTTGATGGGATTTTTGCCACCAGCGAATAAATTCTTTCCTTTTTTACACATAAACCCTGCTTTTTCAGACAGCTTAAAGGGTTCAGCATATTTTTTTGAGCTCTGAGAAACACCCAGGCAAATCAGAGGAACACAAATAGGTATCTGAGTGTGCGTGTGAAGGTCCCGGGAGCTGCCAGGGGGAGTTTTGTGCCACCTGCATTGCCATCCCTTGCTCCATCAGAGGCCAAACGGGGAATGTAATTTTTACTTTAAACACGATTGTTACGGTGCTCACACTTGGCGTTTGTTCTTTACTTCAGGGCCTGATTAAACTTAGTCATGTGTGTAATTGTGGGTAGAATGAGCTGCTGCATAGTTTTTGCTTGTTAATGATAAATGTGGATTTTTTTTTTCCAGTTGTCATGCTCTCCTCCCTTTCTGCACTTTCAAAAGGTTTTTTCGAGTTTTCGCAGGTATATGTAATTTGTTTGGAAAGAAATCCTTTAGCATTATATCCCAATACTGTAATAAGCTGGACTTGTCTTTCTTTTGATAACCTCCCACCCCCTTAAAAGCACTCGGAACCTGTGGTGAGCCCAGGGCTCCCTGGGGATCCTCTCTCTGCATTTCTTTAATTTATTGCTTGCGGTCCACATTTTTGAAGCTCTAATCCAAGGTTTATTTAAAGTGTGGTCTGCCACCACCAGTGACTCAGGTGGGAGAAACCATGGATCTGCCTCGGAATCCGACATTCTCGGAGGGTGACACACAGGCTTTGGGGTTTCTGTCTCACACAACAAATGATTCTTCTCATAAAAGCTCAGCCAAGTAAAATCCGGGTTCCACTGAAAATGACCAAAACCTTCTGTGTTCCGGGGGGGTTATGGCGTTCACACCACACTTAGCCCCTTTTGGAGAAAGATGTGTTTAAGACCTCATGATGACATGTCACTTTTTTATTCTTTTAAGTGCATACAATAGGAGAGAATTTTCCTGGTGTGGCAAACACTGTGATCATTGTGATCTTTCATTGAGTTAGTGCAGTGAATGTGTACAGCAGTGAGATGCTCATTCCTGCCATCATGAATTTATGGAATGAAATGTTTAAAAAGTTTTTGATGATTACTCGTTCAGGCTGAAATGTAAACAAGTTAAGAAATCTCTTAGAAGTGGATGGTTGGGTTGTATGAGCATCTGATGTGAGTATTAAACCAAAAAAATTTAAATAGTGGATTAAGGCATCTCTGTGATTCATGCATACTCAGCATTATCTTGTGCTTTTGGGTGGTTTCTCTTCCTTTCTCCTTCCCTTCCCTTCCCCTTCCTTTCCCCTTCTTTCTCCTTCCTTTCCCCTTCCCTTCCCTTCCCTTCCCTTCCCTTCC
>VZRL01004984.1:256030-289268 GCA_013397895.1 Origma solitaria | reverse complement strand
TTCCCAAACCTTCCCAAACCTTCCCTTCCCAAACCTTCCTGAACCTTCCCTTCCCGAACCTTCCCTTCCCAAACCTTTTTTCCATCAATTTTTCCATCTCTTTTTCCTTGTTTCTCTCCTCCTTTGCCACGACACTGACATCAGTCACACCGGACAGTTTTACCCCACCTGAGCAAACATTACAAACATTAAAGCACCTTTGTGGGGCCAGGGGAGCTTTGATAAGTGACCCTCATTGTCTGCACGGTCACCTGTGACTGTTCCCGGCTGGGCTAGGAAGGAGAGCCTGTGCTGTGTGACCTGAGCAACAATGGGGGGCTGTCAGAGCGAAAAAAAGGGATAAAGCCTTAGATGGCAGTATTGCAAAAACTGCACGAGACGTGAATCATTGGGGAAAAGAATCGGTTGCAAAAAATCGAGAGTAATTCTCCATTCAGCTGGAATGAATAAGGCAGAAATAAATGCAACAGAGTGCAGCTTTTTTCTCTTGGTGGTACCTGTGCAGTGTCTTTCCTTTAAAGGAGCAGTAGATAATTAGGCTCCCACCATCCACGTGGGAAGGGGTGATTTATTTCCATGGGAGGTGGAAGGAATTGGGATCCACCACCACCATTTCTCCTGGCTCCCCAGGGAAAGGTGGGAAAATGTGAGGGCTGAAGGGCCAGGGCAGGGAAAACATGAGCATTGTCTGCTGACCTCAGAGGTGGCCATTCCTCGTGGGGAAATCTCTCAGCTCTCCAGTTTGAAGCACATCTCGCTGGGCTTTGTCACTGGTAATAGCCCAATAATTGACTGCTGATGGAGGAGTTATTACTCAGGAAGATTGACGGGGCTCTACCCTGTGCTGTCTCAGGGCATGTTCCTCATTCAGGGTTTTATTGCTGTGACAAATCTGGTGAGATATGTGTCTCCAGTGATTCATCTATAATGTACTTCAGTGAAACATTTCAGAAAATTTATTTCGTATTCCAAGCTGTGAGATCACAAGAGAAGAGCTTAAAAAATGGAAATTATATCTTCCTCCTTACCTTTCTGGCAAACTTTTTGATGCTTTTCCCTTTCCTTTTCAGCAGAGGTTTTACATGGAGTGATGTTTGACCTGAGCTTTGTATTTTAAGCCCCTCTTAGGTAGGTTGTGGTTTGGTATAGTTTAATTTATCACACTGTGCATTAGTTTGGTTAAATACTGAGAACCTCGATGGGGTGTTTTAATGTGGGAGGCCAAAGAATTTCTCCTCAGAGGTAAATTACACTGAGAAGGAGTGAAGATTGTGTGTGGTTGAGTTAACCAGCAGTGCTGGAACAGTTGTTGGCTTTTGAAGTAGACCATGCTCCAACATTTTCAGCCTTTTAGGGGAAAGGGTGGGAAGCTAAGAAAATGAGGTTGCCTTAAAAACAACAAAGAAGGCAATATTTGAAATTCCACGTGCATCCTTGTGATCAGGGTGCAGGAGCAAACGTGCACGTTCTGCCTGAACACTTCTGTAAAGGAAGGGCTCTTGATAGTGCCATTAAACCTCAATTTTCTAAAGCAGCTTTTCAGGCAGAATTATTTTCACATTATTGGTAATAGGAGGGAGCAGGCAATATCGGTGCCTGAGATTTTGATTACGTGTTGGCAGGAGATTGAGGTTAGGCTGATGGAAAGCCCAAGGTACTGCCTGCCACCTCAGCCCTGATCCCAAAGACGGCATGGAAGAGAATAAGAGGAAAACTTGGCTCTATTAATGACATAAAGCTGCCTCAAATACCTGTTCTTATTGTTCCTCAGACTGATCATGAAGTTAAATCTTCTTTGCCTGCATTAAATTGGCGTATTCTATAAAGCACAACTGTCTGTGCAGGTCAGTAATCCCTTAAATCATGATAGACCCCAGGAAACATGGTGGAGAAAATCCTGTCCATGGAAATTCACTAAAACTCATGATCTGGGATATGACTTCATAAACTCTTGCAAATGCTGCTGCTCTGCTGAGCTGATTGCTCAGTTCAGTGCACTTTTCAAAACTCAGACTCATCGCATGAAGCTATTAATTTATTTTTATTTCTATTCTTCCTTTTTTCTGTACTTAACTTTTTACCATTTTTTTTCCTCACAGAAATGTCCCACCTCAGCAAAGCAGGGCTAAAAAGCAGCCATTTAGATTTAGCAAGACTTTTCAATTTCTTTATGCTAAAATTAGTGCTTAATCCTCTTCTTAAAATCCACAGAACTAAATGCATGGGACTTATTTTTCCAGTGGTGGCTCTACTCATCAAGCAGTGATGGCTGTGTCTAGATTGTCTATTTCTCTTCACCTGCTTAATTGCACTGATTACTGTTGATTGTGAAGACCTACATCCAGCCAATGAGAAATATTTTATCAGATTTGGGTGTCCTTCTAGCCCTCTTGTGTGTGATGCATAAGGATGCTGTTGAAAAGGATACAGATATCAGGACATTTTCTCTTCCAGAATGCTTAAAATCTAGTGCAAAAACAGAGGGAAAAGGGGAAGGGGGCTTGTATTGAATTTCATTTGAATCCTGTTCCTGCCTCAGAATGGCTTGGGGAAGGAGCAGGGAAAGGTCTAGAGCACAGAAAAGGCTGAGAGGTGACACTGGACACGTCTTTGAGCAGACACAGGAGAGGGAATGTGGTCAGAGTCACTGATGGTGCATTTGTTTTCCTATTTACCATATAAAAATGTCTCCCCAAAGTAATAAATCAGGCCCCTGATGTCCATGACAATGAATTTCCAATGATATTTAGAGCATCCCCAGATCTGGTCAGAGTGGATAAATATTCATAAATTTATACACTGTGACTAATACATACGGTCTGAGCAAATGCACTTTCATGGTCGGGTGAGGGGACTCATCTGTTTCTGTCAACCTGTGTCAGAATTCCTGTGACATTAATCAGGATCCCTTTCTGATGAGTTCTGCCATCTGTAGCAGGGCATGGAGCACATACTCCTGCATCAGTCCAAACACTTACAGAATTAGAGGGAGAGTTGCACAAATCAGGTCTATCTTAAAATTATTGAGCTACCTTTCAATCTCCTCGAGCATAAATAAAAATGTCCTTATTAGAATCTGCAGGAGGTGCAGAATTAGATTAATATGATCCTTGTTGACACAGAATATTGCTGACACACTCCCCTGATTGCTTAAAAACACTTAAAATAATTCCTTACTTTATTCATCTGTCAAACCATTCATAACAATTGTCGTGTGGCTGTTGCATCACTCAAGCTTGAGCATACAACCAGCAATTTGAAAGCTAATTACATGTTTGTATTTTCCTCAGATGGTTTTCTGCATGTCAGCTGCTGTTAGTGGACTGGGTATAAAAATGAAGGAAAATGGTCAATATTCAAAAATGATCATCAACAGAGTCAATGTCGTAATGAAACTTAAATATCAGAAGTGGGATAAAATTAAAGGCTCTTTTCAAATTTATTTTAGTGATTGAAAGTACTGAGGTGAATCAAAATCAAAGTAGAGTAGCCATTGACATCAGTTATTTCATGAATGAACACTGCAATAATGGCTAAAACTGAGGAAATGGGACAAATGTGCAAGAAAACTCCACTGTTTGCTGAGAGTGAGTTTCATTCCAGGTCTCATGCCAGGGAGAGATGACATTTCTCATGTGCTGCTTTAAAAGATGTTAATTATTCAAGAGTGTAGAAATAAATATTTTATATTCCACTTATATAGATCCCCCAAGGAGTATTTGACATCAAAGTAAGAGACCTGTCTGTTAAATTAAAAAATGGTACCTCTGGCCTTGTGTTTATCTGGAAAAGATAAAGAAGGTATTTAACTTGAGAAAATAATTTATGAGAAGGTTGTTGAAAAAGGTGCTAATTGTAGAAAAAGGTTGAAAGAAATTTGTTTTACATTTTTGAAGCTCACAGAGATGTGATGTTCTAAAGACATCACAGAAGACAGAGGGTGCTCACTGAATTTAGCAGGAGTCTGAGAAAATGTGATCGTTTTGGTATTTTTACATAGTGAGAAGTTTTCCATATAGTAATTAAAAATTTGGCTACAGGAATAAAACTGTTACCAACACCAGTTCATACTGTGATTCTCCCCCCTCGCCAGATTCCTGAGCAACTCTGAGAAATATTTTCACAGGGGTTATTTTTTGTTCAGAGAGGAAAATGGTTCAGTGTTCATCACTTCAATGTTCTGCCACAACTGGCTAAACCTTGGAGCTGCACAAGTGTAAAACTGGAGTAAAGTGGTGATAAATCATTTGTTTTCAGCTGGTGATGTGAACCATCCAGAGTGTTATTGCTTCAGTCCCTCTGGAGTTGCTCCTTGGGTAACTATTGAACTACCTGAACAAAATTCTACTTTTATTAAGCTATCCTGAAAAAAATAAATATTTTTATAACAAAAATCTTCAATCCTTTAGGCTAAAACTCACCACTGAATAGGAAAACATTTCTACAAGGAGTAAACAAATACAAAATAATATTTCTGTTCAACTGCTGTATCAGTGTCAAACTGTTCCGAAACATCGGGTTAGGAAAGAATATCTTGGTATTAAAACTTCTCTCTGGCTACTGTATATCTGTGTAGCTACAGCATTGACTAAAAATGTTAAATGGAAAAAAAAAAATCAGATTTACCCAGTTGTGTTGACAAAATTGCACAGAACCTGAGCAAGTATTTCAGCTGAAGTGAAAATAGATTTGAAGACACGAAACAGAAGATCTCAAAATAGAAATAAAGTATTGTCAGGATGTGATGAATTCCCTGTTGACCCTTCGAATGATTCAAAATACCTCCTTGTGAGCTCCAAAGTTTTAAGAAGGGGCAAAACCATCAACTTTTGATCAATGTTATTGAGAGAGCCAAATGTGTAAGCAGAATGTCCAAACCAGTATCCCTCAGCCTGTAATGGAGGGGAAGAACAGGAGAAGAAGAGAGCAAAGCATTTTTTCCACAGATACATAAGTTTGTGCAACTTCCCTTTGGGGTACACATTGTCCTTCCCAAATCTGGGAACAGCAGGGGTTGTTTGGGACAGCGAGTTCTGTCTGTGAGCAGGTGGTGGCTGACGGGGCTAAACAAAGGGAATAACACAGCAGGAGACTTGGAAAAATCATGTCAGGGCACTGAAACGAGCAGGGATGGGGCTGCAAGGGCTGGAGTGTTTGTGGTGATGCAGAATTCAGGTTTTGGGTGATATAGTGTTGCCCAAGCGAGTCTTTATCCCCCTTTTTGTGTTTGCCTTCCCACTCTGTGCTCTCCAACGATGTCTCCTGCGTGCCTGATACGCATCTGCACCTCTTCTGCTCCGACTGACACCAAATCAACCATCACATCTCAGGCAGGAGGAGGAGGAGGAGGGCTCCTTGGGCTGTTTACTCAGCATGACTGCGTGCAGGATGTTGCCAGAGACCGCAGCCCCCTGCTCGCAGCCTCTCTCATGTGATGATTTGCAGGGTTGAGGTGTTCCTGATGCTGTTGTAACCTTTCCTTGGGCTGGATTCACAAAAAAAGGCACTGTTTTCGTGTTGCCCTGAGGCAGTGTTAGCCAGGCACTCCCCTTTCTTCATGGTTTTGTTCACGCCACTCCCAGCCCTTGGCGTGTTCTCGTTTTGCCAAGCTGAAAATGTGCCGCAGATTTATTGTTTCTAACCTTTCTGTAGCTGAGTTCCCTTTGCAGAACCAGCCCATGTGTGGGTAGATCACACTGAATGTGGTGACACATGTAATTTCCATGAAACCTCTAGAGTTTCCTGATGCACCAACCAAAATTTGTGTTTCTATCCAAAAGAGAAATGTGCAAGTGAAAGAAAAAAAATAATTTCAGGAAGATTTGTGTTAGTAAAGTTCATTACTGAGGCTACAGATAGTAAACATGCTTGGATGTTGTTGGACAGGAGAGTTTGCATGTGCTATGCAACCCTTTCAAATTACTTTAATCGCCCTGAGTCTAAGCTGGCTATTCGTATTTTTATTTCACACCTTCACTTTCTCCTTTTTACCAGGTATTCCTGTCTTCAGTAATGTTTAGTGTTTAGTTTTTAGCATTCGCTTGTTTTTTATTTAAAGGCCATTTCCTTGGCATCAGAAAGCTGAGTCTCAGTTAGGGCTTCCAAATCATTAACCTTAAAACTTCTGTCACACCCAAAATTGCTGTTCCTTAGCAGGGCACCAGCATTCCAAATGTAATTGAGTTCTCTGCTTTTACATATATTTCTTGGCTGAGTCACGTTGACAAGAGCTTTTCATCTTGAGAACTTTCCAGTTGCTAAGACTTAGCCAATTTGACATGGAATTTAGAAAATGAATCGAAGTAGATCCCAGTGCATAAAGGTGCACCTGTGTGGAGGTTTACCTGACATCTCCAAATACTATTCTTCCATTGTGTGTTCTCACAAAAGTAGGCTGTCTCATGTAACACAGTCTCCATTGTCCCCTGGAGCAAAACTCGACTGCCTTAATATGGGTTATTAAGAAAAGACGGAGAAAGGAGAAATCAGATTGTTTTTCTGAGCAATTTCACCCAAGCATTTAGCTGATGGAAACAGAAATATAAGATCCACAGCTCTAGGGTTTTTTTTATTCTTGAGGCAGCTCATGACCTTGGCCGTGGCATCCTGCAATGGTTTTTAGGATACAGTGTGAACTTTTTATGGTGTCTAATTCAGGTAATTCCCTCACCCCAGGTGTGGGTCTGGCCTGAGACGAGGGAGGTCCTGTCTGGCAGAGGGACACACCTCAGTGGTAGACCAAGCTCTTCTGGAGATTTCAATAATTTTATACATGAATTTATAGATTACTGGCTTCAATGTTTGTTGTGTCAAAATGCCACTGAACTACAGAATTCCAGATTAATATTGCAGATTTTTTATAAACCGTGACATGATCTATAATCTTGAAAGCCTAGTGCTCTTCATGCTTAAGATTCTGTGGAGTAGAAGTTAACTAAGGAAAGGAGAGTGACAGGGCATAATCAGGGCCCTCAGTCTTCAAAAAGTTCTTACAGACGTTATTAACATGTCAATTCCTCATTTGTGTTACCGTGGATCTATTAATGAAGAAAAATTTGCAAGTCCTCAATGAGATCGTGGATTGTTGAGCTTTGTTTTGTTTTGTTTTGTTTTGATGGGTTTTTTTTTCCAAAGACAGTTTTGCACTACCCAAAATTAATTTTCAGTGAGCCAAGGAAGTAATCAGTGCTGCAAGACAGGATATTACTGGGATATAATTGAAAAATTAAACTTTTGTTATAAATGTGCAAGCAAGATACTTCACTAGACTTCTGTCTTTTTCTTCTATGCAGCAGGATAATTTTAATTTATACTGTTTTACTCTCCTTCCTCTTTTTATCTTGTTTTCAATATGGTGCTATATTTATATTCTCACTTTCCATCTTTCAGCAAAATGAATTTTCCTGCCAGTAACCAAGCTGTCAGATAAATTGTAATAAACTGTATTTATTAACCTGAAAAAGAAACCTAAGGAGTAATCCATATTAAAGTACACAGTAGCAATTCCATATTCCATCTGTGTATGAAAGCTTATATGAGAATTCCTTGATAATGCCAACTCTGAAGCTACTGTTTTTATTTTAACACTCCTTGATTTCACAAGAATTTTGGTCTAGATTTGCACAAAAATTAAATGAAATAGTGCAGGGCTTCTCCACCAGGCAAGTGTTCAGGAAACAATATGTAATATGTTGACAATAAATACCTTTTTAATTGGATAAATAAGACAAGCTCCTGGCTGAATGATGACTGATAGGTGATAAAGCTCTCTGGTGTTTAATTATAGATGAAATGACACCACGAGCATGGCACAGATGTGTGAGAAGGGCTTAGGCAGCAGCTTCAGTTTTATTAAAAAGCACTTCAGAATAAAACTTAATTATACAGAGGCAGCGCACAGATATAGACAGGGGACAGAAAAACTCCTGGTCTGTTGAGAGATGGCAATAAGCAAACTGGCAGGGGGTCAGAGGTTTAGAACCCAATGGTTTCCTTCTTTCCTGGAGCTCAGGCTGTGTCTGGCTGCACCTCCCATCCCTCTGTTCCCACACACCTTCCAGGACAAGGCTGTCCATGTTCTACCGCGCTGGAAAAGGTTTTCAAAGTCACAAGTCATGACAGAATTTGGAAAGTGTCCCTCTCATGCAACTTCATGTTTTCCGGTGCTCTGACGAGAGTAGAAAACTTAGCCCAGCCTCCTTTTCCCAGCAAAATTCCTTCTTTCTCCTGACTGTTTCGGGCAGTAAAACCCATCCTGTATCGACTACAGACTGTCCCCTGGAGTGCTTTGTGCCACAGGGCAGGCTGATGAGCTTTTTGTGGTGGGAAGAGACCAGGGAATGAGGAGTGAGCTAAGCTGTGGCTTTACCTTCTTCCTGCTTGCCAGGTCAGCTCATGCTGGGGTGATTTAAGGGGTCAGTGACAACTTTGGGCTGAGAAATTTGGGGCGGTTCAGCCTGAAGGAGAGAAATCTGTGTGGAGACCTCACAGCCCCTGCCAGGACCCGGAGAGGGGACTCTTCATCTGGGACTGGAGGGGCAGGACCCAGGGAATGGCTTCCCATGGCAGAGGGCAGGGCTGGATGGGATCTTGGGAATTAGGAATTGTTCCTGGGAGGGTGGGCAGGCCCTGGCACAGGTGCCCAGAGCAGCTGTGGCTGCCCCTGGATCCCTGGCAGTGTCCCAGGCCAGGCTGGACATTGGGGCTTGGAGCAGCCTGGGACAGTGGGAGGTGTCCCTGCCATGGCAGGGGTGGCACTGGGTGGGCTTTGAGGTCCTTTCCAACCCAAACCATTCTGGAGTCTGTGATTCTGTGAACTGTGGGGAAATAATCCACTCCATCTGTGTCCTTAGGCCAGTCAATCCCTCCATCCATCCAACTGAAAAAAAAAAAAAAAAGAAGTCTGCTAGAGTAATTTTAAATTCAGATTTAAAATTTATTTTTAAATTGTGGAGCCATCACTGGAATAGTTATGCAATTTTTTTTTTGGCTCAATATCTATTAATTAACAGTGTGCACTTTGAAATAGACACTTTTTTCTTGCTTTTCTATTTTAATCCTTATCTCTTCTTCCTCATACCTCCAGTCTGCCAAGTACGGCCACTGCTTCCCCCTGAAGCTAATGTGAAAATTTAAAATTCAAATTACTGACAGAAGTGGATTGCTGTTCAAACAAGGCATCTCAATGTTCTCAAACACCTTGATGAGTTATGCATTCAGAGAGTGTTTGATCAATGAAATCTTTAGTGTGTGTTTATTTATAGCCTCTTTCCTATCAATGGAGTTGCATTCTACTTAATCTCCAAAGCCCAGTCTGACAATTGCTGTGGTGTTTCAGGTATTTTATACGCTTACCTCTAAAATACAAAGAGCAGATTAATAAATATTGCATGCATGACATGTGGTCCCTAGACTTATTGACCGGCACGGAAGGTTAACTGCTTGCATTCAGAAGCATTCAGAAAAACACAAATATTTTCCCTGAAAGGCGCTGAAGATATCTTAGATTTTATTGTACCATGTATTCAAGTACTCCATACAGCTAATCATGATAATAAATGATGGAAGGCTGTTTCACAGGTGCCTTTATAGCCCTAAGCAGAAAGAAAGATTTCTTATGTGTGCATTTGCTGCTTTAGTAATTAAAAAAAAGATTACATGTAGCTCATTATCTGAATAAAATATGTACTTAAAAGAGTTCTGAGCATAAGAGAATGACTCTGTAGAAAGAGGATCACTTGGATTTAGGGAAAAAGTTCTTTTTAACAGGCACATGACCAGGATAAATGGATGAATATAGATTCTAGTGAGTCGGAAATAAATATTTTTAGATGTATGGGCCCAGCCTCCTCACTTAGTCTCATCGACTGTAAAAATCATTTGGAAGGGCGATACTTTCTTAGCCTCTGAATGGTTTGTTTATACACTCATCAGTCAGGAGCTGCTGCAGAGGTCTCACCTGCCAGAGTCCTTCCACAGGGCCTCCAATTTCCTGCTCTTTTAATCACACAGTGTCATTGTGTGTGTGGCTTCCTGAGGATTTCAGTCAGAAAGCAGGTGACCCTCAAAACACTAATTGTGGCAGACTAAATCCCTTGATATTTCAGAAGGCAGCTCTGATGTTGGGCAGTGCCTCAACTACATGGAGCTGCTGCATTTTTACTTCTGTGGGCTGAAATTTGAATTTCTTGCTATGCTTTCCACGGGGCTTACTTTTGGCAGGTGGTTTTCCCAGCCAAAATTTTAATTGGCAGTTCTTGGATAACCTGCAGGGTTTTGGTAGAGATCTTCTTTGGTTAGGAATCACAGAATACCCTGAGCAGGAAGGGGACCCATCAGGATCATCCTTTCCAACCCCTGTCCCTGCACAGACCCCCCAGCAATCCCACCCTGGTGTCGAAACACTCCTAGAGCTCTGGCAGCCTTTTCCCTGGTCAAATTCTAAGTGAAATTGCGTCTGTGTTTCTTCTACATAACATGGAATTTTTTGTTTGGGAAACAAAAAGGCATTTTGTTCTCCAGTGTGAAAGAATAATGATAGAAAATGGAATTACTGATCTCCCTTCCTGTGGTCACAGGGATGATTGGGACTTGCATCAGAAGATAACTTCATAAAGTGGCAATCTGCAGAAGCTTAAAGTCAACACAAAAGGCAGTGCCAACAGAATAAATTCATCCTAATCTGGAATTTGGGATATGGCATCCATTCGGGTGGAAGGGAACAAGGGGAGATAGGAATCCCCAGTTCCCCGTGGCTCCCTGCAGGACTGTGGGGACATAGGGGTGGTGTGACATGAGGACAGCAGGCCTTGTCTGTGGAGAATTGCCTCCTGAGAAACCTCTCCTTCTTAGAGGTACAGGGCAGTGCCTCCTCTCCAAGGGAAAGGTTTTTATGGCAGAATATTACAGCCCAGGCTGCGTTTTTGACGTGGACAGGAGCAGCTGTGGTGACAGCCAGGACAGGAGGCTGGGATGTGATACCTGGGGAGGACATCAGCACCGGTGGGATGAACCCACCAGCTGCAACTAAACTGGGCTTAAATATCTGCCCTGCTGCCTTGGGTTAGCAAAAGCACAATAACACAACAAGCAAAGCACAAAAAATGCTGATGACAGGCAAACAATGCTTGAGGTGCAGCTGTGAGGAAGTACTGGGTTCTCAAATACGGATTATCTTTGAATCTGTGCTTGCTGGTAATCCACTGTAATTCCCATTTAGCAAGCATTGTGAGCAGCCTGTTGTTTTTAGAGGAGTTAGAGGAGGATCTTAATGAATTAAAAATGTGCTACATTTATCTGTGGAGGAAAAGCTTTCATCTTCACTCCCTCAGGTCCCAGTGCCCTCCTGGTGAGAATGGTCACCTGCTGAATTGACCAGAATAAAGTGCTGAAAATTGCTTAATAGGAGGAGAAGAAGCAATTTATCACTAATCTGTTTCAGGCTTGCCAGAGGTGATTTCTCAATTTGAGCTGTGGCTGCTGGAGCTCAGAGAGGGATGGCAAGCGAAAATGGTCAGGTGGAATTATTCAGTATAAAACCTGCTTGCCTTCCTAGGAGGGAGGTTCTGGAGGGCAGAAGTGCTGTTCAGGCATGTGTCTCCCCTTGGCTATCAGTGGAAGGAAGATGTGTAATCATCCATGACTGGCAAATGTAAAAAAAAAACCTCTTCCTTCACCTTCCGAACAAACTGTCGGAATAGGAAGTTTGAATTTCAGCAGAGTGAATATAATGAGGTCAGGGCAGCTGCAGAGCACTAATCATTCTTCAGAAAAAGGCCACTCTGTGCTCTCAGTGTGAAACATTTCCCGTCTTCAGACATGCATTTTATCCCCTTTTTGTCTGGCTTTTGCAAGTGGACGGCTTAGTCACCCTGGTATTAACAGTTCCTGTATTCTAGACCTTGCTATAAGCTTGATTACATAGGCAAACCATTGCAAAATAAGCTATTTGTTTAATAAGTGAATTTAAAGGGCAGTGGTATTGCACAAGTCCCTGAATTGCACTCTGACTCCACAATTATCCCTTTTTATGCTCCAGCTCTGCCCAGCTCCAGAGGAGGCAAACCCAGACCCTGTGGATGCTCTCTTAGCCTAACAGGAGTCTCCACCTGAGGAATTGTTCTCCTGTTTCTTGTGTCTGTCTCAAGACATTAGAAAGATATTATTTTATTCAGTACATGTCCTGCTCGATAAGCTTTCCAATAGTGTTAATTTCTGGGAGTTAGTTCAGCCTGATCAGTTTTGAGAAAAATTGTCTCTGGAGCTGAGACTCTTGGGCACTTTTGTTGCTTGGAGCCAAAGTAATCTGATTTAAACTTTGCTTTATTTCAGGGGCTGGTTACTGTTAGCAAACTTACCTGTTTTGTGCATAAACTGTTCCTATGTTTGGCGTGCAGCTGTCTGGTCTGCATTTTTTAATACTTGTGCAGTTAGCCCACAGGATTGCAGCAGCAGCTAAAAGTAAGCAACGTTGTAGGGCAGGATTTGTGCTGCTGCTCAGCCCACAGCTGGAGAAATAATGCAGAAAGTATTGAAATTATTATGGAAAATGTGAAGAGCTCTTATGAGAGCTGCAGGCTCCTGGAGCACAAGAAACTGTGCCACATGTGAGGCTGGCAGAGGGAGGTTTTTGGGGGAATAGAGCCCTCAGAGGAGCTAGTCCTGACAGTTTATCAAAGGCATAAAGCAGGACAAACTGGGAAAAGTAAACAGAGCGACAGAGCCGCCTTTGTCGGGACAGGTTTGGGATACAATGGCTCATGGTGTTGCTGCTTCCCAAGCGATCCTGCCCCATCCCTGCCTGCCCAGGGCTTTTAGTGCGCCTGACTGCCCTTCTTTCATCCCTCTGCCCCTCTCCTCAGGTGGGGCGAGAGGGGGCACAGGAGGGAATAGTAGAGCCTGACCTGGAGCTGCTGCTCCGAAAGCTTTTCCATAAATCCCCCGTTTTCTGCACGTTGATCTCACAGACAGCTCTGGTCAGCACCAGGAGAGCAGCAGGTTCACCAGCCCCCCAAGACTGTTTTTTTAATGATGTTTTATTCCTGTGGATGCAGGGAGATGTTTTCTGGGATGGTTATGTGTGCTTCGCCTGGCGGGTTCCCGCGGGGACGATTTGCTGCGTGCAGTCAGCCTGTAAGGAAAGAAATAAACCTATAACATCTGCGGAGTCATAAACATCTTGAGCAAAAAATTGTGTTGCTAAGTATGAGGAGGGAAGGTTTTCTTCGCTCCTGTAGGCCTCATCTCGCACAGAAATGACTGCAAAGCTTCTCATGCCCTGAGAAATGTGCCTGCGGTCGTTTTCAGCCACTACACACACATTCTGTAGTGGTATCCATTATTAGAAATATTCTGTTTTCAATATAGAAAAGTCCTTAAAAAGGCAGAATAGAGCAAATTTAGATGGGGAAAAAAGAGTCAGCACAAATTACCTATTATTTGCAGATCATCTGGAACATCTTTGCTCTCTCCGGCAGGAGTTAAGAAATGTTCTTCCAAAATAATTTTGCTGTTGTGAACATTCCTTCAGGCCATAAAAACCTTGAAAAGCTGCTTCTTCCTCTTCTGCCTGCAGGCAAATTACAAAACTTGCTGCTGTGAAGAGGAAGAGGACCTGACACTTTTATACATTCATGGCTTTGGTAAATGGATTGTGCAAGGGGGATGCAGGGAGGATAAAAGGAGGAGGTGTATTTCCATCTTCTCTTGCACCTTTTAGAGTGGAAGCCAAAAATCTAACATACTGAGGCTGTGCAGGGCAGTAAGAAAACAAAAAAAAAATGTATCTTTTGTATTTATTTTACTACAAGCTGCAAGAGGGCCACTGGAATTGTGGCTCATGCCCAATGGCTTTGCTCAGAGAGCAGGGAGTGCAAGTGCTCAAAACCTCTAATCTTTGTCCTCTCTGTGGAAAGGTGCTTTGTTTTAACTCTTCTTTTTCTTTTATCTGTTGGCTTGATTATTACCAGCCAATTATAATTAGAAAGCCGTGTTTTGAAACGCGGTGAATTGGCTTTAACCAGAATTTCCAGCTCTGGAGGTGATGCCTTATCAGCTAGTAAAAATATGAAGTGAACACAGGAGTAGAGGGAAAAGGGAATTTACGTCGGTTTAATAGGATCCTAGGTGCTAAACTCATCAAAGGTGGAAAATGCCATGGAGCGAACGACGAGCCAGAACCCTCCCCATCCAACGCGTACTGGATTTTTATGGACTTCACAAAATTAGCAGATCTACTTAAAATCCCTCAAAAAGAAACTTAATAAATGAATAATTGCCTCCTATTCTAATGAACCACCCCCAAATGAGACTATAGCCCAGTTTACAATAACATGTTCCAAGAGAGAACAGGTTGGAGCCTCTAATTCTGAGAGAGTTTGAATGTTTGGTCTTCCTCGCTTTGCAAGACCCCAAAGTAAGCTAAATATCAGACTGCTAGGGTTGTAAACATGTGGGGCTAAAGTACAAGGAGTGTTTGTGCAGGGTACAAGGAGTGTGTTTAGAGGGCAACAGGGAAGGGAAAGGGTATAAAAATATAGAAAATTTATAAATAAAATAAATAAAATATACAAAATAAAAAATATATAAAATATTAAAAAAAAAATATATAAAAAGGGTTTAAAAAGAAAATACAAAAATCACCGGCATCAGAGGGAGGACCAAACAAGCAGTGGCAGCCCCAAAGCAGAGCTGAGTGATGCTCAGAGCCCTGCTCCTGACTGCTGAGTGCAGGAGGAGGCTGCGAGCTGCTGCTGCTCCTCTGCCGCCCCAAAGCGCAGCTCTGAGCTGTAAAACTGATCCGATGAAAGCCCTTAAGGTCTAGTGTGCAATCACCAAAACAAAAGGTGCAGTTTTCTTTCAGCCCGACCAACACAGCGTTTGTTTGATTAGACAGCTGAAAGTCCGAGTAAATAAAGGAAGAAGATCATCACTTGCTCTTACTTTGGGAGCAATTAATAGTCCTTTGATAACAGACTATTTCCTTTTTTCCGGCTTTTGCATTGCCCTTCCTTTCCTTTTGCTGGTTAAGCACTCTCAATAGAGTTTCGTCTAAAATTGTGGGCAGTAGAAATTGTGATGGTTTTTATCTTTTCCAGGTGATTAGTTTTGTTTAGTTTGGTTGTTTGTTTTCGTTTGGTTGGGTTTCGTTTTTTTTCTACATGGGAGACAAAGGTTACCCTTCTAAAAAGAAAAATATGAAAGGTTTGCTCACATTACTTTTTACTTTCCTCTCTAACTAACACAATTAGGCTGAAATGTCTTGTATATCCCGGATGGAAGATTCAGTAATTTCATTTTGTTCCATTAAGCCTTTATTTTTATTTCTTTTGACTGTCAGAAAGTTCCTGTGTATCTCAGTGGATTAAGAAAAAAACAGATTGGGGTGAAATAAGAGAAAACTCCAATTGGATACATTTCTGGAATCAAGAATTATTCTGGAAAGTACATGTTTTTTCTTTCCTAATGAATGATATTTTTTTCTTTAAATTATGTTTAATACCATACATCAAAGAATTTCATCATTGCAAGCCCCATGAAATTAGATAAATTGTTATTCTTATTACTGATGATGATACTACTTCAGCAACAAAACTGATGATTAGCAGTCATGCATAATTAAATTTGTAAGTTTCACTCTGCAGCTGTGCATTTGTTTCCAGTCTTCCTGTCCCATTTAGATACCCATTCCAGGACTTCTTTTTTTCTTGAAAACGTGGGAATTCTTCTTCCAATGTTTCAAATAACTCTCGAATGGACAAGTTTGTCCCTAATGAATTTGCTTAAATTGACTTGTGTGATTTAGCCCTGGCATAAGGGCTGTTTTCCTCTAATGGTAATGCTGCAGAGTTATAAACTTTCAATTTATTTCATTGTTTTTCTGATTTTTTTTTTTTTAGGGAGATAGCTCTGAATCTGTAATTTCATGTAGGATATATTTATAATCTGTGAATTCTTTGTGTTATGTATTACTCTCAAAAGGAAACCACGGAGCAGCCATACACTAAATCCCTCTCAGGTTTGTGTTTGAGCAATACTGGAAGTGGTGGCTGAAGGCAGTCTGTTGATTGGTGAGAGGGAGCTGCAAGTAAACAAAGTTCTGCAGAGTCAAATTGAACTGTGTTTGTGCCAGAATGCTGGAATTATTCACAGCAGACCTGCCCTTGGGCTGCAGAGGGGCATTTGGTAATCGTTCTCTGATTAGTTCATCTTTTTCCTGTGAACATGTGAATTTCTGGCCATTCCCTCACTGCTTTTGAGCTGTGCTCCAGGGGTGCGATATTCCCCCACCTCCTGCAGTTCTTACCTTCCTTGAGCACATGAAGGCACAGAAGGAGCCTTATTTTTAAGATCAGTACATATCTGTACTGGAAAGACAAGGCTTTACACCCAGCACTTGGCGTGGTCTGAAATTGGCACAAGGGTGCAGCTGATGATGCTGAATTCAGCACAGAGTGTGAGGTTTTAGGTCTGGGGCAGCCCCACCTGGGCTGGCAGGTGATCCAGGTGTGGCTCAGGGTTTGGAGGTGTTCCCTGCCCACTGTTTTTGTGGAGCTTTCTGAAAAGGTTCATGTGGCACAAGAGCATCCGCATGATTCCTCCTTCTTCGCTCGTTTATCTTTTCATTTTCTCCTGTTTCCTTGCCTTTCTGTCTTTATGGCAGGGAGTTTTGAATGTTCCACGGGTTTATTGCCACGGAATGACTAATGCTGGAGCGGTGCTGGGCCCAGATCACCCACTTCGAGGGTAAAACAGAAGGTGCCTCTCAATTCCCCTGCACCAGCGTGACAGGGCTTTGAGTCACCCTGACTCATCCCTCTCCCCCTCAGAAAGCCCAGACCTACAGCACAGGAGAGGCAGAATTCCTCATTTGTTTATTGTTTAAATTTTTTTTTTAATTTTTTTAGAATTTCTTCATTATTTATCAGGCATAGAATTACTGGTCCCATAAAAATAATAATTATAAACAGATTTGTTTCTTCCCGCAGTGAGTGCAGCAAGCCCTGCTGCTGCTGCCCTCACCTTATGGCAGGGATATAAAACAAAAATCAACACTGAATCCTTCTGTTTGGAGGGGTGACTCCCACCCTGTCTTCTTCTTTCACCATGAGGGAACACAAGCCCTTGCTGATAGACTTTATCAACCTCTTAAAGCCTTTCCAAGCAGCTTACTTTTCTTTTTTCCCCCCTTTTTCCCCTTCTTTTTCCATGTTATTTTTCTGTGTATGTGTGCGTTGGTTTTGCTGTTTCCTGGATTAAACCTTAGCCAGCAGCTTTTAACCAAAGCCCTGCTTCCCAAACACCATATTTCACCAGCTCTTTGCAGTGACACTGATTTTGCCCTGTGTTTTTAATATTTCTTCTGTGAAACAAGGCTCAATTCTTGTCTCTCTTCCTGACAGGTTAACATCTGATACCTTTGGGGAATTAAATGGTTCTCTTAATCAAGTGGAAGGAACATTTTTTAACCACTGCCACAAAAACTGGGTCTTTAAAAGGATTGAATGCTTTAGGGAAATGCTGGAGTTGAAGGCATATTTTTGAATGCCTGATGATATTGAGTTACTGCTGGGTGTTATAAATAGCATTTGTTTCAGTGTCCCAAGGTGTTACCCCAGCAGCAGTTTTGGTGAGGAAAATTACTGTTTCGTGGGGGTTTTTTTTAAACACTGAGTATTTGTGAAATAACTCACAGAGATCAGTGTTGGAGAATTAATTAATTGCAAAATTTTAAAACTCAAAATGTTGGCAGGAAGTTGATTGTGTATGTTAATAAGGATCTGGAGGTGCTGTTTGATTCCTGTTTCTGAATTTAGGCAAGCTTAGGTTGTGCTGTTACAGTCATGTTTTGATACTTTCCAGGAAAGACACAAACTGTAAAGATAAGAACTATTTTTGTGTTCCCAAAATTTTGTGGTACAAATATAGCACCCTGAGGAAAACATATCTTAGCACACATACGCTAGAAAGACAAATGATTTACCCCAGGTATTCTTATTCTTTATGATGGTATCAATAAGGTCACCATAAAATCTCCCTATTATTATATTATTATCATATTACTTAATTCCTGTCTGGGCTGTTTCTCAGACCCAGGTTCTGTGTTCAAAAGTTAAGAACATGCTTTCCTAGTCCGTGAAAAGGGTAAAGCACACCCAAAATTTTGGTTTAGTTTGGTTTTTGTTTACGTATCAGGAAATCAGTAGGACTTAGTCCAATCTAAGGCTGTAGAGAAAAGCAACAACATTTGTACTGATGTGGTGGATTTGTTAGAGGATTTCTGCACATTCACTTTCTAATTAACAATTAATAAGGCTGTCTGTAGTATTTAAATTACAGCATGCACTTTTATGTATAATCACCATGGTGGACCTCCAAATGTAGCTTGTTTTTGTGAAAATCGAGTTATTGGTTAGGACTTTTAATTACACTTCTCAGCAGGGAAGAGATTTTCCTCTTCTGTCCTTCCTAGGAAGTGACTTTTCATAGCTCCAGCCCTTCCTCTTGTCAGGTGTGGTATCAACATCAGGGAATGTATTTCCATCAAAATTAGGAACCTTATCAGCAGCTCGTAGTTCTGGTTTTGTCATCATCGGTATCTACTTCTCCTCATAGGTGTTATTAGTTGAAAACTGCAAAAATAGGTCACTTCTTGGTTTCATGATAAAAACTTTTTCATGAGGGCCTAAGAATTTAAAATACCTTTGTACTTTTCTAACAATGCCTCAACATGTGGAGTGTTAGGGATTGCTGTAACAGTGATGGTTCATGGCAGTATTTTGTGGTTTTATGCCAAAAGATGAGAAACATGGACTGCCTTAAAAGGTGAAATAAAAGTGTTAACAATATTCTTCTCAGTCTGCATAGCTCTGTTGCTTTTTAGAGTTACTATGTTGGTAACAGAGGACATTTTGACTTAAATATAATTAATTAAATATTAATATTAAATATTATTTCTATGCCCTTATTGGATCTGATCCTTTGGCTTATGTAAATCAGAAATGGAGACCTTCATAGCAGGGCCTTGGACTGAAAAACCTGTAAAGCTCCCTTCCAACCCAAACTATTCTATGATTCTATGATTTTATGGTAAGTTATTCACCATGTTACACACCTGGCAGCCAATTTAGTTACTTTCATCAGTAGAGTAGACACAGCCATTAATTCCCTCTCCTTTTTTGCTTTTATTTCTTTGATCATCACCGTGCAAAGCATTATTAATATTGCATACCTTCACTGTGTGGTTCAATATCTGTGATTTAACTTGGCTTCTTATTGATATCTTTCCATCAGTGAGGCAGCTCAGGTGCTCACTGAATTTTTGGGGCAATGCACTGATTTTGCAGATTGTCCCCGTCTTTGGTGTAAAGGGAAAATGCAGCTTAAATTCCAAGCAAGCGGTATGGTCAGTTAGGGAGAAAAGTGTGAGTGACAACAGAAATTTTTCTGGTTTCTCATAAGAGTGGAAATACAAATAATCAGATGACATTATGTATTATTAGGAATTAATACTCTATAATCATCATTGTCTCCAGGTGATGCCACTTACTGTCTGCAGATGTGTTTGAGCATCATTTTCACCCCTCTGAGACCAAAATGTGTATTTCAGTGTGAGCAGAGGCTGCCCATATCCAGTACAAAAATATTATTTAAGGAGAAATTGCCAGTGGTGGTCTTTTTTCGTCTTTAATTTCAATTACTGTTGTGCTTTCAATCTGCATTTCTGTAGCATAGAAATATTCAACCATGCTTTCAAGGGTCATTAAACTTGTATTTAGTAGGTGAACCTCTGGGATTGGGACGAGTGACAGCTCATAAAATTCAGAGTCATTGGAGACCTCAGTGTATGATTGACATGAAAAGCATTGAATTGGTTGATTTTTGAGAGTGTTTTTAGAGGCCCAAGGCATAAGGCTATGCATTTCTAAAATGCTCTTATTTTCATTTTGTTTCACATCAGAATCATCTGTAGCCTTTTAAAATAACTAATGACAAGGATAAAAGGGGTGTAGACTGCACGTATTTTCACAAAGGGGGAAAAGAAAAAAGCCAACAAGGGGAAGAAACTCCCTTGAGAAAGGGGCATTTTTCATTATTTTGAAGTGGACAACTGTTTCATTACTTGAAGGCTGCAGCTTCTGTCCCCTGCTTGGTCATTTGGTTCCTTGGACATCTCAGTGAGCAGTGAATGCCGTGGAGGATGGGCTGCTAAAATAATTTCCATGGTGAGGAGTCATGGCCAGCTGCTTAAAAACATCAGTACACGTAAAAAAGCCCCGGTTCTGCGGAGTTTGTCATCCACTGAAATGTCAACAGCAGCAATTCTCATGGGACAGAGAGATGAGCCTCCTGCAAACCTGGTTTTGGGGTTTTTGCTGTCCTGGTGTTGTTTTGGTTAGTCTGGGTTCGTGGTGGATGCTAAGCATTTGGAAATGAAACCCCGTGCGTTTTCTCACCTGGCCATGTGAAATCTGAGCTGCAGGAGGCTGCAAAGCTGTCTGTTCATGAAGGTTCAGAATTCTGTGAGAATATCCCCCTTTATTTACAGAAAACAGGATGTCTTCAGAAATGTAGTGTTTATCTTAAAAACTAATATAATAGCACTTGAGTAAGTAACAGATCTTTATTAAAGAGTGCGTCAGTGGTGGACTTACTGGGAAAACAACATCAGGCATTAATGTTTTACTCTTAAGAGCTGAGATTTGTGGTGCATTTTGAGCTAACACTGACTTTGTCTCTCTTGGTTCACGAATCCACGGCCACTGCTGGGCTGGGCACTGCAAACCTTTCCATGCAAACATCAGATTCTCTCCATTCACTGCACAGTGCCCTCTGATCGCCCTGTCTGCATTCTTCACTCAGCACTGCTCTCCTGGGATATTCCTTTTTTAACCTCCTTGGTCTGCAGTGGAACTCCTCGGGGTAGTGCCACACCTGGGAGGGAACATTCGCAAGGTTTGAGGTTCGTGAAGAGAGGAGCAGAGCACAGCACAGCACAGGAAAGAGAAGGGTAGGAGGAGTCGTACTGTCCCTTTTGAAACCTTATTTTTTTCATTTTCACTTACTTCACATCTAGAAAAGTTAGGTGGTGGTATAAGGGAAGAATTTCATTATGTGCAGGAAAGGCTATTTTGTATTTTCGTGGGTTTTTTGCTTCATGTAATACAGAAAATTAAGCCTTTTGGAATTTGGAATGGTTTATGACCTATCCCACCAAGTTACTTTACAGGAAGATATCATCTTAAACTCAGTGTAGATATCTCAATTATTCATATTCAGGACATTAAAAATCCACCATCTGTTACCTTAATATTAATGCAACTTTCCCAGTAGGTATAAGCAAATTATAAAATATGTTCCTACAGGTTTTCTGCTTATCAGAAAACAAAATACAAGAAAATGCATTGCTCCTTTATGCTGGAAAGTCTCATTTTTCTGTAGTTGCTGTGCAGTAACAGTACTGCAATAAAGTTGTGAGGGAAAAAAGAAGAATGGAGGTGAGAAAAAGAACTTCTGTGGCTACTCATGTTCATCTTCCTTCTTTTCTTGCCCTTCTGGCCACAGAAGTGTTGCAACCAAAGGTGGTTTATTTACTGTGAAAATTAAACAAGTGTAAGAGCCAGAGATGGGAGAAGAATTAAAGTTGCATTTACACATCTGTGGCAAACTATTTATAACAAAAGGGAAAGTCACCCCAAAACAGATACCCCATCAATCTTTCTGTGCTCCGTGCAGTTTCCCATTTTCGCTGTCAAAATCTCAATATCATTGCGGTCCTGTGTGGAAAACTCCACTCGACATTGTGGCATCCCAAGAAACTTCATAAAAACGCTTTCAATTCAAGGCATTCCTCTTTCAAACATGTTCCTTTTCATTTCAGGTATTGCCAAAGGAAAAACAGTGAATTAGACCTGCCTGAATGTGTGGTTATGTAGCAAAAATTGTTCGTTTTTTTGGGGGGGTTAGGGTTTTTTTTGGTTGTATTTTGTTTTGTTTTGATTTTGTTGGGGTTTTTTGGAGGGGTTGTTTTTTTGTTTGTTTGTTGGGTTTGTTGTTAGGGTTTTTTGTTTTTTCTTGGGGGTTTCGTGGGTTTTTTGTTTTGCTGGAATTTTTGTGGGGGATTATTGTTTGTTTGTTTGTTGGTTTGGGTTTTTTGGGTTTTGGGTTTTTTTGTCACCTAGATTATAAAAAGAAGCTGTTGAAGAGAAGTTTGCAGGTTGCATCATGCACCAAAAGCCATTTTGTTTTGAAATTTTGAAATCACTGTCACGCCCAAAGACAAGCAAACAATCCTGCACAGGATTTACTGCATTAATGCAATCCAGCTGATACGTAAACATGAAAATATATTTGCTCTTCAAACCATGGCATAAAAACCAGCCATTTTCAAAACTCTCACCAATTGCCAGACGTGATTATGCTCCTGCATCTATTCTTTCCATTTGGCTGTAGAGTGAAAAAAGAGAAATTTGAAGCATGTTTTAAATAACATTAAAATCAGAGTGGTGTAAGTCTTTTGGTTGAGTGCAGGGAGCTACATATAAATGTCTTAGCTTTTTGCAGTTATGTTGAATATTCCTGCTGCTCTCCTGTCGCTTTTGGGGTTATTACCATGCAGAAATATTGCTATGTGCACTCTGATAGGCCTAAATCAGGTAAAATAATGTTCTATATCACTCCACCAGTGTTAAAGTTGCTTTTCACGCAGTTCATATTAGGGAGTGGCGGAAGGACACCAGTGCAAGATAAATCAGTGACTTTATTCAGGATGAAATTAAGATGTTAGTGCTTCCTATTTGCATGGAAATTACTCAGCCATGCAGGCCACAACATTAATGAAATACGAGACTGTGACTAATGGTGTCACTGGAATTTATTGAGCTTCCCTTTGTCCAGACTCTCTGATTTTATCCTCAGTCTTGTCCTGCAGTGGCTGTGCCATGGCACCCACATTCTCCCACGTGATCATGGTTCAGATCTCAACCAAACACCTGCATTTATCGAAACCTTATTTTTGAACTGCTTCATGAGTGCAGGGAATAAAGGAATTTCTTCCTCATTGCTCTTCTGCACAAGCTTGTTGTTTTGATGTCATCTGAGGAGGATACTGACGCAATCATGTCTGATATCAACCATGTGTGGTTCAAAAGAGACAAAAATCACCAAGCAAAAATGTATTGAAACGTCCTGCTTGGATGTTTTTATTCCAATTGATGTCTGCATGGCATTGCATTTGCTCCCATGTAATCTGATTTTGGAGGGAAAAATGTCATACCTATTTGAATTTTAAAATTCATCAAAGTGGATGAGGTTGCTCTGCAGACTCACCATCAATATTTTTTATTTGATGTTCACTTTAAAAAATTCTTTAGCCCTGGCTGTCAGACCTTCATAGGTTGGTTGCCTCTTACCCTGGGCAGGGTTTGTAGTGCCCTGCTTGGCTGGGAAGGATCCCTTGGACTGGCAAAAATAAAGGAAAATTGGCACAGTTCGTGTCTCCCATACTGAAGTGTCACTGAGGAGTCCTTTGTGACACAGGACACCGAAATCAGATGGGTCAGAGGCACAGCCCACGGGCAGAATTGGGGTTTGCAGTAACTTGTGGGGACTTTGTGTGCAAAGATGGCAAAGTAGCGTGGTTAGATTACCTCTGGAACTGCCTTAGGAGGGATCAATATAAGAGCACTGTTCCCACGACGACTGCAAGGAAAATTCTTGTAATTAATAATAAAAAAAAATTGATTTTTGTGATGGTGGTGGCTTCAAACTGTAGCTCTCAGGCAACCCTGTAGGAATAAAGCACTGCAGTGTTTGGTGAGAAATTCCAGTATTGATTCAGTCTGATAAAATATTTTTCTTTATCTTTTGAGAAGCCTTGCTACATGGATGGTATGAATAGAAGTTTGGTATTTCCAACACGTCGAGGGTACCAGCAGACACAATTCTTTTTTGTTATAGGAATTATATTCGTTCTCTGTCTCGTTCGCTGTTGGACAATGTATGTGAACAGAGAACTGCACACGGAGGCAGAGAAGTATAATTCTCTGTTTTTCTGAGGCTCAGGCTACTGAATAGGTATCATTGTATCCGTGCCTCTTGAGGGAAGAAAAAAAAAAAGCACTGCAAAAACTTCTTGGAGCCTTTTTTTTTTTTTTTGGTGTGCAGCCTCCTACTGACAGCTGCAGAGAGAAATGTCTTCTGGCCCTTTCATCCCTTCTTCTGGCTGTGTGCTTTTCCTATCAAGTGCCCCATAAATATTTTGCTGTGACTGGCACGGAGGATGCTCCTCGTTAGGAATGAGACACACAGCTCGGTGGCTTTAGGGCAGCTGGGGGTTGGGTCTGAATACCAATCATCCTGCTGAATTTAGGGATTCACAGTCCCTCCTAGGCTCAGGTTGCAGTCCTGTGTTCACTGTTTCATGAGCAGTTCATATTTGGTGCCAGAGTTCGTTCTGTGTTGTCAACAGTTTGTGTTTATCCCTGATCCACACCACAGATTCCCTTCCTGTCTATTCCCTTCCTTCCAGACCATCCTGCACATCCTGCACCGTCCTGGCCACAGCAAACCTCACTTCTTGCTCAATTCATCCCGACAGACACCTCCTTCATAAGGAGGGAAGAAAGCCATGTGTATTCCATGTTCCTGTTGGCTCATTTGCCATTTAAAATGTTTATTTGGAATATGTCACAATAAAATCAAAATAGGTTCCTCTTGTTCCAGGTAGGTGGGGAAGGTAGTGATACAAGGAATTAGAATTTCTAAGTGGATATCGAAGATGCTGATACAAGGAATTCCAATTTCCCCTTTAAAAAAAAAGAAGGAAAGGTCTACTGTAAATCATGAAAAGAGATGCTGGCATGTATGGTCTGGAATTGTGATTACACGAATTACTGTATGTTGGATTTGAAAACAGAACCAAGTTAGCCAAAAAGACACCAAACTGCACTGGCATTGTTAAACTTTGTAATCTGAGTTACGGAAAGTGATGAAGAAAACAACTTCCTTTGTGTGTGACAGCAAAGATCAGCATGAAAATCACAGATCATTTTTTACAGTGCTATTATCTCATTGCAGGATAATGTTGGTTTCATCTTAGGCATCTTGAGTACTTTGCTTCTTGCAGGGAGCACTACTAGAACTTTTTTCTTTTAAGGAAAAGCGTAACTTGCTTATGGGTAGATGTTTAAGTGTTATACAATATGGCTTTAAACTTTTCCTGCAATTAAAGCCTAATCCAAAACACTGAGGCACATTATTAATTTTATGCTTAACTGGAGCATTTTTTCAACAGGCCTATTCATCTACTTAAAACTAAGCACATGCTTAAGTGCATTGTTGAACCGGGGCCAGAGTTGTTATGCTGAAGCAAAAGAAAGGGAAAAAAAACCCACAACAAAAAACAAGCCACAAAAAAAAATTGTGTCTAACAGATAATATTCGTATTCCTGGGATTAAAATGTTCATTTCAAGAAGAGAAAGGGCTCAAACAGCAGTTCTGTGCAGGCACAGGTGAGGCAGGCAGCTGTGGGACATGGCTGCTGACAGCTCTGGTTGCTGGCAATTCCTGGGACAGGGTGGGATTGATTATTCCATGTTTGCTGCTCGGGGAGCTCAGGCTGCCAGGAGCTACTGCTGGGAGGATGGGGAGGCTTCCTCAGACTAAACAGGCTCTGGGTCCTCAGCAAGGAGCAAAAACCTCTTCCTGTCCCATCTCCCCACAGACCATGTTTTTCTTAAGAGAAAACTAAGAACTAAAACTTCCACTTGAACCTTTTCACAGACTTCCTTTTTTTTTTTTTTTTTTTTTTTTTTTTTTTTTTTTTTTTTTGTGGCTTATGTGGGTTAAAATTGCTTTTTTTGAGGCTTTTTTGTTGTTGTGGACAGGTGGTGACACCAGCAGCAGCGAGAGCGCTGCAGTGGTGAATTATTCATGGAATCCCAGACTGGTTTGGGTTGGAAGGGACCTTAAATCCCATCCCATTCCCCCTGCCATGGGCAGGGACACCTTCCATTGCCCCAGGCTGCTCCAAGCCCTGTCCAGCCTGGCCTCGGTGGTGACCAGATGCAGAGTAAGACATTGATCAGCAATATTGGCCGGAGCTGAGCGCAGCCCTGGGCAAATTCTGGCTCAGGAGGAGCAGGATTCCGGTGTGAAACCTGCAGGTAACGCAGAAAATAACACCCCTTAAAATAAAAGGTCAGTCTGGGAAAGAAGGACTGTCCCTAAGCAAACAGATGTTTCATTTTCCACTTTTCCTTCATGTTCTCTTCCCCTTTTGTCCCTGAACTGAGCAGAACACCTACACTGGTCCCCAGCACTGCTGTAGGGGTCCCCCAGCTTTAAAGTGAAGTAGGTGTTGAAGTGCTTTGTAACATCAGGGAGCCTGGGCAAGAAGAGGACGAGGCTATTGTGTTGTAAACAGTGCAGTTGCCATGGAAACTGGTGATTCACAGAAAGATGGAAGGAGGGGAGGAAAGAAAATAGGATTTATTTTTTTTCTCTGTTTCCTTAATATTTAAATCATATCTGCGATTAGTGACCGGGCTTCCTGTATTTGTTTAGGTAACGTGGTGGGCAAATATAATTGTTTAGAAACTGCCAGGAATCCCTGTGTGTTGTTGCATGCCTTGTCTGTGAGGCAAGGATGCTTAAACTTAACAATTATCTACTGAAAACAGTTGACCTCATGCCTGTGTATCCTGAGCTATTCTGCAGATTGCCACAGTTCTCATACACAGCAATGTATTAGACATAATGATTTGTTAACTTTTCACTTCTTGGCCCGTGTTCGGCTGTAAAACCACAGTCCTGCTAATTACAAAGAATCCGTGTCTGTGTTTTCTTTACTTTGCCTTGTAGGGGGAAAAAAAAATTGAATGTTAGGGAGAGGAGTTGGGGTTTTTCAAATTTTTTTTTTTCATATAAAATGTTAAGTAACCTGTGGCAATTTCCAAAGTATTTCAGTGTGTTCTCTGATGTTTAAATTAAACTTTACATCATTTGTTATAGTGACACCTGCTGCCCTTGTAATGGTTAAGTGCATGTGAGTACACAGAACCCACTTTTAAAAAAAATTTATAACTCCACTGTAAAGATTTTATTCTGTGCTGAAACCTGGCACACAGGCTTTTTGACTAGGAACAAATTATTCTTTTAAAAAATGTGTTGGAGAGAAGTTGGTTATTCACAAGAGCTTACTGTGCAGTAAAAGCAAGCTGATTTTACCGACACATTTATCTGTTTGTGTCTCTATAACTTGGAATATGTGGTTGAAATAGTGCGTTTGTCTACTTTTTCTGTCTTTAAATCTCAATTCAAACTACTGCTTAGGTCACTGGTGGAAATGGACCTGGTTTTCTTTTCTTAGTTTTCTTGTGAGTATTTCTCTCTGTCACAGACAATTTGATTAAAGATTGCTCAGCAAGGAGCCCAGATGGTTTTCAGCCAGAGAAGAGGCATTCCTGGATGAAATCTTGGAAAATTCCTTTAAGGCTGTTCCAGTTTCTAGGTCTTTCAAACCTGCTGCTTGTGGGAACAGCAACAGGTGCTGTTCCTTCATGTTAAGGCTGGCTTTTTTTAATAAATATTTCCCCCAGTACTGAGACACCTGGGAAGGTAATCACTGCTGATAGGTACATTTGTTTTATGTGGCATTTTTACCTTTCTGAAAAGGCTGTGAGCTTCCCATCGTGTTTGCTGGAATCACCTCCAACGTGTCTTTGACAAAAATCTCTTGCACACCAACCTTGTTGTCTTTCTGGTTGTCTGTCACTGGGAATAGTAACGCAAATAAAAACTGCTTGTGCTTTTTGTTTGGGTAATCGTGTGAATACAGGAAATATTCTTTTCCAAAGCAGTTTATCTACTTAATGCCACGAAACAAAACCTGAGGCGAACGCACGGAGGGTAATAGTCAACTCCAAGTGTTGTATCAATGTGTGGAAAATGAGGAAAATTGAATGAGAGCAATCAAGGTAATAGAGTGGAACTACAACAAAGTGTGCTGTGCTCCTGAAATAAGCTGCCTGCACTTAGTAAAATGTGCCCTTTTCCTTCACATTTTGTTTCTGTGAAGACTGTCCTGAATTCTTGGCGGTGTTTTGTGATTTATTGCCTTTGTGTCCTGCTGCTGAGGAGGCTGGTGTTAAAAACCACAGATGAAATAGCAATAGTGACAGAGGCATGGCACGTCCTCCCGTGCTCCAGCTGCATCTCAGAGGTGAGAAATGCCCAGTGGGAAAGGAGGATCACCTGCAGGGTGGGTGTGAGGATGGATGGGCCTGGGAAATGTCCTTTGGGGCAGCCGTGCGCGTCCCGGCAGGGCAGAGATCATCCCCGAGACCATCCCAGAGCTGCTGCTCATCCCCAGTGAGGCTGACATTTGTGTGCAGCTCTGTCCCCATGGTAATTCAGTAACCAGCAGCAGCACCAGCTCTGGTGACTGTTTATCCAGAGTCTAGACATTTTATACGAGGTTAAGGGCTCTGTTCTCTGTTTTATAAGGGAGGCAAACACGGCTTTTTTTTCTGGTCCTGTGGTAGCATGACGGGCGCTTTGGCTGGGCGCTGTGCTGCCCAAATGATCTCCAAAGTAAACAACCTGCTGGGTTTTTATCTGGAGCCGTGGTTTGGGCAGCCTGGCACAGGTGTGGCCTCCTCCACCTGCAGAAGGGGAGAAGGGACACACCTTTCCCTCGGCATCGCCACGCGGAGTGCAGCAAACACAGCCTGGCCTGCAGAAGCCTTGAGTGCTTGGATAGAATACTCTAAAATTGTCTTTTTTTGAGTCTTTAAGAAGATTAAGTCCTGTTTTTTCTGCTTTGTCCTGAACTTTGTAGAGGGACTCTAGTCCAGATAAAGAGGGGATATGGTAAAACACCTCATAATGTGGCCCACTGTAAATGCCTTTGCTGGAAAGAAATACGTGGAAGTGAAGATCTGCCATCCCCATGGCTTTGGAGGAAGCTTACAGAAAATTTATCACAGAGCTTTCTGAGTCAAAAACTGGTGCATTTATAGAAACCCTTCTGGGCTAAGTGGTAGGTGAATCCTGGTGTGTGCTGATTGAGCCAATCCCAACCAAAACCAAATATGTAAACACAAATTTAACCTCCAAATCTCTGCGTAATTCCTCTGAGTTCTATGGTAAGTGATTTATTGGACCAGCTCCAAGAGTGCAGCCTTTTGGAAGAATAAACCTTGCCAACCTATTTAATGCCTACTTTAACAAATTATCTGGGTTGGTTTCTTTCCTTTGTGTCCCCCGTGCTCATCGTCCCCTCGGGCTTGGGCTCTGTGTCACAAACCCGCCAGCCACGAGCTGTGAGTCCCCAGGGGCACCACGGTGGCAGTGGAGGATGCACACCATCATCTACCGCGGTCTGGAGGTGTTAAAAATGCACAGGAATACTTTCCACCCGTTTGTGGAACAGAGAATTGGGAATGACACCCATTAAAGTCAAATGTAGGAAATTCCGGGCAGGGAACACACAAGGGCTTTTGTTCATTTGTTTTTCTGAATGATTAATACCCGAGCTGCCTGAACTCACCAAACTTCATTTCATTCAGCGTTAAAGAATCCCCTGCACCAGGCCTTGCTGGGCAGCCAATAATTCAGCGAGACAGTGTTTATACAGCGAAAATCGGTGTAAAACACACAGGCAAAGCTGCAAATCGTGCTGAGTTTCTGTTTACATTAAATACATAAACAGCAGAGCGGCTCGAGCCATGTTTTGTGTGTGCAACACACGCGGTGCAGGGCCTAGCTCTCGTGTGTATGCAGCCCACACACAAATATTTCCCATTATTGTATTCAGCCAGCAGTGCTTTGTCGGAAATCAAGTGCCCATGACCAAGGAGTGTGTTGATGTGAAGTTTATGTGACAACAGTAATGGAGCACGTTTCCCATTTACAGATAAGGATACTTAATATTTATACAGCGCTTTCCACTTTAAAAGCATTTTAGAAACATTAATTAGCGCGAGCCTATCAAGGGAAAAATAATCTGAGACACGGATTCCTGCGGGTGAGGGAAACCTTGGAAGGCAGCGATGCCAAAAGGGACTTAAAAAGTAGTAACTGACAGCAAATTAGGCATGAATTTGGAATACTGATTTGACAGCAATAAAGACCAATTCAATTTTAGCCTAATAAGCAGAGGTCTCCTGTCACCAGGGATGCTGAGGTCTCGTTAGCAGGGAGATATTGACAGCTGGAGGGATGGAGGGAAGAGCACCGTGCACGAGAAAGGTATTTGGTGCCCGGATTTATGAGGGATGGGTTTAGGTTAAGTACGAATAGGCTGGCTGCAGGACAACAAAGGAAGCATTTGATAAGGCTTGAAGAGTATCAACACAGAGCAGAGGATGTAATATAAGAAACGGGATTAGGAGAGATGACTTGAAATGAGAAACAGCTTTTGGACAATATATTAAGAAATTGTCAGTTACATTTATTGGCTTGCAAAATAGTGTTTCCAGGGGAAAAATGAAGCAGCATCTCTTGCTGCAAAAATACTAATAATGAGGAAGAGTTCTGGGTGAAATAGATCCGTTTGAGAAACTCCACAGAGCTTGTTTCCCTTCACAATCCTTTGTAAGGTAAATAAAGACCCCTCATCTAATTCTGTACTCTGGAAAACCAATGCAAACAGAGAAATTAATTATTTTGTGCACGCAAGAAGGCCAGTGCAGCTCCAGATCTGTGTACAGATAGATGTGCAAGCACTGAATTCTGGCAAATTGCTCTTCGTTGTCAGGGCATCCTGACTCCTTGTTGAGCACCTTGTTTCCTTAGCAGTTATTTATATGGATAAAAGGCATCTTTCCCACTGGCATCACCTCATTTTCCCCGTGCCTCTTGCAATCAGACTTTAATGTTCCGAGAGGAGCCGAGCCGAACACGCTGGAAGTTGGGATTCCATTAAGGGTACCAAGGCAACCATTTCAAGTGATGCTTATTGCGCTGAGGTGATGTCGACGACCACATTAAGGAGCAGATTCGGCTGGAATGACCTGCTCTGATGGAAAAGCTCATCTCTGAGCAGTGGGGCAGAAGCCCTGCAGTAGTTCTTACTCAGGGAGGATTTGTGCTACAGGACCTGCCCAGTCTCAGCCACAGCATTTCTTCTAAGAAATGAGTGCATTTTGTAAAGAAGCCTGCTTATTTCTTTGAATTTGAGCATTCTGGTTAATTAGTTATTCCGATTTTTAGCGATTTCTGGGGCTGTGACCTGCTGTGGGCTCAGATTTCCCGTTCCTGTGTGTGGTATAGGAGGATTTGGGGTCTGCAGCATCTCTGTGCCAGCAGAGCCTGCGGGAGCTGGGCCTGGCCAGGCTGGAGAAGGGAAGGCTCAGGGGATCCATGGATCCACACCAACATCTCCAAGGGCTGCCAGAGGATGGGCCACGCTCTGCTCAGAGGGGCCAGCGACAGCACGAGCAGCAGTGGCCATCAAATAAAGCCCAGCGAGCTCCAGCCCAGCAGGAGGAAGAACTTCTTTCCGTGGAGGGGCAGAGCCCTGGAACAGCTGCCCAGGGAGGGCGTGGAGTGTCCCAGGGTGGGACATGCCAGCCCAGCTGGACACGCTCTGTGTCACTGCTCCAGGGGACCCTGCCTGCGCTGGGGCTGGGCTGGGGCAGCTCCAGAGGGACCTTCCAGCCCCACACATCCTGGGATTTGCAGCTCTTTATAATAATATTGCACCCAGTGCCTTTACCTCTTTGAATCTACAGGTTCCTGCTACCAGGAGCATTGCTTTCAGTAGGATTATGACAGAATGACATCCCACCCAAAGTACTTTTTTTTTTCTTTTCTTCAGTGCACAAGATCCCGTTTTGCAGAATTACTGGAAAAAGTCTTCATTTGAAGCAAGTGCTGTAATCAAAGGCTCAGGAGTTTGAGACCTATTAGTGTGAGGGACTCTGCTGATAACCCAAAAGAAAGCAATGAAGTACTAGAAAAGACGAAAAATAAGTTTTTGTCTGTCCGCTATGGAAGAGAACAGAAAACAACAACAACAACAAAAAACAAAACCAAAAAACCCCCAAACCAAAACCAAACCAAAAAAAAAAGCAAAAAAAACCCAAAAAAACCCCAACCCCCCCCCAAAAACCAAAAAACCCATTCAAAAACCCACCAACCAAACAGAAAACCCCAACTGTGTTGCTGCTGAGACATATTCCGTTTTGGTTTCCTCAGAACAGGTCTTTCTCCATCCCTCCCCCCAGAAATGGGGTAGGAACATTGTTGGTGAACGCTCGAAGGCACAGCCTTGTCACAATTACCAGGGGACGCTGCTTTCCAGTTATGGTTTGGTGTTGCCCAAGTTCTTTCTGGAGGTTTAGCTCTGCTGGAAACCACCCAGAGATTCTTTCCTTTCTGAAGCGCCTTCTATGAAAGCTGTGGCCGGTGGCAGCAGAAAAATTCCATAAATTCATCCATTTCAGTGTCGCCCCTGCCAGCACAAGGGCGAGTTTGTGCCTTTTCTGCTTCCAGTGGCTTTAAACAATGCAACAGGGGACGTAGAGTGGAAAATAACAATGCAAACCAAGCGCTGTTTGCAGAGCTGCATGTGCATTGTGCCACCTGCATCCCCTTGGCTGATTTATTGCCCTCACGTTCATCTCTTGAAGTTAAATTAAGTCATTATCTTCTGAATGAGGGGGGTTCTTTCAGTGCAAAATGTTATTTCTCCTCTAATGCCTGTGGCTAAATGCACGAGGAGTTTAATGGTGGGTTTGATGTAACAGTAAATTCTTCACAGTGGTTTGACAATCCCTATCAGATTCTATAGCAGTTTTCATTCACTTAATTGTAAAATACATTACAAGTACTTTTCATTATCTAGGAAAATATATGCTGTAAGGTTGATTTCCAGAGTTTAAGGCTTTAGGGACAGAAGTTAAATTTTCAAAACTTCTCCCAATTTTTTCTAATGCCCTAAAGAAAATGCTTTGTCCTATTACTTGGCTAATTTCCCTGAAATGTGGAATTGTGGAATGAGGTTTTGTTTAAACAGCTCCAGAGTATGTATTGTGTTAATGTGGAAGATTTCAGGAGGAGTAAACTGTGTTCCAGTAAAAATACAGCAATAAAATTTGCAACCTATGACTCCTCTTTGATCATCTAGATTCTTTGGGATTTGATTCCCAGCATTGCAAATTGGGTCAGTAATTGATAGTTCATTGTGCTGCCATATAATTCATGGGTTTTTTTGGTTAGGTTTTTTTTTGGTTT
>VZRL01004984.1:234949-256009 GCA_013397895.1 Origma solitaria | reverse complement strand
TTGGGTTTGTTTTTTTTTTTTTTGCGAAACCACAGCAAAAGCACAACTGCCTCCTGGCCAGGGTGAAAGGACTGATTAGGCAACAGGAACTTGGATCCCTGAACTGCTTCTTCATGCTGGGCTCTCGCACTGCTGGCAGAGCCGGAGGAGTTTGCAATCCTGGCTCAGCTGTGTGTGCGCAGACAGAGCGGGACTGTGTTGGGGAGAGCAGCACCAAAGGGGAGGACAGTGGGGGAAGGCAGCACTGAAGGGCTGTCTGTGGAGAGGAATTAATCCGTGAAATGCGTCGGCTAAGAAAACCCCGAGCCGTAAGGAATAAAACCATCACAATGCCTTTATGGAAAATTAGCTAATCCAGCCAAGCTACAAGTGCAATCTGTCTTTATTTCAATGATAATCCCCTCAATTAAAAATAGGCATTGATTACCATGCCATCAGTGCGATGAGACACTGTTGGCTGCTCTAAGGAAATAGTTATGTCTTTAGAATGAGGTTTTTTTTTGTGGGGGAGATCTGCCACAGTCTCATTAAAGTATTATTCCATAGAGCTGCATAGAGCTGTAGACAAAGAAATTGCTTATGGTTCTGATCAAATCTGGTAAATCCCAACCTGGAATTACTCATCATTAGCTGTGTTAGTGAGTGTCGTTTTCCAAAATCAATTCCGTCATTTCGGATTATTTTCTGTGCGCTGTGTGTCACAAGTGTTTATCTTGACAGAAAGCAAGATATGCTCCTCTCTCTTCTAAAATTAACTGTTTGGGCTGAAAAATAGCATGTAAGGATGAATTGCTGTGATAAATGTATGTGAAGTGATTTTTCCATATCTTTTGTTGAGGTAACTCTAGACCTGTTGGAAATTTCCATTAAACCTGAAGCCATGGCTGTCCAGATCAGAGGACTTGCCTCAATTAATATTTATTAAGTGCCTGTTTGACACCCAAGTATATAGAGAAGGGCATGTTTGATCATTTGGTTTCAAAAGAATCTTTCAGTAAGTTTCCATCAGCACTGAAATTCAAGCCTAAGTGATCAGTGTACTGAAACAATTACCTTTAAGTAAAGGATTGTCTCAGAAAATGCTCTTTTCTCACCTTGTGGTTATTGGTTGAATATTTACCTCTGGACTGTTTTTAGTGTATTCACCCAGAAAGAGGCGTTCAGCTGTGTGACAGAAACTGGAAATGCTGGGAATAAACACTGTCCTGTCCCAGGACTCATCTGTTCCCCTTGCTCACAAAAGCTCTTCAAAACCAACTTCAAGTCAGTGCTTAATATCTGTATATTTTGCCTGGCAAATGTATAAATTGAAGGCCTGTCTTTCCATCTTGTGTTAGACAATTTCCAAACCTAGTTGTGCATCTGGTGTATTTTAAAAGTGGAATATCTATGGCTTCGTTCTGGGCTGGGGAGGACACTTCCAAAAGCTCAGGTGAAAAGGGGAGCATAATCCGCATTTCAGGTGCAATGTGTCTCGATATTCATTAATATCGGACGTGGGACCTACGCTGAACATACCATTCTATTTCGTAAGCCTTTGTTTTCCACGTCTCTTCCCAAAACTCTGGGATTTGAGATCAGGGGAGACGCGATGACTCTCTGGCAATGTGTGTGGTTTGGTCTCCGGAGCAGTCACGTCTGGGGCAGAGCAGAGCAGTGCTGGTGACAGGAACATTGCACAACAATTTCAGGAAGGGCAGTGAGGGTTGCTGAGCATTTTATCTGTTGAGAGCAGGAAAAATGCTGTACGTGGAGGAGTGTAATTAGGTCATCGGTTTGCGTGCCCAAAGCCCTAGTTTCCCAATGCTTCTTAAAATTAGCGAGGATGTATATTTAATGTGTGTCTTTGATTTGCCTGAAAAACATTAGCCAGGCAATCCCCTGCTACCTACACATAATTAATTGTATGTATATATTTATATTCAGAGCTTCACAGGCATGGATTATTCCAAGGAGGACCAGCAGGAACATCTCCTCCTCCTCTTCAATAGCCTCCAGTTTCAGATACAATCAGATTGTCAAGCTCTGGAACATCTTTGGTGCTATAGAGCTCCCTGGATGTCTTTCCTTTAGGGGACAGGTTCAGGGGGTCTGTGGGCCACAGTATTTCCTGGGATTTCCCATGGAGGTGGGAGGTGATGAGCCTGGAGGCTGCAAGAGCAGCCAGGCAGGCACTCAGCAAATGCACCTCAAGACGTGCTGGAAAAAATCAGTTTCCAAACCTCTTGTTCAAGGTTGCCTTTTTTTTCTTCCTTTTTTTTTGTTCTTCCCTTTTTTTTCCTCTTTCCTTTTCTGTTTTTTTTTTTTGTTTGTTTGTTTTGTTTTGGTTTGGTTTTTGGAGGGTTTTTTGTTTGTTTTTGGTTGTGGGGTTTTTTTTGCTTCCCCCCAGAGGATTCCCTTCATTTCTTGTGTTGGTGAGGCGTGACATGGTGACATCTGCAGCCACCTTCAGCCTCCCACTGACAGCCTCTCCAAAAATGGGATTTTTGTCCAAACTTGTGCTGCTCTGAGTGGTCCTTGGGAGTGCCGTGCTTTTCTCACTCTCACCCAGCTTTGTGACACTTCCAATTTTGATCATTCTGCGGTATTTAATCAGCACTAAGGCATTTTTAGCAGCACCATGGCTCTTCAGCTTTGAGCTGTGTGGTGGCCAATCCGCCCTGCTGATGGTGAGGGTGTCTGTGAGGGAATTTGAACCGTCTGGGGTTTCTGCTTTGAGGAGAAGTGTCCTCAGGTTCATTATTCCCTTTATTGATTTAATTCTAGCTATTCGCCTCGCATCGATCTGGGCTGGTCACCAGAGACACTTCGGCTGGAGTTTTTGTCTTTTCAGGCAACTGTTGGGAGAAAAAAAACCACACCTTTGAATTAAGCATCATCTGCAAGGAGAGTTTTCTAGGAATGTCTGTTTTTATCACACTCCTGATGTCTAATTTGTGATTGCTGACACGTAATAGGCACACAGAAGTGCTGAAGATGAATGACTCAATGTGATAAAGCAGTAACTTCCCTTCCCCTGCTCCTGCCCCCAAGGCTTCATTCCTTTTTTTTTTACTCAAACTTCAAAAGGATTGTCCTGAATGTTTATGCTATCCCATTTTTCATCCCACTCTGCAAAGGGGGGGATGGCTGATTTTATCCCCTCTCAATTTTGAAAGCAGCAATAGAGAAATCTTACAAGAGGTATTTCCTTTCATGATTTTCTGCTGTTTAAAGCCTTGAGGAGAACTGGGGGTTTCGATAAGCCTCCAGCCTACTTCCAAACCTTCTGAATCCACTGATTTTTGTAATGCTGGGATCAGGTCTAGGATGCTTACGGGAAGAGAAACATCTTATGGCATAAATTCTTTCTCTCGGAGCATGAGGATTTCTTACTGCTCTGGTTTGGTACAGCTTTAGTAATCAAATAAGAAGTTTTTTTTCTTTATATCTCATCTTCCAACTCTTCTGCCGGTTGAGCTCTTCGTGTTAAGAAGAGCTTGAACTGAAAACCTGTGTTTCAGACTGAATTCTGTAATTCTCCCCCCTAATGATAACAGCAATGTCTTTGGCCTCTCAGATTTTATTGGGAAACTCTTCAAGCAACCATTTTTATTTATAACAGTGCCTAAGAATAAATTTTTAAAAGGATTTTTGAAAAGCTAGGTCTTTTAAATTGTTTGCATCACTCTGTACTCTCTGAACTGCCCATTCTGAGCATGAGATTTCACCCCAGGGCTGAGGCTGTGATCTGCTCTTTTCAGTGGGAATTCCTGTGTCTTGCTCTTTCTCCTTTGCAAAGACACCCATTTCAGACAGAATCAGGATTAAAAATGCTCAGACTGTCACAATCCTAACACCAGACAGTGTCTTCCCTGTGATTTTGGGCTATGAACCTACTGTTGGTTCAGTTTTTCTTTCTAATTTCTTTCTAATTTCTTTTCCTCTGGAGAGAAAACAATTGAGACATCAGCTGAGGAGGTGTAAAAAATAATCATTAAAATGCATTACTCTTCCCCCGTTTCCCAGTGCCTCAGGGTGGATAAAGCCACGTGGGTTTCCACTGAGTGGACTTGTCACCAATGCCTCGAGATCCAGGTGCAGTTCCATTTTCCTTGGTATTTCTGGGTGGTTTTACCCAGGCAGGAGCACCTGTTTCATATGTAAACTGTGATTATTTTACTCTGATTGACACCTGCCTTCTCCTAATAAAGTCCCAGTTGCACACCTGCATGGTGTTCCCTTTTCTCTTAATGCTTTTAATGTAAGATGAAAAATTCCTTCACAGCGCTGTGCTGAAACTGAACAAAAAGGCAAACGATCTAAATTTTTCAGTCGTGGCGCAGCACTGGGACCATTTTCAAGGCTCTCTGTGGATTAAAACTGTATAATGTTTGTGGTTTGGATGCTGCTTTGAACCAGAGCAGCACAAGAAAATTTTCTGGAGATACTTTAGGTTTGTAGTAATATGTCAGAGCTGAAGGTAAAAATCTGGCTTGGGCTGGAGTTGAGACAGCTGTGTAAGGAAAATCACTGTACATTGGTATCCAATCAATTTGGTCACGTTTTCCCCCTTTTTCATTGCATTCTGTGTTCTCTGCTGTGACTTTTCTGTTCCTGTTATGTGTGGGCAGTTTGGGCAGACTTTGGGAATTTTCCACAGCCTTGAGAGGACACAGAACCACACTGTGAAAGGGAAATGCACTCAAAGTTCCCCTCAGTGGCTTGGGGATGCTCTGAGCCTCCAAGGCCACCTGGACAAGGGGCTCTGGGCAGCCTTGAGCTGACCCAAGGGCAGTTGTTGTCACGCTGTTGGACATCTGGCAGGTCACCCTTTAATTTCCTCGTCTGGCACATCCCTTCTCTCCTCTCAGGAAGGCGCTGATTCTGCTTCAGCGCAGGTCACGGTGACCCAAAATCGCTGAGTGCTTTTCCAGTCAATGCCACGCCCGAAATGGAGCTCGCAGGTGTGCGGGGCAGGTGCAGAGCGAGGTGGCTGTGGGACACCTGTGTCACACGTTTCTGTCCTCACTGGTGGGTTAGTGCTCCTGAGGAGCCTGATGGTCCAGCCCCAAATGCCTGAGTTTTACCCAAAACCTGCTCTTAATTTCCTGATTAATGTCTCTGCGAGCCTGATGCCTGAGAAGAAGCATCTGGTGGAGGGGACATGAGCTCCTCGATCCCACCTTGGAAAGGTGGGAATCAGAAATTTGTGTTTAGAATTGTACCTCGTCGATTCATGTCTCGTAACTCCATCTCTCGGTTCCTTTCTCAAAGGGATCGTGGGTGGTTTGCTGGTGCTCACTGGTGGCCTTTCCATTTGGGAAATTTCCATTTGGGAAATTTCCATTTCCTTTCGATTTCCATTTCCTTTCCTTTGGGGCTGGGTTGGCATCTGGGGGGTCACTGAGTTCTGTGATTTTGACCATTTACAGAAATAAAAAGTGAAACGGCTCATTAAGAATAAAAACCCTCGTTTTATAAGAATTTTCATGGAAGGAACACACAGGGCCAGTCCCATCCCTTTGTTTAGGGGGTTTTTGTTGTTTATTTGGAGATGGTGCAACCTTTCTTACAAATCTCCTTCTCCAGACACTTTTGCAGCAATGTCCCAACAAGCGATGGATTGTGTTCTTGGTCAGTTGTTAAATGCTCTCGGGGAAGCACCTCCAGCAGGTTTTGCTGCTTGGGCAGACCCCGAGAGCTCGTGCTGGAGTTTTGAGGAGGAAAAACTGACTTTTGAAGCTCTTTATGCAGGGTGTCTCACAGCACAGAGCCGCAGATATTCCTGCTTCTTATAACCATAAGAGGTGCATTTTGAAAGTGGCTTTTTTACTCCAACAGACATTTTGATAGGTGGGCTCTCAAAGGAAGCATTGTTAAAGCACCTTAAGCCCATGTCTGGAGTAAAAAGAGTTATTACATCTATTCACCATGAGGAAGTTGAGATTCACAGCCAGTCTTCTCTGCTCACATTCATTTGCTCCATGCCCCCCAAAGTCTACCTGTTCCTCTCTTTCCATTTCTCCTGGTGTTTTCCAAGGGCTGGATGTGTTCTGTCCCCATCTTTTTCGTTTTTGGAGGTTTTTATTTCCCCTTCCTGTGTGTTTGAACAGGTTTCAGCTCTCACAGGTGTCACTGTAGGCGACTGTTTGATCTTAATTATCAAAGCTTTGATCTCATTTCAGGAAACTATGAATGAATTCAGATCTGTGGCTGGGGAGGGGTCAGGAGGAGCAGGGGGAGAGGTTGAATGGGAGTTGAGAGGCAGCAGAGAGGAAAGCGCATTTCTCAGTTCTAAAAACAATTTTTTATTCAATGAAGGGGGGAAAGAAACCTGTTACACTTCATGTGCTCTACCTTAGCTTGTAAATTGAATCTTGCTCTGTGTTTATCCAAGCCACTGCTCCCAGATTTATTAACAACTCGCTGCTGCTCTGTATTTCTGAGTGCATTTTGTCATTAGGAAACACCTACATGAGTGATACCCCCAATGCTCTGCTGATCTGAAGTGGTTTTCTGCAATAAGCTGATTAAAGTGAATGATCCAAGACCTGCTGAGCAGATCTGTGGATAATAGGTATTCTGGGCAGTAATGGGCTCCTGATGGTGCCCAGGTGGATGAGTGCAAATTGTTCAGCAGGGAGAAAGAATGTGCTTAATTCAGTCCTAGGAGCTCTTAAAAGATCATTTTCTGGGTTGAGTCCATGGATTCTCCTAAATCAGAGGACCCTAGTTTGGCATTAAGAGGGAAATTTTCATCATGTAGGTGCTGAACTAGCCCACATTTCTTTCAGAATAATTTCAACATTATCAATTTGTGGAGTGGGGTGGAGCCCAGAGAGCTGCAGGCTGAGCCTGTGCAAGCACAGACCGAACTCTAAACCAGCTCCTATTTCCCTCCAGTTAAATACTCTTATTTTCTGTGATTTGTTCCCGTGTGGCTCTCAGTTTTATCTGCCATGTGCCATCACCAGATTTTGGGGTGGAAAACCCCATCCCTCCACCACCACCAGGATACATTCCCTACTCCAAAAATCCATCCAGGGGTTCCTATTTGCCCTCTGAGGTCTCTGGGCACTGCCTGTGGTCACCCTGCAGGGCAGGAAAGGCTCAGGGACCCCAAGGAGCCCCGGGATGTGACTGGTGCTGGTGTTTTATAAATGCAGATGTGATAAATAGCACCTAATGGCTGTGAGAAACGTCTCCCAGCGTTTGCCAGTAGATTTGCAATACGCTGGATTTATGAAAGGCCTTGACAAAATTCCTAAACAAACCAAGTTTTTCCTTCGCTCTATACTTTTGTAGCTGTGATTAAGAGATTTGTGTTTTTTCCCCAGCGCAGGCAGCGGTGCTGGTGTGTTCCTCGAAGTGCATGTGGTCTAGTTTATTTAAGCAGGAAGGAGTTTAAGTGGAAATGAGCCACAGAAATGTGTGCCACTTGTCTAAAACAAACATGGTTTAGGCTTTTTCCCTGCAAGTGACATCTATTATTACATTTTTAAGTAGATCTTTGTTAGTAAGCATCTGTAAGTGTGTTTGATCAGATGGAAAGATCCGAGGCTGTATTTATATAGCTAAACCAGAATGTTCTCTTCACATAAGGGCCTGCACCAATGCCAACTGGAGTTAATTGGGAATTTGCAGCTCAAAGGATGCAAGTCCCTAAAAAAGTTTCTGTTTTGTAGGGCTGAATAAGTTGAGTGGATGAATAGAAATGTTGAGAACCAATGTGGACCACTTATTAGAAATTATATCAGATGTTAAAAGGTGTGTCATTAAGAGATATATGTGAGCATCTTCTCATCAGAGCAGATCTGTTTGTGAGTTTGCTCTTGTTGCAATCACTGTGTCAATTTATGTGATATTTGAGATATTCTGAGCTCACTTTCCTCCCTCTGGAGGATTCCAGGGATATGTAAACTAAAAAAAAAAACCCACACAACTTGTACAAGTATAAAACAAAATCCTCCCACATTCGATGGCTTCTAATCCTCGGCAATGAAGAGTGTTGCTCGCAGGAGCTGAGGATAGTATTTAAAATCGTCCTGGGTTTTGAAGTTTTGCTTTAAGTTGTGCCCTACTGTGCAGAGGTGGTGATGGATGCAGGTGCAGCTGCAGATTGGCCTCCAGCCAGAGGAGGAAGCTTATTAGGGAACATTTGATTCCCTGGCTGAGCATTAACATTGTGGTTGCTGCATTGAAAATATTCTTCATTAACTGTGTAATTGAACAAGGTTATTGTTATTACTGTTATTGTCGTCGTTGTCTGTCTGGTGACCTCAGCTGAGGCTGCACTGCTTGTTCACTGCTCAGAGCTCAGGGAAATGCCACACGTGGATGTCTCAGGAATCAATATATTCAGCTGTTTCTTGAGTATTTTTCTCTAGTTTCCATGAATTTTTCTCGGAGCCTGGTACAGATTGGGCTCTGATGATCTCTGACGCCACCGCTCTCTTCAGATGACTGAAACCAGCAGAAAAAGATCCCAGTTTTTTCACTAACTTAGGGAAAAATCCATCAACAGTATTTGAAGTCATGAAGCTGACTGCATCCAGCAAGTTCTTCAGTTCTTGCTGTGGTTTACATTTTGCAGGCTCATTTAGAAGTACATGGGCCTGTTTTCATATCATTTCTAGGAATAAATGCCAGCATAAACTATATCTGGAAGCTGAATACTCTTACTACTGCCAAAATGTAAAGCATTTCATTTTCTTTTTCCATTCTAAATTGAATTAAGAGGAAAAATGCCTTTATATTTTACCTTATATTATAGTCACTCTAGCATATCTCTAAGGGGGAATACCATCATATTTTTAATGACATGTAGCTTCCATTTAGCCTGCCTGCATCTTTAATATTCCATTTTGAAGAGATCTGTCTGCACATGATGTTCTCAATGCATCTCTTTGTGTGAGAGGCTCTTCCCATGGCACCGTTTCTTTCTCTTTTTATGGTTAACTTTTCTCTTTTTGCCCATGGGTGGTCAGGATTTCTCCCTGGAGCGCTGGGAGCACCACAGGGCATTGGTTATTCAAGGCCAGGATTTTACCTCTAGCTATGTTTTTTAGTCTGAGGGTCTGAGGGATCTCCAAAAATTGAGGTTCCTGTGTTAATGCTGTGATAATTCTCTCTCTATGAGCTGCTGCTGCCACCTATTTTAATCATACCGGGGGAAGCGTATAAAGCGTATACCAGATTATATCCTCTGTTCTTATCTACTCGTGGTATGAAGTCTTCATTAAGATTCACGTCCAAATGAAGAAGGGGACCATTAAACCCAGATGGGGCAGAGGTACGCACTGAGAAATTCAGATGGTGAGAGCTGAGATCCCTTCTCCTGGTAAAATGCCAGCTTATGGTTGGATCCAATTATTCCAATTACAAAATAATGGGGAAAATAATGTAACGGTTCAAGGGCACAGGCGTGCCTCAGGGATTACTCTTTGGGAAACCTTTCCATCTACGTTGATTTGCAAAGGTTTTTCTCTTTGCTAATCCCACGAGGGTTGCTCAAGGACAAAGCTTGGGTAGAGCCATAACCACAGCAGCGTGACGACACTTCATCTTTCCAGGAATGAAAGGTTCTCGGTCCAACTTCTGCAGAGCCATCACCCTCCGAGCAACGAGAGCCTCGCGTGTCTCGTGCTCCTCCCGGCTCCTGCCCGGCGGTGGAAAGAAATACCAAGTTGTGTAACCACTTTCTTCCAGATCTGGGGCCAGACTCTCAGCTGGTGTAAGTCAGCAGAGCTCCACTGACATTATTAGTGCTGCAGTGATTCACACCAGCTGTGGGACTGGTCTTCTGTCTTAATTTATGAACTAAATGTCAGGAAATATGAAATGATCTCTTATCGTCAGCAGTTCTCCAGATGTGTTAATGGAGTTTAAGTTTACCAAAAGGCAGGACTTCAAAAAGAGATCCAAAGGAAGAATAAACTTTCAGGAGGAATGCCTTACTTACAGGCTTTTTGGCAAGAGAGGGCTGCACAACTCGCTGCAATTTACAGAAATTAAGTCAGTTGTGCATCGGGACATGGTGACACAGCCTCTGTGAGAGCCCAAGATCCAAAATAATTCCACAGCACTGCTGGCATCCAGTGAGTAATTGCCATGCAAATGGGAATCACCGAGTCTCAAAACCAAAATTTAAGTTTCAGATGAGCTTGGTGTGAAGAGCCTGCACTCTGCAAGTGGGGCTGTGTCTATCCAGAGGTGCAGTGCTGCAGATTTTGGGGATTAAATGAGGACCAGGCTGTCACAAGGACACAGGAGCTCAATGGTTCTCACTGTGCAATGTGAAAACTCAACAGTGTCACGGCTTGGGGATGTGATCGATCTCGTGGATGGTGTTGAAAACTGTTATTTTAGCCAGTGAGGGTGGAATGGTTGTTGACGTTGCTTAAGCCCTGTCAGATGTCCTTGTCCAAACCAGAAAATGCTGGAATAGCTGAAACCTCACCGCCAACAAATGTGGGGTCTCAGAAATCCTTTAATTCTTGTATGCCTGGATGATATATGAGCAAATCCTCAAAAAAAAAAAAAAATTAAAAATCCATACCTGAAATATCCTGTGGTGGCACAGAGGCCTCCACAGCCTAATTTGTTTGCTAATGAGACCTTTCAGAATTAATTTAAATGATCGGTGTGTGGCTCCTCACTGTGTGATTCACATCTGTTGCTCTCACTGGGGATAGGCCCACAAAGGTGGAAGAACAGCACACCTTAAGTGCTTGAACTTGATAACTCTCTGCTGGGGCTTGGTGCCTGTATTTTAATTTTAAATTAGTTGATTTCTAGCCACCAGAGCAGCGTGGATTGCTCTGAGGTCATTGGTAGAGGGTCCAATTCTTGCAGGTCTGTTTCACAGTTAATCCCAGAGACTTTTGGTGAGGCAGATATCTGTTTAAGTGTCACTGCATGCCAAAAGGAATATAAAAAAAAGTGCTTGGGCACAATTTATTCAGACTGAAGAAGTGTTTTGGAAGACTTTTCTGAGAAAGCTCATTAGAGTTTCAGAGAAAGTAATTATCATAATGTGAATGTAGCAGTACATTGAATTTAGGGGTTTTTGCAGAGCTGGAGTGGCAGATAGAGCGGTGAGGAAACCCTTCTGAGTGCTGGAGAGACCTCAGGAAGTGACAGCATCCCCGAGTCAGCATTTACTGGGCTTCTGCTGATTTCCAGGAGCACAGGGGGCTTGCAGTGAAATGAAACTCATCCCCAGATCCACAGCAGGAAACAGCAGAGCATTCAGAGCTCTGAGCCTCTGAGGGCTTGAGGAACTTGGGGTGTGAGTCACAGTGCCTGGTGTCTCAGGGAGCTCGCTGCGTTGTGAAATAGCCACGTTTTACAGAGGCTGCTGCTGCCCAGAGGTTCCTAGGTGGGAGCTGTGGAAAAATCTATTTCTTGAAATTGCCGAATTTGACCAACTGCATTGACTTTGCCACATGGAGCAGTTGGAGGCAGATGCTTGGATCAGTCTGAACATTGAGATTTCATTTGTGTGCCTCATTGCACTGAGCCCTCACAGGGCAGCACTGGAGGGCAGAACTTCTGCCTGATTCCTCCCTCCTGGGTAATAGACGGATTTTTCACCATTTTGTCAGGATTGCACCAGTGGAATATACGTGGGCACGAAGCCATCAGCCCTTGTGAAGCTCCAGCCAGCCCCAAATCCTGGAGCACAGCACATCAGGGCTGATCCTCACTTCCCACGGCTATTCCCTGCAGCTGGGGACTGAGCCAGGCTTGGGAGAGTTCATCTGATTTTCAACAGAACTGGTGATGCTGTCCTGGAATGTCTTGTTGCTGGAAACACACATCCCTGTGATTGATAAATGACCTTTAAATTCACAGAAATAAATCCATGGAAGATTCAGATTTTTTTTTTTTGTTTGAGGATTTTTTTGGTGGGTTTTTTGTTTGTTTGTTTGTTTGTTTGTTTTGGATTTTTGTTTGTTTGTATTTTTGTTGTTTTGTTTTGTTTTGGGTGGAGGTTTTTTGCTTTTTTTGGTTAGGATTTTTTTTCACTGTTATAGGGGTTTTTTTGTTTGGTTTTTTGTGGATTCAGCCTATGAGAGTAATTACTACAGGGATGGGAAGCTGTTGCAAATGCCACTTTTTTTTTCCTTTTTTTTGGAAACACAAGATACCTCAACTTTCCAGGCACGAGGGCAGAGCTGTCTTTACTGGAATTGTGTCTTGGAGAGAGAGGAGAAATAGGGAATGTGTTCTCTTAGCATGATTTCTGCATCTGTTCTGCTCTTCCTAGCTCTCCATGTGGAAATCGCGGGTGAAATTGTGGTGTTCTCAGGGTCTTCAAAAAAATTGCAACAGAACAGCCAAAGCTGAGACATTTATAAACCGAATTTTGTCTTCTTGATTTGGCAAGACTCGCCACCTCAGCGAGTGAGGACGTCTTACAAAAACCACTTTCCTCTTAGATGTGACCTTAACAGAACCGAAATATGTTGGAATCACTTATATCTGTTTGCAAATCTGTCTCATACCCCTTTGTTTTTAATTTCCAGGCCCAGTCTGGCACAGACAACGCCAGGGCAGCACTGCTCGGATTGGGACCTGGAGACGCTGGAGAACACCTGCAAGCCAGAGGATCTCTTCGAGGACATGTAGGGATGCGGATGGGGACTCCGAGCAGGGATGAGCTGTGGACTGAAAGGCTTTTTTTACAGAGCAAAGCCACAATCTTTGCTCTGAGGCTCTAACCCCTCCTGCACTGCGCTCCTCCCGTTCCTCCCTGAGCATCTGCAGACCCATCACCATTTGAGATGGTCTAAAAGCTGAGTTTGGCCTCTGAGTAGAGCTTTTATCGTGTGTGTGTGGGAAGGGAGAGCGCTGTCGATGTGTTTTACACCCTCACAGCCTCTGACTGTGTCCAGGATCTGCCATTCCCGGGGGTCAGGCACAGAGGGATTAAACCATCACTGTGCTCAGCTTTCCCTCACTCAGCCCTGGCATGGTCTGGATAAATCATCTCAGCTTTCCTCCAGGTGCAGGTGTGGGTTTGGAATGGTCTCTTCTGATTCAAAGCGTACAAAAAATGTCCTTTTGCTTGAAGGTTCTCTGTGGCGGTATGCATTGTAAGGTGTTCTTGCCTTTGGGAGAAAAGTGCTTCTAAAGTTTTAACTTTCGGTAGAAAACCATAGCGTTTAAAATTGCAATTTTTGATACTTCATCCTTTTCCTTGAGGTGACTTCTTTTAAAAAAAAAATAAATACAATGCATTCTAAAAATACATCAGATTTGTCTTTATTCGTTAGACATTATGAGTAAAGGCAGCAGTTACCAAAGTGCGTTAATGCCTGAGCTTTTCTTGCCCCAAACTGTTGCATTAATTTAGATTTAAGGCTTCATCAGAGGCCGAGGTAACATGCACTTACCTTCAGTGGTTAGGGTGAAGAGCTAAAGATGGACCTCAGGTCTCTGCAGTTTGAAGATGGAGATGGACCCAGTATGAAGAGCCTGAATCAATTCCTGTTTAAGACAGAAGGATCCAGTTCTTTCTCCAGAAGGAATCCCACTGAAGTCAGGCTCTGAAGTCTTCTCTGCTCTATGGGTTGCAAAGCTCTTTGGTCAAATACTTGGTATTTTTGAAATGGCTCTGATTCTGCCAGAATTCCGTTTTATATTCAATTAAAAGCATCCGTGTCAGTATTGGCAGGATCAGGGGCTCATACAAGAGCATGAGGAGCTGGGAATATTATATTTAAACATTCCTCTCTTAAAAAAACCCACGGTCACAGCATTTTAAATCCACAAAGGGCTTTGGGACAGTGTTATAAATCACATAAGAATGGCCAAAATATTTTGCTTGCTAAAAAGGCTTTGTGCCTGAGAAGTGACAGGGCCACAAAAGAGCCATTCATACACCCATTCATAGGCACAGCCTGATTTAAAATCTTCCAGTGCTGATCTGACAATGCTTTCAGCAAAACCTTGTATATGGTTTCAGTTTTAAAGTGAAAATGTTCCATGACTTAACCCGGAGTGCCAGAGCTTGGCTCCATTGTGCCTGCAGCAGAAAACGGAGGTAAATGGAGCTGAACATCCCACAAAACTCCCTCTCTCAGGAAACCGCTGGGTTTCTAATAGTGAAATGTTGTTGTGCAAATAGGAAATGTTACACACCGTTGGCATGCATAATAAAGTCTGTCAGAGTGTTTATTCTTTTTTCTTTTTTTTTTTTTTTTTTTTTACAGGGGCAGCAAATTACACAGTGGGGGATGCACACCTTGGTCTGTGTGAGCTCAGCTGTGCTGTCTGGGCAGGGCAGAGCTATTCCCCACCCAGCTGAGGCTGTTTGGACACTCAGACACCTCCTGTCCCCTGGGAGCTCCTCACAAAGTGTCCTCATCACGTGGGAAGTGCTGGGGAGATCCTCCCTGCTGAAGATTTGGTTGAGAAACTGTTGATTTTCTGATAAATTTCTATTTTCCAGTTCATTTCGAAGGGGAAAAAGCGGCCAGTCTTAAAATCAGCGCAGACCTGTGTGGGTCTTTCATGGTGGGAGAGCAGAGTGTTGCAAAAACTGTAGGAAGTCAGTGGAACTGCTCCAGGAAGTGCATTTGTCTGTGACAAAAGTGAGTATTTCTGCTTTATCCTAAAACTGATTCCTCCCAGTGCATGGAGATGGACCCAATGGCCCAACTGACCAAGCCAGGTGAAATCTATTCAAATTAACTTGTGATTTTCAGGAAGGGAACCCAGTGGTAGTGCTTCATCATATATTTCTTTAAAAAAAAAAAAATTCCACCAGGTTAATGTGATACGTGGAGCTGCTTAGCTGTGTGTGAGAAATTTTGGTCTTTGCTGTCCCTCCATGGATTTAATCCTCACTCCATTCATCCTTCTCTTCAGCAGATCTACCACATTTACACTTATTTTGTGAGCAGGGTTCTCTAATTCTGTGTTTGGAGGACCCTTTTTCCATCCCGTGGAAGAGCCTGGGGTGGGATGTCATGTCACTCAATTGCTCCTCCCCTGCCTGAAATGACAGGAGACAAAATAGAGAAAAATGCCCAGAAATGGGTTTTTCAATGCAAGAAATTAACCAAACTTAGAAATCAGATCAAATTTCAAAGATCCTTTATTAACACTTCTCCTTGGTATTGATCTACAAATGATTTTCCAGGGAAATTTTTTGTTTTTCACCAGTTTGACCTGTATTTTTGAGGGAAGATAAAACATGCAGTTGTTTTGCAGAATGAAAAAATATGTTTTCATTAAAAGTTTGGACTCATCTAGAGTTTTATGCCTTTAATGTAACTGCTCAAACAGAATGTGTGTTTTTATGCAAAACAATTTGTTACTTGAGGTCTGAGTTTATCCAGCAAATTTTGAAAAGCAAAGCTCAGAAATACTTCTTTTCAGGAGAGGAAAAAGAACCTTCTGGACCAATTCTTGAGGAAGCGCTGCATAAAGCATTGCTTTTGGGATGATCCTGTTTGATTTTGAGATAATGTTTTGACAATCTGCATCACTATTTTAACTACCTTCTCACTATTATTCCCAAAAGCAGACGCTCGTGTGTGCGTGTGTGTCTCTATGTGTGTATTAGATTTTTCTTCTCTTTGTATGTGTGATGTATAAATGTCTGTGTGTATAAATGTGATTCTCTGGAGGTATTTAGTGCAGTGTGGCTGAGTCTGACAGCTTCTGCAGGTTGATCCATCAGCCTGCAGGTGCCTGAGGAAAGAAAAAGCCTTTACACATGGGGGTTCAAATGCTGAAAAATATTTAAGGCAAAGCTGCTTTTTTTTCTGGCTTTCTGAGAAAAATAAAATATGAGAACAATGAAGGCAAAATGGAAGGAAAACAAGGCAATAAAAGCATGTCCAGGCTGCTTAGAGACTGAAAGTGATACATTTGAACTTCTTCTGAGCAATCCTGACAGAGAAAAAACCCAGGATTATCCTACAGAGGGAGGATCAACCATCAGTCCTTTCATCAGGGGCTAATACCCCTTTCCTATCAATATTTTCCTCCTCTAATTCCATTCTAATTCTCTCCACAAAGTCTGCGTTCTCATAAAATCTTTCTCCTGAATTTCCTTTCAGTTATCTGTCACCCTCCCTCTCTTCCTTTTCCCCCATATAATGTTGGTCAACATCTGAATTTTCGCCCTTCGCTGACCATTAAATGATTTCCCTGCTGTTACAATTAGAATCCAAAATCAATTTAATTCATAAAAGTCATCAGTATTAACCTGCTACTGTTAGGAAATGGAAACTCTCTGCATTTTTAAAAACCTGAAAGGGAGAATACTGAGCTGCAGGAAGATTGTTTCTGGAGATCCTATGGGATGAGTTTTGGGGTCATTTTTATTCTGCATTTTCAAAGTGGCATTGGCATAAAAAGCAGGAACTGCAGTGGAACCTGTTGAAGATGTGGATCTGGTGAGCCTGGCACTCGAATTTCATGCAGAAATCAATTTTTTTTGTTTCCCCTTGAATTCTAATATGATCCAATGTGATGTTTGTACAAACGCTGGGTAAAAACGATGACCATTCTACTTTAAGGTTCCTTCTTGGGAAGGAGAAAGCTCTGTTTTGGGGGTTTTTATGGCTCTGAGAAACATTTAACCAAGGGAAGTTTTGCCATCCTTCCTGCAGCCTCACAGAGTCGCTGGACAGATGATTTTGGAAGGGCACTCTGCAGATCACCTCCCCCAGGTGCTGTAAAGGTTTTCTTCTGAATCTCAGCTTTTTTGGCTCTGCTGAAAGAAAAAACAGTGGAATATTCCTCCTGGTTAGGAAACAAACACATTAAACCAGTTCAGTACTGAAGCTGAAAAATGCTGTGCTTATTATCTTCCTCACACCTACAGAGCTGTTTTTTTGAGAGAGTCTGAGAGGAAAATTTGATGGGGAAATTTATGTCCAGAGGTAGATATCCACTCTGCGAAGGGCATGAAGGCACATACTGAAATATCTGTTTTTATGAAACTATTACTGTAGCATTCAGTTAATAACCATCAGTACAGCATGAAGTACCCATGACATATAACATAATACCACATCGTCTTCCTTTTTGTGCTTAACGAATTATAACTTTGAAGCCCTGCGCCTCATTTCCAGTGCCTGGCTCTGATTCCCCCTGGCTGAGAGAAAAGGTTTTATTTCCCCACGTGAGAGAAGAGAGAGCTTAGGCACAACCAGCCCCAACCTCCTGCTCAGATCTGACTGCATTTCAGCATGGTGATTCCAAACCAGGGAACAGCAAAATTTAAAATACGCTACACTGTGGATCTTTCCTCCTGCAAAGCATCGCTGCACTCCATTTTTTCAGCTTGTCTCACTCAGCTTTGATGCAGCTGGTCCTGTCCAAGGCTTGCCTGACTAAACACATCTCTTTCCAAGGCTGTGGCAGGTCTGTGGGAGCAGAGCAGCCCAGAGTCTGGTCCTGAGCAGCTCCTCGCCGTGGCAGATGGAGACAAAACCCTCTGTCCCGTTCCCTGCCTGTGTTTCAGCTTCGTGACTCCATCATTCCCACCACGAAGCCAAAACCCAAAGGGATGGGAAATGAAATCAGCTGTCTGCGAGCTGCGCTGATAAATATCCATAAAAAAATGAGAGCGTCTTCCCAAGAACAAAGGAGCGATTGAGACATTTACCCTAAGCATCCACAATAAATTAATCAGGGGTGATTTAGGGCGAGAAATAGTTTATGCTGCAGAGGCATGGAGGAAGTGAAATAATTTTTTCCTGACACTTGGCCTCTTGCAGGCTGTCTCATTCCTGCTCACGCAAGCCTTGGAAGGATGGACAGAGCTCCTCATGACAGCTCCCAGGAATGTTGTGTCTTCCCCTTCTCCTTCAGCCGAGCTCTGTGGCCAAACTGGATCGTGATTTATTGCAACTGCTCCATAATAAGCCACTGTGAGCCCAGAATAAGCCGTTGTTTTGCAATATCTTTTTTTCCCCTCCTTTTTAAACCTCGATTTTGCTTTCAGTTTGGTGTGGAGGAGCAAGCTGGAGATTTTCTCCAAGTGGAACAGCTGCGAGGGCCTTCCCTGCTGCTGCCACTGATGGTTCAGCTGCCTTCAAGCATTTTTTTGCATTTTTCAGGAGAAGTATTTGCCTAATTAAGCTTGGCCAGAGGTGTGCAGGGGCATTTGCTGCTCCTGAGGAGCAGAAGTCCTCACCATAAAACCTTCAGAGCTGCTCAAGGCTCCTGCGGAGGGGAAATCTCTGGAGTCAAATTCCCAAATCAGGCAGCCCAGACCAAAGTTTGATTCTTGAAATCCACGGGGAAGTTCTCAAAGCAATGAGATGAGAGAGGGTGACCCTGTTGGGTTCTGTCAGTCCAGTTCAAGACCATAAAATGAGAAATTTAACTTAATCAGTATGAGAAGATGCACAAGACAAAAAAAAAAAAAAAAAAAAAAAAAAAAGGGAAAGACACAGTCTCTGATTTCACAAAAAAATGTACATATATTCCACAATTAATTCTTCATATCCTTTCGCTTCCCCTCAGTACATGACTGATTTTGAGGGAAATTTTAAAAATCAGGCTGAAACGGAGGCAGCACATTAGTGTTTTGCAGTGATTTCTGTTTCCCAGCTCAGGGGAAAATACTCAAATCGATGTTCACACCTTCCAGGGCTGGTCTGAGTCCCTTTGCTCCCCTATTGCCACTGAGTTGCCAAATAGGTTCCTCCACACCCAGCCCTGAAATTACAATTTGAATAGAAAACTCATGAAATTAAATCCCTTTGAGGGCCTCGAAAATGTCTCTATAAATTCTACTGAGAGTGGTGTTTTTTCTTTATTTGCCAGGCTCGGTTTTTGCCACAGCCCTTTTGTGACGAATTACTTTGCATTGTGGCACGGAAATAATTGAGAGAGTTTTTCTGGGTGGGCAGTGGTGGTGCATGAGTCAAGTCCTCACCCCACTGCAGCCACCCCCAAACCTTGTGCAGCCCTCAGGGTGTGTGCTTTCTAAAGAAAAATGGCATTTTCAAAGCACAGAAAAGTAGCCTAGGTGGCAGACAGGAGCTGAACAAATAGAGCTTTAGGGACAGGAGGGCTCTGATGTGTAGGGTGATTATGAAAAGGGATCTCCCGTGGCTGTTCTTTGAAGGATTGGGGTATTTTTCAAAAAACAGGAGGTTGATTTTTTATTTCCAGGAGGGAGGAGCCCAGGCTGTGGCCTGTGATACCTCTGGTGTCCCCAGCCCTTGAGATGGGTGCAGTTCCAGAGATCCTGAAGATGTTCTCTGTCACCCAGGTGTGCCAAAAACAGGACTAGGGACAACTTCGGGGTTAAACCCTGCTCTCAGTGAGTTTAATTAATTTAAATTGAGTTTAATTTAATATGGGCTTGGCTGCAGGCCTGCACATCCTTCCACCACAAAACTACCTCTGCTCTGAGACATTTGATGGATCACTTTGTGACCTTCCAAAACGCAGCCCTGAATGTGGTCCTTGTGTTCTTTCCACCTGAGGTCAGCACTGAGGCTGGACCTGCACCAAATCGTCTCCTTTTCACCCCGAAAAGGTTAAAGTACTGCTCTGACAAGGTATTTGACACAGCATAGTGAGTTGAGTGTTTAAATACCATGTTCAGATATTTAAACGTGACACTTTCAGGAGACCGGAGAATCCTTTTTTAAATAATGTGTGTATTTTCCAATATTTCAACAGAAAAACCTTTGCTGTGCAAGCCAGCACCTGGGCAGCATGGGCAGGGATGAGCACAGGTGCAGCTTCAGAGCATCCCTGGGCTTCTTCTTGTTGGTCAGCAGAAGGAAAATGTGGTTTTTATTCCTGTGCTGCAGCCTCTTCTGTCCCTGTGTGTGTTCTTGAAACACATCTCAGTCTCCGCTTACCTTTCTGCACATTTGCATCACACGGTCTGGTGTGAAAAACATTTCTTGTATTTCAGCCTGAGGGACATTTCCCTGCCTGATGGTGTTGGATTCCTGCGGCCAAGTGCTTTGGGGATGGAAGTGCAGTGTTCTTGAGACATTGTTAATACGATAATTGTTATTATGGCTGTGGATTTGATCACAGATGATGGTAACAAGCCTGGTCCCAGGGAATCAGCTGTCCCCTCCTGTCAGGAGCTGTGCAGAGCCACAAGGTCCCCCCAGTCCCCTTTTCTCCAGGCTGAGCCCTTTCCCAGCTCCCTCAGGGGTTCTCCAGACCCTTCCCAGCTCCGTTCCCTTCCCAGGACACTCTCCAGCCCCGCAGTCTCTTGCCCTGAGTGACCCAGAGCTGCCCCAGGACTCGAGATGTCCTCAGCAGTGCCCAGCACAGGGATGGTCTCTGTCCTGTCCTGCTGCCACCCCATTCCCGCAGTCCCCTCCTGTCCCTGCCCCACGTTCCCGTCCCGCAGGAGTTCGCAGTGCGATGCTCTGAGCTGTCCCCGCTCGCACACCGAGCCCAGGGAGGATTGGTCACGGTGCCTTGCTCTCCTGTTCATATCTCACACGAGTTCATTGCAATTACCAACATGTTGTGAAATGAAATTAAATATAATTCCGGCTTATCCGGTGTAAAACTAGCTTAGTCATGCCGAGAGAGGGGCTGTCAGCATCTGCTAATTACACCCTGACAGGCCTCGGCTTGAGACTCAGAAGACATCACAGGATTTTCTGAGATCTCTTGATAGAAACCTTTTTCCCCAAAGTGCATGAACGAGAGCCAGAAGAAATTTTGTTTGTTCTTTAGGGCTGTGTTGGGTCTGTCAGTCAATGGGGGAGTCACACCTCACCACAGTTTCTCTGTCAGACAAGTCACAGAACCTCATGAAACCCAAAGTCGAGGGGAATTTTCATTGCAGAAAATCTGGAAAATAATATTACCATTTACTGCCAAAGCATTTTTGCTGTTTTGATTTTAAAAATGCTGTAGAGAGTCCAAGAAGTAAGTGTTACACCTTCTGTGAGAGACACATATGGGAGAGGGGTTGCAAAGCTGAAGCCAACGCTGGATACCTAAAGCCCGGAGAGAGAACAGATGTTTTACCACCTGCACACCCTTTTCTACCAGAAAATAATTCAGATTTGAATGCTCCACACTGGATGAGTTTTATTTTTTTCTTTTTTTTCTTTT
>VZRL01004984.1:214998-234936 GCA_013397895.1 Origma solitaria | reverse complement strand
AAAAAAGACATTAGAATTATACCCTGGGTTTGCACAGGGCTTACAGGGAAAATGTTAAAATGAAGTTTGTGTCTCCTGGGGTTAATAATGTATGGTTAGCGTAGGGTTGTTATGAAAAGAACATAGTTACAGTGAGAGCATGTGGCCAAATAAAAGAAGGAATCCAGGCTTTTGGAGACACTGTTCTCATGGAGTGGGAAGGGCAAGGCTGACTGGAGCACAGAATAGCTTGTTTTCCTCCCAGAACATTAGGATTCTGCTCCAGTGCTGATTTTTGGTAAAGTACAGTGTTTCAGTCAGAGGGGGGAGATTTTTGGGAGAGACCTGAGGGATGTGCAAGCAGTGCAACACAAAATCCCTGATCGCTAAAGGCGTGAGGAGCGATTTGAATGGGAGTGAAATCCACTGAGTGTGGCTGCTCTGGGGCTGGGAGGTGATGGAGATGGTTCCTGGTGGGTCAGAGCTCAGGAGAAGGGCAGGAAACGCAGACACAGCGAGACTGAGCAAAGGGACACAATAAATTACCGCGGGCGCAATTTGCTGTGTCGATCTCGGTAGGTCCAAGCCAAATTAATTTCGAATTGCCACAGACTCGCAGAATGATCTGGGTGGGAAGGGACCTTAAAGGCCACCGTGTCCAGCCCTTTGCTGTGGCCAGGGACAGCTCCCTGTCAGCTTGGGACAGTCCATCCCAAAAACTCCGCTCCCAAACAGCCACGGGAGAGCTTGCTCTGCTGACAGACGGACACGAACAGGAGGAGGCAGCTGCTAAAAGAATTCCACTGACCTCTCCACAAAATGCTGCTGAGCTAAATAACAGTGGATATTTGGATTCTGCAGAAGTCCCAGAATATTGATTAAACCCAGGATATTGATTAATTTTAGGGGGATGTGTGGGATGGGGAAAGGCTTGGCTCTCCATGCTGAATCACCACACCTTTCAGAATTACTGTGTGGAGGTCTTTACCCTCTCCAGTGAGTCCAGAGCAGATGTCCTGACTGCTGCTGACTGTGCAAGGACTTCTTAAAGACAAATTCTAACCCTGGCCCCACCAAACAAACCCAGACCTGCACAGAGGCTCCTATTTCAGTGCCTTCAATAATTTAAAGTGTTAGTGGCATAGTCACAGTCTGGAAATACTGGAAAACATATCTTTAAAAAACAAACATGGAAATAATCCTGATTTTGTTGATTTTTTTTTTTTGGACGGGGGGGCATTTTGTGTGTAGTTTTTTTGGTTGGTTTTTTTGGTTTTTTGTTTGGTTTTGGGTTTTTTTGGTGGGTAGGGTAGGATTTTTTTGCTTGGTTTTGATCACTTTTGATACCTACTTAAAACAACAGTGTGTGTGTGAGGGGAGGGGCTGTAAGTGGTTGACATCTTAGTCAATTCTCCTTTTCTCTTGCAGAGAGCAGAACTTAATTTAGTGACGGCTGCAGTTAATATATGGAAAGTTAAATCACTGATAAAATAGAGCAGATCTGTACCTTTCAAGGTTATAAAAATAGTGTGTTTTTTAAAATCTTGATCCTCCCCAAACACCTTCTCAACAACAGGTACCTGAATGTTCAAACCCACTTCTTATTTGGGATAAGAGGCTGATAAATGACAGATATCTTGGGCATTGGAGAAGATGCTGCCCTACAATCCAACAGGCAAATTGTTTTCATTTTCCCTTTCAAATAATGGACAAGTTGTTAATGGAATTAACCCCTTTCTGAGCCTTGTTTCCTACAGCTGCCCATGGGACATGAATTATTTGGCTGCAATTGCCTGAAAATGTTTCTGTGAAACACAGAGATGTGGTTACATCGTAATATCTTGCAAATGCAAATTTAATTCTTGCCAAGTCATTTGTCACACCAAAAAAAAAAAAAAACCAAACCAAAAAAACAAAAAAAAAACCCTCAGAAAGTCCAGGAAAAGCTGGAAGCAGGAAGAAAATGGAAATCCTAGGATTACTTCAGATGATTTTGGGGATTTCCATTCAAGCTAGAGTTTTGTTCCACATTTCCTTTAAGTTAAAAGTCTAAATCCAAAGTAACGTTATTTTTTAGAAATGAGAACATATTGCTTAATCCCAAAGTACTTTTTTAGTTGACTGAAAACGCCAAATTTTGGATCAGCCTGAAATGGAAGTCTTAATTTTTTTCATTTCTGCTTTATTTTTGATCAGCCTGAAATTGAGGTTTTTTTGTAATTTTTTTTTCTGTGTGTTTTTGGGTTTTTGGGGTTTTTTTCTGTTTTGTTTTTGTTTTTGTTTGGGGTTTTTTGGTCTGTTTGGTGGGGTTTTTTGGTTTGTTTTTTGTTTTTTGTTTTTTTTCCATTTGTCCTTAATTTTATTTGTTTCAAACCATCACTTAAACTCCAAGGATCTGTTCTCTCCTCACTCTGGTGGCAGATGGAAAGTGCCAGTGGAGCTGCTGGGATTTACCCAGATGGAGAAGGGAGTTTTCCAGAGTTTTCCCCACCCTCCCCAGGCACCCTGACTCTCTCCTGCCCTTGGGAACTTCTGAATATATTTCGGACAGAGGAAGCACAGAAAATGCTGCCAATGTGGGATCATTTTGGAGGAAGAGTTGCCCTAAATTGCCACCAGTGTTAGCAATTTTCATAGTAAAGTTTTAATTTGTTGTTTTTGTACTTGGAACAGGTTTGGTTTTCTTGGTTTCTGGTTGTTTTTTTGTTTCCCAATATTCTGAGATATAATTTGCTTTGACTAACATGCACTGATGGATACGCCACTCTTGTCACTCCAGGTAAAATGTGACCTGCTTGGGCACCTTCTTGCTGGCAAAACATTAGAATTTTGGTACTTGACCTCTGTTTAGTGAACATCTGCCAATTTGGCTTAGCAGGGACCCCTTTGGGACAGCCCTTTTTACACAAATTAGGCTCTCTGCAACTGAACAGAGCTGTAGAACTTTCTCTGGCACTAACCATGCCTTTTCCACCGGAGAAAAATTATGTCATCACGAAAATTTAAAGAAAGCATTTCCAACGCTACCATATTATCCAGAGGCATTTTTGATACTTTGTTAGTCAGTCGGGTTTGTGTGGAGTTTCTTGATTTGTTGGGGTTTTTTTGGTTTTTTTTTTTAATAATTCAATTCCAAACCGGCTGATGACTACCACAGTTGCTTTCTAACTGTGGAACAAATGGATTCTACAAACATCGGCCAACAGCTACATTCTGGTATTTGTTTTAAATGCAAGAGAGACAAGTGTGAGCTGAGAAATTAAAGCCCATAAATCTACCCTGTTCACATTGCCAGTTTATTTAAGTGATACACTGTTATGTTAGTTGAAGTGATCATAGGAGAGTGCTAATAGCAAGTGATTAGTTGCTCAGGCATATTTATTTAAGAAATATAATGGATTAAAAGTCTTCTGGTCAGAGTAGATACTCCATCATCTTTAAAGTAAAATAATTCCCGCAATTTATGACTCCTTTTGTCGTAATTCAGGCTTTAAACCCATGAATCACAACTGAATTGCTGTTGACTGGGCTGTAGGCAGAGAAATTTCTAACGGCGATAAAAAGAAAGTGGAAATTTATGATTGCTGAACTTATTTTTCTCCGCAGGTTTGAAAAGAGAACACTGAAATGTTAATTTCTGATGTCCCCCTGCCCCTGATATTTTCAACTCTAAAATGACTCTTTAGGAACTGAAAGTACTTCAGCACTTTATGTAATAAAACCATTTGCTTTGCCTTTTCGTGGTAACTCGGTGGGAAATGATGCACGTTAAAAAGGCAGCAGTAACATTTCTGTGAGCACTAGACATTAAACTCTTTTTTCATTGCATTGACATTTTACATAAGTACCGTGAATGTAATTCTTGACCATAAGTGCTGCATGAGGCCAATTATAAAAACAGAGCATAAATGGGAAAAGAACAGAAATTTCAGGTACAGTGTGCTGATGTTTCAGCATCCAAAGCCTGCAGAAATGGGATCACTAAAAGCTGGTTTTCCTCATTGGGATCTGAGCTATCCTTTTTGACTCCATGGCCAGGACATGCCATGGGAATGGCATCTCCACAAGGTTTATTATTTAGTGTATCTCTCACCAGACACAGAGCTCCATCAAGCTCCAAATGCTTTTCTTTGAGACGTGATAATTGTGGTATCATGGGATGGTTTGGGTTGGGAGGGACCTTAAAGCCCACCCAGTGCCACCCCTGCCATGGCAGGGACACCTCCCACTGTCCCAGGCTGCTCCAAGCCCCAATGTCCAGCCTGGCCTGGGACACTGCCAGGGATCCAGGGGCAGCCACAGCTGCTCTGGGCACCTGGGCCAGGGCCTGCCCACCCTCCCAGGAACAATTCCTAATTCCCAAGATCCCATCCAGCCCTGCCCTCTGTCAATTTGAATCCATTCCCTGGCTCCTGTCCCTCCAGCCCTTGTTGAGGCTCACTGCTCTGCAGCTCCCTGGGTGCTCCTGTCCCCCTTTATAAAAACAGCTGTGTTGTTTCCCATTTTCCAGTCCCTGGGGACTTTGCCTGAGTGCTGTGACCTTTCCAATGTGATGGAAGGTGAAGGTGGCTTGGCAACACCAGCCACATCCCCCAGGACGAGGGATGATCTCATCAGGCCACAGAGATATCGTCACCGTTCAGTTTCATCGAGTGATCCCCAAATTCTCTTTGCTCCCAGTGGCAGGGACTTTGCTCTCTCCTTGGCCCTTGTTTCTGACCTCTGCACTCACAGAATCTCTTCTTGCTGCTCACCACAGCCCTTTCCAAGTCCTGTTCCACCTGTGCTGTGGCTCTCCTGACCCCATCCCTACACACCTGAGCCATATCCCTCTTCTCATCCCAGGCCTTGCTGCCACTGACTCTCCATTTCCTTCTCTCTCTTTCCTTTTATGTGTAAGGAGTTTAGAGAAGTGAAATTACAAGTGTTGGGCTCTTGATTTCTTTATGCTGGAGTGGCGAGGTGTGTTTTTTACCACATCCACTCCTGTGCTCTTACAAGATATTGAATATGTAGCACTTAAATTTTATCCATGGAGATGGGTCACCTGTTCTGTGCTGGTGTGGGTCTAAGTTAGGGGTGGGTGACTGGAAAAGCTTTTTGGAATGAAAAGTTTTATTGGACAATGCCTCAAACCAAGAAATGCCTGCAATATTAAAATATCTGCTCTTTTTTTCATTTGTCAGCCTGCTGACAGAGCGTCTGTTGCTCTAAGAAAAGGGGCTGGATGTACAAGTTTTAATCTGAATAGGTCACTGTGTGAATCCCTCTCTGTAAGAGCTTTCATTTGCTGTCTGGGGCCCAGCAATGGAGCTGCTCTGTGAGTGGGAGCACTTCTGCAAGTCAGGAATATGAAAAACATTCCTTTCTGCCTTGATGCATGGTGGTGTTAATGTTAATGCATGGGTAATGTGTAAGCAGAAGATCTCTAATATCAAATCCTCCTGAAGGACGCACGATCCGTGGTGGAACTAAAGCTCCTTTATGCCGCACACCAGCAGGAGTTGTGGTCACAGATTCTCAGTTTTGATCCCACCAGGATTTTTGGTTTGGTTTGGTGTCAGGCCTTTGCTGGAGTCTGTGGAAACTTCTCATCTTTTTCCAGGTGACAATGCACAGCCACGGCTCGTGAAATGAAGATTTCAGTCCAAAATGGACAATTCTCCTGAGCCAGACATCAACAAAATGCCCAAAAATCTGCACTTCTGTTAGTTTCCTTCCATCATCCTCCACTCAAAAAAAACCTCACATGTACTCACAAAAATGTGTTTGTAGGGTTACCTATGTCTGACTCTAACCACACAAACTTGTTGAGATTATCAATAAATTATTAAATAGGGCTGTAATCCTCTGTGTTAAAAATAATATCTATTTTTCCTGTCCCAGGGACCAAAAAAAGAGAAAAAAATCAGTTTCTGATGGTTTTGTAGGAGCAGCAAAGGTACCTCCTGCTCCTTCTGACAGGCTATAGTACACAAGCTATTAACACACTGATTTGTGGCCCGATAGGATGAATGCCCAGGTGGTCTCTGGCCTCCCAAAGGAGCTCCAGCTCTCTCCCTTCAGGCAAAAAGAACCACTCACTGAGATTAATGCTGCCTTATCTCACCCTCCTTCAAAGCCAGCCCGAGCCGGAGCGGGCTCAGCTTTCAGCTGGCAAACCCAGAGCTGTGAACTAAGCCCCTGGACTGAATGTTAATATTTTTTTTTTTTTCCAAGGGTAATGTCATGGTGTGTGGTGAACGCCTGCGTGGGCACGGGTGCGTGAACTCACACAAACCCCCTGTCCTATCAGAGTCTATTAAAGTAATTGTGACATTAAATGGGGAGCTTATTGCCGGCTTCTGGGGAGGCTTAAACGTCTGGCCTTGGGAACACCCGCTTCAGAAAGATAGTATTTTTCTGTTTTAAATGCTTTCAGGTTTCCTTTTATAGAAGCATGAGCGGAGTCGACGTTTTCCTTTTGTTTGACCTTTTTACTGAGCACACCAGAGCATAAAGCTCTTCAAAGCCAGCGGAAGATTACTGAGAAAATTCAGAACACTTCGGATTAAGGCCTAGATATATGTTCTAAAGAGAAACAAGAGATAAAAATACCTCCAGTATTTTCTTATTTTAAAGAATTAGGCTGGTCTAATACTAAAGTCTAATACTAAAGTCTAATACTAAAATCTAATAATAAAGTCTGATAAAAAAAGCTAATAATAACCAATACAACAGCAATAAAAACAATGAAAATGTGGTAAAAGTATAAAATCTAACTATGTGGCTACACATACACATCCCACAAGCAAAAATTGCAAATTAAATCTTGAGAATCCCTTTGGCTTCTTGGGAAATGAGAAAAATTCAGTGGTTAAGACTGTGATGGCTCCTTTATGGGAGCACCTTTATATGAACCAAAGAATACTGAAGAATATAAGAAATGACTGATCTTTTTTTCTTGATTTAAAACTTTGCTGTTGCTTTTTTGCACAAACCATTAACTCTCATGCAAAAATTATGTCAAGGCTTTCAAGCAAGGTGTTTCTATCCATGTTTTGAAGGTTGATTTTCAGTCCTAAAAAGTCAATGAATATCTTTGTAGCTTTTCAGCACCCAAGGGTCATCTATAGTTGGGTAGTTAATATATTCCAACAACAGGACAGAACCTCTCATGAGTGACACTTATACATCCCACGGGTATTTTAATTGTGACCCAAACTATAGTGAACAGCTTATTATTACTTTATATCTTGGGGGAATTTTTGAGCTAACTCCTAAATTTATCTTAGTCATTTACTATCTGTGCAACAGTTTAAAGATTTCCTCGACTTTCCTACCTAAGAAAAGAGCTTTATTTGCTTAGCTCTCTCTGTTGAGGCAGAATTAACCCCAAAACAAAAAGTTTTAGCACAAGGCAACGAAAGTGCAAATCTCTTCTTCCTCTGTTTGCTCTGCTCAACGCTCCCCTCTCTTTGGTTTCACAGTTGCTTAATTCAATTAGGAGGAACAAGGATTGCGGAGCAGATATGTTCAGCAGGGGTATTAGCACCCATGACTCAGCGCCCCTCGTGCTGATGGAAGCGATTATGGTTTCAGACGCAGAGTTAGTGCTGCTGAGAGCACCTGGGACACAATCAGCCTCTGGGGCAGTGGGGATTTTGGAGAATGACCCTTTGGAAACAGATGTTGACGTGAGCTTGGGCCCTGCTCTCCATCAGCGCCCAGAGACACCACAGGGTCATCAGTGTGCACTGCCCAAAATCCAGGATTTTCTCATGTTTTGAGTCAAAACATGTTTGCCCAGGAGAAGGAGAGGCCCTGGCAGGAGGCAGGCATGTTACACATCCAGGAAAGACGTGTGTGAACAGAAGGGGCTGGACAGACCCTGCAAGGAGGAGCTAAGTGTCATGGAAAGGTTTCTCAGGTTGCTGCTGACAAGTACAGGTTTTCCAGGGATTCACATGGCTCTAGGACCTCTACCAGCCCAAAGTACCTCTCTGAAGGGTCTATGGATGAAGTTTTGCATCCCTAGAGCCCTCTCAGGCACCCAGCATCCCAGGGAAAAATCTCGCTCAATACATCCTTGTCAACAACAAACACATCCAGACCTTCAGACCCAGAACACTTCCAAGGGACCTCACCAGTGTTAAAGCCCTCAGCTTCAGCCCCATATTCAAAATCTGGACCTCACTGTTTCTCGCTGGCTTTCAAATACTGTAGGTACAAAAATGCCCTCACCTTTTATCCATCCAGCCTTTTGCACCAAGCATTCATTTATTTTTTTCTGCCCCATCTTGCACACCTGGGCTGCGTATAGGGTCATTATTGCAGAGAGTGGCTGCCATGACATAATTAGTGTTTGCTAATAAGGCACCGAACACGCGACACAAAGTGGCGCAGTGAAAGTCTTCAGTGAGATGCTGAAAGCAGCAGAATGGGCTGGAATATGTTAGGAAGTTTTAACAGGCATTAATCCTGGGGGATACTCGGGGGCAGAAACAATCCAAGCCTCTGTGAATTGGAGTGAAATGATTGCAGGGGAGCAGAGGTTACACCGCGTGGAGGGTTTTGCTAGAAACCACTCAGACTTTCAGAGCAGGAAAACCAAAATTGCAACAAAATGAGCAAAATCCGACAAGAATTTTTCAAGCCTCTCTTTGTGTTGCTTTAAGCCTGCGAGAGTTTATTAAGCGATTTCACAAGTATAAAATTATTGCTTCTCATTCCATTATTTTTTTTTAAAACACACAAATATCTCCGCAAAGCTGAGCACCTCAAGCCACTCAACAGAAAAACATACAGACCCTGCCCTGCAAACAAAGGTCTCCATCCTCATGTGACAGCATCAGAATAACTAACACTGCTAAACACAGAGGAGAGGGGCTGGGCACAAAAAAAGCATGCAAGACTTGGCAAATTCAAGTGTTGCAAAGTAGAAAGCTACAATTTCACACACACACACACACAAAAAAAAAAAAATTCAAAAAACCAAACAAACAACAAAACCAAACCAAACTAGCAATGATGGATGGATAAAAAGTGAAAGGGGCAATGGGAGTGTGCAGATATGAGTGGATATCGGGTTGCATCACAGATGATAAAGTATAAACACAGTGGTGCGCACTTTTAAAAAAGAGGGGAAAAGAAATAAAAATCCCCTCATGTCCTTTCCCTGTTTGCATCCCACATGCTTCCGCCGAGCCACTTGGGGCTGTGTAAAAGAGCCCACTGTTCACCAGCAACTGGGGAGCCGGGGGCAGCTCCTGCGCCTGGAAAAAGCCGCATTTCACTTATCTTTCCTCCCCTCGTCGCGCCCAGATGCTTTGCAAAACAAACAAACTACATATCTACATATCATAGCCAAAACTGCATATCAGACTACAGCCACTGAAAGCCTCACTGTCTGGGGCTGTGGGGTTCAGCAAACCTTGGCTGGACTGTCCTTGAGCCTGCTGCTTGATTTATGTTTTCAGATGGAAGCTATATGAAGCTCTTAGTTATGCCTGGTTTTCTGCCAAAAATCAGTTTGACCTAAACTGGGCTTTATAGAAACCTAAAGTGCAAGGTGAAGTGTCACATAATCCACAGTAAAACCTGGTTCTATTTTTTTAATTTTTTTTTTTTTAAATAAAGAAAGCCTACATTTTCTTAGGCTGAACTGTGCAGTTTTCACTCATTTTTAGACTTTCTCTGTGGCTGTCTTGAAAGGAGTACCTGGAAGGTCCAGATTGTCTCTCCTGTCTTGTCTTTTCTCCATGTCACGTCGGTTGAGTCTGATACCAAGGCAACAAAGAGGGAACAACTTGGGACCTAAAATTGTCTGTTTTCAGTAACAAGCACTATCTGGAGGAAAGGATCCAACTTTACACACACGTAGGAAACTAAGAAGTTCTAACAGGGGCAAAGAAATCATTGTGAGCTCTGAGCATCTTGAAAAAGAAAAAAAAAAAGCGGAGATAAGAAGCTGAGAGAGAGAATATTCACCAGTCGTGCCTTTAAAAAATAAATAAATAAAAATTATGCATCAGGTTCCGTGCCCTGTAGGCGATGAAACAGAGCGGGCAACGTTCATTAGCGGCATCAGAGTCGCGGGTTAATTACTGTAATTTGTAGGATGGGAAGTGCCACCTAGTGGCACGGAGCGCGCCGCGGGAGCGCATCCCGCATCCCGCAGCCCGCGCTGCCAGGGGTGCCCCAAATCTGCCAAAAACTCCTGAAAAACGCTGCCCATTAATGCTTTATCAAGTGCCAATGGGAATCACGGCTCCGGGCAAACACAAGAGGCCTCCTAGTCTAATTTAGCCAGGACAATAGGTCCCGGAGACCCAAGATGGATATCCCCAGTGCAGATGCATTCCTTTTAATTCTGTTTGGTTTACCAAATAGGAATTCCTCCAGGAAACCTCAACAAAGAAGTGGATTAATGAGAACCCTAGCAGAGAGTGTTTGCTGTATAAGCAATTCCGAGCCTAAGTAAAGCAAGGGGCAAAGTCTGATCAGCGTTCAGCACCAAACTCAAATAAATTCTGACAGAAGTGGGTGAAAAATGCGCCAGCTGCAGGTCAGCAAGAAATGCTAACAACCCTCAAACACTCGCCTGCCTACATTCATTAAAAAGCAAACAGGGAGAAAAACAAACACTTATTTTCCCCCTGCCTTTTGTTGCTGTGTGGAGTTTGTTTTGACACTCGTCCACCCTCAGCAGTGGTGTCCCCTGGTTTCCCTTGTTTTCATGGCTTCTGCTGTTCCTCAACCCTCTTCTCCTTCTGCCAGGTCCATCCCCTGTCTCTGCTGACCCAAGGGCTCCTCAAATTCCATTTTTCTTTCCTGCACAGAAGCAGGAAGACCCTCCAGTCCCAAGCTGCTTCCCTGGAGTATGGCAGGGAGATCCTTTCTCTTCCTGGGCTGACCTCAGCCTGCAGTGCTAAAACTCACCGACTGGAGCAGAGGGAGGTTGTTGTGCTTCAGAAAGCTTTTTTGCAGAGGCTTGGCCATTAACCATCGTCAAATGGGGAAGCTGTTTGTTCCACTGAACACCAAAAAAATTGGGATATCCTGCCGTGCTGCTGATGGTGAAGCTGGAGATGCTTCTGGGTACCATTACTACTGGTTTCAGTAGAAACATTTAAACCCCACAGCTTCCCCTATCCCCAGTGCATCTGAACCAGGGGAAGGAAAAACAAGAAGGTGATCAAAGAGCTCCTTCCTGTAATATGCTGTGCAGGGATGCAGCTGAGGCCAAAGACAAGAAAAAGAAATACATCACCTCCCTGTCTGAGCAGACCTGGACCACCTCTTGTCCTTCAAAATCAAATACCAGGCAGGTGGTTTTTATCTATATTTATGGTTTCTTGGCTCACAGGACCAGCAGGAAGGACCAGCAGTCATTACAAAACTTTCATATGGCAGCAGCTTTTGGAGAGTCTTGGGGGAAATGGAAATGTCCAAAGCTTCTGGGGCTACTGTGCTGAAGGCTTGTGCTCAGACAGGTAATGAGAGAACCCCTCCACTGCCCTCACAGCATGAGTAGGTCCACTTGCATTAGTATGGAAAAATCTCACAACCTTTATGGTATTTCTGTCTGATTTTATACTAAAAAGGGCATCTTTTAGCTCCTACAGCTGGTGCTATGAATGCTAACATTGTTCCCATTTTCCCTCATCCTGGTGGACCCAACTTGCCGCAATAGAAAAAAACCTTTCACTGGATATCTGTTACCAGAAACACTTCTTTTTGTCCTCCCTTTAGCAGATGGAGGATAAAAATGGCATGTGTCTCTCCAAAACTTGGTGAGAAATCCTTGGTGGCAGCCAAGCCCTGTGGATACTTGGTCCTAGCAGAGACCTGGGGGTGGTGTGGCGAGAACACGGAGCTTGAAGCTCTCAGTCAAATCTTGCAGATTTGGTCTGCAGAGGCATTTTAGCAGCTCTGTCTGATGCCTGGCCTTCAGGGCTTACCCAGGGAGGGCACTTTGCTTGCTGTACCTGCCTGCCACAGCTGCTGGAGGAGGTGTGAGGGTGGCTGGTGCTCATGGTGTACATCACAAATCAGTTCTCACTCACTGACAGTCCTGTGCTTCCCAAAACACTGAGCCCATCTTCCTCACAGACCATGAGATTCTTTGGCAAATCACTTTTCTGCCTCTGGTTATTTTTATTTGGTGTATGGGTCTTCAGGGTAAAGTTACTTCCTCTCTCCAAACTTCTCTCCGCTCCCACCGTGATTCATGTTCTGTGTAAAACTCAAAGCAGCTTCATGACAGTTACATTTCCTTATTTGAGGCCTTCAAAATATTGAAAAAAGTCATTAAAAATCAGAGAATATTCAACAAAACAGGGTAGTTTTCAACAGAGAGGGACTGAATTTTTCTCTTTGCTTTTACACCCATTCTTTCTCCACTGAACAAAAAGCTACCATTTCCTTTGTAGGAAGTAGTTAGTTTTGGGGGTGGGCAAATGTTTACAGCCACCCCAAGAGCCTTATAAATTGTGCAAGATGCATTTTCAGATCTCTCTAGCCCGTTTTTTTTTTGTTTATATATTATTTTGTTTGTTTGTTTCAAATGGCATTATGACAGGTATTATCTCGGACATGTCTGAGAGCCAGCCAAAAGTCATGAGTTGCCAGGAGTAGGTCTGGATCAGCTCTTTTAACCTATTTGCACTCTTTTACTCAAGGTGGGCTGTGACTCTTCCTGTAGACATGGATATATTCATCTTTTGTTGCCTGCTAACAGCTACCAAAATTTCCACCCTTCTGTTTTGATTTGCAGAAAGAAGTCCCCAGAGAACTAAAGTAGAGATTTTCCCGCATTGTGGAGGGCAAGGAAAAAGCCTGAACTCTCCCTTTCCTCCACTTTTTAGGGTCTTCCTGACCTATTTAATTTCTTTGCTTCCCATTCACACATAGCCAAGGAGGAGAAACTGTTGACTGACACTTGTGGAGTCAGCAGGATCTTTCCAGTAGGTTTTGGATTAATCACATTGCGAATGTTTGTTATTGCTTCAGCCAAGGATGAGAAGGCCCAGGAAGAAGAGATTAGTTAAGAAAATCTCTCTTAATCCACTTCAAGAGTTTGCCCTATCAGTGTGGAACCAGACCCAGAGAGTTTATTCTTTGCACAATGGTGGTACCTCCATATCATAAAGAAAAAAATAAATAAAGAAGTATGAAAGACTCATTTCTTTTGGTAAAAGTAAGAGAACAAACCCACATTTGATTATTCAGGATTACTTCTCCACTCAAGCTTATGATGCAGCCACGGAGTTATCAAAACAAAAATAATGCATGTCCAGGATGGAGTTTATCAGAGGAAGCCCAGGACAGCCTGGATTAGCACAACACTTGACTATGGCTCAGGCCACCCTGCGCTGATAAGTTTCTTAATTTCTTTCCCCCTCGCTTGCCTTGTCCCTGTGTTTGGTCCTCACAGGGACCTGCAGCGAGAAGGACCTCGCTGGTGACCTGCCCACACTGCCCACTCCTCCCCAAAATCACAAAGCAGCCTTTCTTCAAGGATTCAGACCTGGCTATGGGAAAATGGGCTGCTCTTTCAGCCTGACCTGGAGACAGAGCCTGACACTTACACCAGCCAGAACCAAACACCACCAGCTTTCTGACACAGCTTTGGGGGATTAGCCCTGGAAACATAAAACATCCCAGTCTGGCCCCTTGTCCTCGGAGCCAAGGCAGAAACACTGAGTCAGAGCAGAAGGCAGCATCGGAACACAGGAGGAAAACATATTGCCGCCCTTGCCATCATCATCCAGTGCTGCTGAAAGCCTGGACCTCCTCCTGATAAATCCTGTCCTGGAAACTGGCTATCTCAGTGTAGATAGTGCCATGTCTGCATCGTTACATTTAATGCAGAAATAATACCTAACCATCAATTGTGGCTTGTTCTGCTACCAAATGAAACACTCCATTCATAGTTTTTCGTAGCTGAGTGCTCTCCCCTCCGCTGAAGAAATATGGAGTAAAAATAGGTGGAGAAGGGTTTTGCCACAAAAGAAACATTGACATAAGCCATCAAGTGTTTTGTTTGAGAAAGTGGTTGTGTACACTATGGTTACCACTGCTGCTAAGCCTGACTCCTTTGGAGAGTTTTAATTTGCCTCTGAAAACATATTTCACTTGAAGCGTAGGAAAGAGAAGTACTGGGGGGAAAAAAGCTTTTCTTAAACGTGGAATCTGAGAACTTGCAAAAAGTCCATTGTTTCGGAAGATTTTGTGGTTTCTGAAAACCCATTGGGGTTTAGATAACTGAATCACTGCAGTGTAAGGAAGCAGCCTACATTGCTATACCTCTGAGAGGAAAATTTGGCCGATGGACTAATTTTCAGCACAGCTGGCATGGCACAACCCTTCACAGGTAGATGGGAGTGGGAAGCTGGACCTTCAGAGCCACTGACCAAGTCGAATAACTTTGAAAGGATCTTTGATTTGCTTGAACTGACCTTAGTACTGCTGACAATTAAATTACATGAATTGTTTCCTTTACTTTTACGTAAGGTTTTTCACACACAGCATCTCACGATGGGAAAAAAAGCATAAAGAAGACAAAGAAAAGGTGATTGTGGAGCCACAAAAGATGGCTTAAGAGAACTTATGCCAGACAAATTAGTTTTTCCTTGAGAGACTGTGTTTCAGATCCACAGTGTTCTTTCAAGTGACGGGAAGCTTTTTTTTCCCCACAGATGTTCAGTTTGATATTTGCACACTGGCTGTAGCCATGGTCTAATTAATTTCAGATATTTTAAAACAATGGTTTCTCATAAAGAACCATTTAGGGCCTGAGTTTCACATTTAAAATGATAATCATTGTTGAGTCAGTAACATAAAACCTGTGCTTAAGAAGTGTGTAATGAAAATAGTATTTTTCTTCATCTCTGGACTACGATGTAGCTGGGAGGATTATTTTTTTTTCTCGAGTGATATTGCTTTAGGATGGAGACAAAGCCTAAACATTTTCCCTTTTGTTGGGTTTTCTCACACAAATCTGAACATCTGAAAACAATGATTTGTCATGGGAGACTTTGGCAGCCTGAGCAAAGGTTTACTGTTTCTACTTTGCCTAAAATATTTACAAAGAAAAATATCTGACATTCACAGTAAATCAGACAATGTTTCAGACCCCTGACATAACCCATGGAGGCAGTTTGCGTGGTCTCCAAGAGGACGAAAGGAGATCCCCTTTCCCCTTTCTGGACAGTTTTTTGATTCAGTGCAGAAACCTTGGCTCTCGAGCAAGGTGGGGAGGGTTAAATAAAGTGGGATGAAAACACCGAGGGGTTGCAGCGCTCTGTTTTTCCAGCTTGATCCGCTCCTCACTTTCCCCAGCCATCCTTCACAGCCCCGAGGGTCCCCGGTGTAACCCACCCTCCTTCCGTCGGGGTTTTCTCTCCCCCGAAGCTCAGCGATGCCCGCAAGGAGTTCCTCATCCCTCCCTTCGCAGCCCTGCCACCCCCTCCGCCCGTGCCTTTGTCTCGCCAGCCCCAAAGTCTCCCCGTGCCCAAAAATCCCCATCCCAGGGCGGGAAGGGCTGGGGGAGCGCGGGGCGAGCGCGGAGCCCCCCGCCCGCCTCCTCTCCGTGCGGCCCCAGTGCCGGCAGGGCGAGGATGAGGAAGGGGCGGCTCAGCCCCAGGGCCCCGAGGCTCCGCGGGGGCTCCGGGAGCTCCGCGCCGGGCGGAGGGGAGGAAGAGGAGGAGGAGGAGGAGGAGGAGGAGGAGGAGGGGGAAGGGGGTGGGTTCTGCATCCTCCGCTTTCTTCCCGGCTCCGAGACTGAGCGGCTTTGGCCGGCCGGTTCCCATCAGAGCTCTGGCAATCGAGGGGTGGGAGAGGAAAGGGGAGAGGGGGGGAAGGGTCTTTTCTCTAAAATAAATAATCTATTTTCTTTCCCACCGTGAAAAAGAAAAAGGAGGTGTCAGCAGCGAGCCGACCCGAGGCTGGTTAGCCCCGGGCTATAACTACTGGCTGCTTCTTGTTGGTGCTTGTAGGGCAGAGAGCAGCGCTACCCCCCGGCCTTTCTCCCTGCTCAGATTTCTGGTCAGGCTCAGCATCTCCCGATCCCCTGGAGGGCTGGTCAGTTCTTCTGCGGGTGCCCCAGTGGGAACAGACAGCTGCAGCTTCCCACCGTGGGGTTCTTTCTCCTGTTGCGGGAGGATGCTCCACAGCAGAGAGAGGACGCTCCACAGCAGAGAGAGGATCTCCACAGGACAGGGGCAGCAGAGTCACCGTCTCCTCTTCCCATCCTTGGCCAGGTGCGGTTGTTCAGTCTCCAGTGGACAAGAGGTGATGAAGAAGCAAGATCAGGGCTGCAGAGGTGGCTCCTGCTCTGTTAAAGGTCATCCCTCCTGCCTGAAGCCAAGGCAGGGTAGGAGCAGGTGAAGCTGGAAAGTTGGGGCCAGTGAAAGCTAGAGGGGCAGCTTCAGTTTGACTGTGGTGCCTGGTCATTTACAAGTTCCTCATTTGTCCTGGAGGGTGGCCTGGAGACAGGGAGATACCCAACGCCATGGGGTATGTCCTGCCCTCCTTTCCAGAGTCTTGGGATGGTGGCAGGATGGTCTCCCAACCTCTTCACTTAGAAAAGGGAATGGCCAGAGAGATTCCTACCTTATGCATGTGTCTTCTAGGGGTTTGCGTGCAGCCTGGTATTGTGTGGGGGAGAGGCAACAGTGCCCTCACCATGTATCTCACACAACCCCCTTATGTCTGGGAGGGCAGAAGAGGCTTGTTTGAACCAGTGTTGGACAGATTCAGCGTCAGTGTCCTCATCACAACACTGTGCAGAGGAAGTGTGCACTGCCTCAGCAGTGACACTGCACATGGCAAGGCAGGCAAGGCAAGCAGAAACAGGAACTGCCAAAGCATCTGTGTGAATTTGCATCAAACACCCTCAAAAACGTGCCCACAACTCTTTACAGTGCCTGTTTGTAAGCAGTGTTGTATTTCGGTCAACTCTTGTGACGCACGATGTTCAAGGACTGAGAAATCTGGTCCCAGCTCGGGGCAGGTCCGGCGTGTTTAGGTGTGGCAGTGCCCAGGAGGCACACGAACCATGCAGGGATGCTCAGGCATGAGGAACCCGAGGGACTGGTGCTGCTGGGAGGTGGCGGTGGTGGGAGAGAAACCTCTCCTCAACATCCCAAGCAAGCAGTTGTGTATTTACTCTATGTAAGGAGGAAAAACAAACAAGCTCTGCAAGCTGAGATAAGGATTTCACCCAGTGCTCCGGCTCCATTCACCGCGGCCACAGATCACACAAAGCTGATCTGGTTTAAGACTCCAGATCTCCATTTCTCCCTGCTTGGCTGTCATCTCTTCCACCTCCCCCCTCTCCAGGTTGGCACCGGGTCTGCTTTGGAAACAAGGGCTTTGGGCTTGTCTGAAATCCTCTGTCAGTGTGACTCTGGGGATACAGCAGCTGGAACACTAACGGCGAGAGGAGTTGAAGGAAACCTCCGTCTGCCTCTTCCTAGTAGTTGTACCTGAGGCTGCCAAAAACGTGCCCAGAGCAGTGCAATCAGACACACCTATTTCTCCAGGCTTTTCTTTCTGGCTCCAGCTTTACACCTTCCTGGAGGAGGGGGGCTTCTGGCATCTGCTTCTCTGAGAAAGTGCATGCCAGAGGCACTGCTCTTGCCTGCATTTTGTGCCTGGTGAGGGTGCCTTAAATGTCTCCCACATATCAAGATAGGTACATTTTGGGATGGGAGCTGCCTGGAGAGCACAGCAGACCCTTTATTAACTGCTGAACATCCCTTGTAAAAGGGTGGTTTAGAGTTCTGCTTATGACTTCATCTCTGAGAGGTTTGGACAGCAAATGCAAAGTCTAATCTTTAAAAAAAAGAAAAAAAAAAAAGAAGAAGAAAAAAAAAGAAAGAAAAGTGGCTGGAGATGCATGGGTGGAGAAGCTTGGCTCGGGCGGCTGCCGATGCGAGGCTGCCTGTGAATTGGCATCGGCAAGGGAAGTTTGGAACCAGCACCAATATATTCTTTCATTGCAACCTCCGCTGAGACTGGGGAGGCAAAGGGGAAAAAGACATTTCGGTCCCAGTCACTTTCCCCATTTCAACCGGCTTCGGGAGCCAGGGTGGAGGAGGTCTCTCCATTCTCTTCCCGGTTAATTGTCTAATTGGGGAACAATGCGCCTCTCGCACCCGCCTGCCCCTCTCCGGAGGGCTGGTGGCGGGCGAGCNGGGGCGGCCGGGCCGGGCCGGGCCGGGGGCGGGGGGGCCCCGCTCTGCGGAGGCAGGCGCTGGGGGCTCTCCTGCGCCCAGCAGCTGCGGGAGCTCTGGAAATTGCAAGGAGGCTTTCGCAGAGCTTGTGAACCCTCCTCTCCTCGAGCCAGCGCCCCTCCTCTGCAGCGCTGACGGTACAACGATATAATAATGATGGGTGGCTGAGGCTCGCATTTGAACTTGCAGGCGAGCTCGCTTTGCCCACAGCTCAGTCCCGGCTCCGCAGCTCGGAGTCAGGTGCTCGCCGGCGGGAAGCGAGCGAAGGAGGGGACACCGAGCTCTGGCAGAAGGGGAGACCCCGGAACCACCGGCTCCTTCCAGCACTAACGAGGGGATTTACTCTTTCATGCGGCCACTGGGATCTCTGGACTAGCCCAGCCACCACGCTGTGATTTTTTGCGATCCCTGCAATACGCTACCTTTTAAGGTAACTATAACTCTTTTATTGCGGGTTGGTTTTTAGTGCTTTTTTCTTCTCCCCCCCCTCCCCTTGGCTTTATATATGACTGCCAGCAAACACCTAGTCTAAGATTTAAAACAATTGTTTTACTGCTTGTTTCAACAAAGAGTTTGAACTGCAAATCTTAAGCGGGAGGGAATAGTGATGATTGGTGAATTTAAACAACCTGGGGTAAGTTCAACGACACGCGGGGGAAGAGGAGAAGGAGGGATGCTCGGGAACCCCCCAAAAATCCCCAAAAACCAAAAACCCGGTGCAAAGAGGAGAACAAAGAAAACTAGGGACTAGAAGACTTCGGGGTGGGAGCCCTGACAGAAATGTTGGGTGCTGGTGGCTTGGATGGCTGGGAAGGTAGAGCCGCACCTTGGCGTGCGATGGGGCTCCGGGGCGAGACGGGAGGAAGCTGTTCCTTACGGGTGTTAAGTACACAAAGCGCCCGTGTGGCAGGAGCGACGAGAACGGACCTTTCCCCTCGGCCAGCAGTTTTCTAGCACTGGGAAAAGAGTGTGCTCCGTATCCTCAACATCTGTGTGCTCCCCACATCCCATTTTCTTTTTTTTTTTAAATTTTTTTTTTCCCCTCCTCTCCCTTCCCCCGACGTTCCTGGAAAGCTGCTCGCAGGGCAAAGCGGGTCTGAGGTGCTCAGCATCTCTCCAGAGGACCCGGAGAGCAGCGTGCCCTGAGCCACATTTTTCTGTGCGGAAAGGGGGGCGGTGGGTGAGGAGGAGGAGGAGGAGGATCGCAAGGTCAGTGGAGCAAAACGCCCCCTCTTACACCCACGTCCAGTTTCTGGGGCACGGGCTTCGCCTTCCCCCTCCGCTCCTTTGTGTCACAAAGGAAAAGTGAGAGCACGGTGGAGGGCACGGAGGGAGTTCCGACGGCGGGAAAGAGCGGGTGTGTGTGTGGGTGTGTGCGGGGACGGCATCGGCGGCGGCGGGACCGCGGGCAGCCTCCGCCGGGCCCCGGCACGGTCCCCACACAAAGGGGCGGCGGGGAGCGGGCGGGGGCCGGGGCCGGCCCTCATTGTCCCCCTGGTCACGTCCTCCCGGCCACCCCTCTCCCTCCCCCGCGGCACCGGCTCTCGGGATTAAGCCCCTATGGCTTTTCTTCTTCCCCCCCCCTTCTTTTCTTTCCCCCGTCTTTTCCCCTTCTCCCTTTTTATCACTCGGTTTTTCTCTCTTTCCCTCATTCTCTTCCTTCCTCCTTTTTCTTCCTCTTTTTCTCCTTCTTTCCCTGTCCCCCTCCTTCGTCCCTCCTTTCGTTTTCTTCCTTTCC
>VZRL01004984.1:128859-214323 GCA_013397895.1 Origma solitaria | reverse complement strand
CCAGAGGGCTCCGGGTCCCTCAGCGTGAGGGGAAAAAAGCCCTAAAAACCCCCGAATCTCCAATAATGTAAAAAACCCAACACCCCCCTCAATGAAGCGTTGTCGCCGCTATTGCTCGCACTCCCCATCCGACCCTGGGAGTCCTCCGCGCAAGGAGCGGGCCCAGAGGAGGCTCCGGGATGAGCAGAGGATGGAGCAGCTCTGCTGTGAGGAAAGGTGGGACAGCTGGGATTGTTCATCCTGGGAAAGAGAAGGTTCCAGGGAGACCACATTGTGGCCTTCCAGTGCCTGAAGGAGCGGCAGGAAAGATGGAGAGACACAATTGCCAAGGGCTGCAGGGACAGGAGCCAGGGAATGGCTTCCCATGGCAGAGGGCAGGGCTGGATGGGATCTTGGGAATTAGGAATTGTTCCTGGGAGGGTGGGCAGGCCCTGGCACAGGTGCCCAGAGCAGCTGTGGCTGCCCCTGGATCCCTGGCAGTGTCCCAGGCCAGGCTGGACATTGGGGCTTGGAGCAGCCTGGGGCAGTGGGAGGTGTCCTTGCCATGGCAGGGGTGGAACGGGGTGGGCTTTGAGGTCCGTCCTGTCCCAAGCCTGTCAGTCTGCGGTTCTGTGATTCTGTGAGGAGCAGCTGGCAGTGCCCATGGGCCGTGTTGGACAATGGCAGTGTTGGACAATTCCCAACCCTGGGCAGCTCCTCAGCGTCCATGCCCGAGGCGTGAGGTGCGCCAGGGCCGTGGGGATGGCACAACGAGGTGAGGGCACCGCAGCCACCCTGGTGCCCAGCGGTGGCACAAATGGCACCACTGTGCCCCTGCTGGAGCCCGCAGAGGGGTCCTGTGCTGAGTCTTGTGATGTTGTTCCGCCCGTGGGTGCCGTGAGTGACACCTTCCCATGGTGTCACCTCTTGCTCCCTTCACCAGGGTGGGTGCTTGGGGGAGGAGGGCAGGAGAGTTCCTCAGTTCTCCTGGAACAAACTCGTCAGGGCACCCAGCGTGACAGAGCTCAAGGTGCATTCGCGCAGCGCTGTCAGGCACGGGGTGGCATTGCCAGGGTGTCCCATGCAGGGCCACGAGCTGGGCTCAGCGATCCCTGTGGGTCCAGCTCGAGATATTCCATGTTTCTGGAAGGCAGGAGCGAGAAGGTGGAGCCGGGGTGATGCAGGAGGAGCAGCGTGTGCTCATTGCTGCTCCGCGCGCTGAATCTGGCAGCTTTCCACTGTGTCTCTGCATGGCTGTCCCAGAGCCTGGAGCTGCTCCTGGCATTAAAGCACAGGGCTGTGAGGGATGTCCCGAGGCTGCAGCTGCCACAGCCAGGAGCTCCAGAACACGCTGTGCTCTGGTCACCGCTCCTCTCTCTGCTCCAGCCTGGAAGAGTTTCCCCCCTACAGCTGCTGGAGGTGATGAGAAAGGGGTGATGCAGATGCCCCTAAAACCTTCTCCGAGGCCTTGGGAGGACCTTTCCGAGGGATAATGGGCCAAGCAGAGGCCACTGATGAAGCGGATGCAGGCTGATACGCCATGTGTTGGTTCAGTGGGCTAATTAATCACGTGGCAGAGACGTGGTGAGGCTGGCAAAAGTTAATTAGGCAGCGCTGACAGTGAGGTGGATGCATCTCAGTAATGAGCAGTCAGATGGAGTACTGGGATCAAAGGACTGCAGAGGAAAAAGAAAGTGCAGAATGTGTGCATTTGAGGAAGAGTGGCACCTGTGAAAGTGTCAGAGCTTGGAAGGTAGCAAGAGATGTGCTGTGACCGGGATTGGTCATTTCTAACTTGCTGGGGTTCCACTAGAAACTAATTTACTGTTTTGCCCGTTAGTATGAGCGGCCTTCCCTCTTTTCTTTATTGCCAGGTTCTGTTGGGTTCCTCCCTCTTTTCTTTTAATTTTTTATGTCATTCTGACTTTCACTATGAGGGTCAAATGGGCAGAGGCTACTTTTTACATGTTTAAGGAGCATGTCCAGATTTCACAATGCAGCTGTAGAGCATGTGCTGACCAATCTCAGTGTGACCTGAGAAGTTGCAGATTTTAGATTCATTGTTATCTCTATGACAATGGCTAATTTCTCATTGTTTCAGCTTCAGAGAAATCGGGAGTATTTTTGGATGGTAAGTTTTAGTCTGTTCCACACCAGGACAATTCACTTTCTGAACCTGGAGTTTTAAACAGAAAGAGAGACATGATGTTCTCCCATCTGGTTAAATTAAAATAGCATTGGTGTGAGATCAAGCTTACACTGCAAACTAAACACAAGCTGGAATTTGGTCAGAACTTACTGCTCCTATGAGTTTTTGCTGTAGTGAGGGAAGGTAGCCATGCCTGCAAAAATAGGAGCTGTGCTCTTTCCCCAGAGAAACAGCCCCTGCTGCTACTTTTTAAAAATGTGATGTTTGTTCAGGACTTTGGCATCTTTTGGTTAAAAGATGCTGCACTCAGGGTTGCATCCCATTTGAAAATTTGGCACAAATTCCTACTGCAGATCCATCTGCCTGTAGTAGCTCCTAATAAAATGGTTCAGCCCAGTTGGAAACCAGCCAGCAGGCAACCCAGGTTTGGTCACATCAAGTGAGGTACTTTTTTAGCAGTAGGTGGAAATTAAACACTTACTCAAGTCTTGCAGCTTGAGTTGGCAAGATTTTCTCAGTGTGTCCACAGTGTTATGGATTTCTTTTACTATGGGTGTAGTGACACCAAGGGGAAAAAAAAAAGTCTTATGGAAAAAGGTATGGTTAGATGGATTTTGGCTAATTGCAGTGGACTTAGGGGCAGTGCAGCAGCCAGACAGCAGACTTCTGTGAACTGCAGAGTGCAGGAATGGGAAATACAAACCAGTTTTAGAGCAGGGATTTAGCTCTGGAGGCTACAAGGGAACAGAGGAGGCAGGAGCAGTCTCACCCAAGAGGCTGGAAACGTGGGCAGGAATTGGGGTGAGGTGTAAGCAGCAGCCTCTGCCTTACCTATGGCTCCTGAGGAGGATTTTTGGCACCAGGCCTGCACAACTCTGTCTCCTCCTAAGCCGGGCTGCCCTGTGGCGCTGAGCAAGGTGCTGTTGTTATGGTCTGCATGTTTGGAGAGGGTGGCAGGGGTAATTGCACATTTAATTCCGGCAGCTGTAGTGGAACAGCACTCGGCAACCTAGGAGTGTTTGTGGGAGCCCACCAAGGACTGGAGCATGAAACCAGCCCTCAGGTGTGGAGAGTTGCATGGGAGTCACACTCCTGACCCTAAGGGCTGAAAATCAGACCGTTCTCCCAGGGTTTTTCACTGCTCGAGGAAGCATTTCAGGATAAAGATTTATAAAAAGTCAGGAGGTGGTTTTCCAAGAGTTGAGTAGAGATTTTCGGCAGATGTCTCATATTCAGTTCCATACTCAAGCAGTGCAATTTTTTGGAGCTATCCAAGCCCTTGGTGCAGTGAAAGGCTAGGAGCCATCACAGCCAGGAATGCCCTCTTCTATTCCCATGGCTGCCCTGAAAATTGTCCTTCCACAGTTGCCCTTCTCTTTTTCTCTGCCGCTGTGGGGGTGTGTGCTGTGTTTGGTGACTGGAAGTGTAGCAGCAGGGTTTGCGCCCTTACCAAATGTGGAATCAGTTGTGTTGTGACAGCAATTGCAATGAGCTTCCAGGGGTGACAGGCTTCCAGTGACATGTGCAAGGCACCCACGTACTCCAGGTCCGAGCTGGGGAAGGGAGCCAGGTGGTGGTTGCAAAATGCAACCCAGCCCTGTTTAGGTGCAACACCCCCATTGTTGGGAAGAAGAAAGTACTCCATTCTGTATCTTGTCCAATTTCTTTGATTCCCTTGTTTCTGGTCCCAAAGGGCAGGGTTGCCTTCAGGGGAAGGAGGGAGATAAAACGTGTGGGTAAACATGGGGATCTAAACTTGTAAAAATTCTTTTCTGGACCTTGGCTCCGCTGTGGATGTGGCCAGTGTGTGACGCATGGGAGCACTTGTGGGCAGAACATCTCCAAAGGAGGTGTGGAGCCACTCAGATCTCACAGGGGCCAGAACTTTGTCTTGCAGGCGGGTCCATCGCTCATCACCTTGGAAAGTGGAGAATTCTGTCAGTCTTCTTTCTGTGCTCTCAGCAGAGCCTCCTGTGTTACTGTAGGAACAGGTCTGCAGTGGTTTTGGTGCTTGAGGCTTCCTGCATTTTTGGGATACAAGGGCTGCTTGAAGGATCTTCTGCACATCTGTAGGCTCACACTGACATCACTTTTTCTTTCTAATTGTTGTGTAATAATGAGGATCACTCAAGTATTTATCTAAGCAAACATGTGACTCCCTATTTCAGAGCTGGTCCGTTGCATTTAAAGGACTTTGATGTCTGCAGCTCTGATCTTGTTCAACCTCCTCACTCATAACAACCAGGGAATTTGTACCAGGGCACTGTGTAGAATTTTAAAGTTAGCTAATAAATAGCTACTTTTGTTTTCTTCACTGCATCTTGGCTTGTGCGACTGTAGGAAGAGATAAAACTCTGGGGGTGTGTGTTAGGGTCTTCAGAAGAAGTTGATGGCAGGTAGGGCTTAAACTGAATGAAGTCCTGGGTCTTATTTGGGACTCAGTCGTGAAAAGTGCAAATTCCATGAAGTTCATGTTGCAAAATAAGTGATATCACACTCTACACTCAGCTGTCCTGAATGGCTGCAGCAGAGATGGGGCGTCCTTGGCAGTGTGCAGCCTGCTCTGTGGAAAGCAGCTGCATTTCTTCCTCCACGCCCTGGGAGTAGGTTGTAGCACATGTTTCCCAGTGCAACCAGCTGGCTCTGGCCATCCATGTACAGGGAATGAAAGGCTCTGGGGTTTTCAGCCCTGTTGGGTGGGAATTTTTAACTTGCCTCACTGGATAGGCTTGGTTTGAGGCGTTTTGCGTCTTTCCCGTGCTGCTCAGACGTTATAGGATGTGTGCCAGTTCACACAGACTTGTGTGGAGTTTGGGCTGCAGCTGCGAGCTGTGGAGAGAGCTGTGCTGAGGTTGAACACGTCACTCACCCAGGAGTTTTCTGAAGTTGCCTCTCCATGTGTCTTGCTATCATGTTCAGTGCAGCCTGTGGACTTTTTAAAAGTTAAACTTTTAAATTGCACATGTGTGCAGTACAAGTTCCACAGTTTTGACACAGTTTTTTCCTGTTCAAGACAGATTGCAGTTAAGCTGTTGTAAGGATCAGTGAAACAGAGATTTAGTAGATGTTTATCTATCACCTGGGTTACTTGCCCAAGTGAAGAGCCCAAGTATCATATTTTGCAGCAATGTCAGGAAAAATCAAGGTCTTGTGATAAAATTTTTCAGCAGTTTGGCAAACTGCTGCCAAAAATAATTTCTTGTGTTGGGATGTCATAGCACATATGTGTAACTATGTGGATGAGGGACTGTTTGTAAACCCCTTATAGTCATTGGTGTTTGTGTGTCTTGAAATGCTTTTGTAATTTTGGGGGTATTTACAGGTTCAAAGTGTGTAAGTATGAACTGAAATAAAAACTGAGAAATACTTATTGTAGACATGTAATTTATTATTGTATACCTATGATACATGTGAAGAGTTTTCCAGCTGTTAGGAGGTGAAGCCTGTAAAGGAAGTGAGGAGCAAACCCAAAGGGACATGTGTCTGAGAATCACTCAGGACTCAACAACCTGACACTCATTATAAATCTGTATTTCAGACAGACACACGGTCGTTATAACAAATCTCCACCATAAATTCTTAAATGAAGATGTCCTGAGAGCAGGAAGGACTGCTTCTGGTATCAATGACAAATATTGATGTGCTGAGTTACACAATACTCAGTGCAATACTAACGTCTTACTCCTTTTTTCTTCATTTCTAGGTCAAGATGTTGTTAAGTATAAAAAGTATCTTATGGATGTACTCTACGTTAGTTATAACATATATGCTACCTAAAGGTAAGTCTGCTGTATGCAGAACCATTCATTACAATAAATTTAGTAGTCGAATTGGTAGGGCATTTCACAGGACTGAGGAAACTCAGGAAATTGACTTTCGTTGCCTCTGCCACACTGCACGGTTGTTAATTTTGTTTCTGTGTCCTCCTCAAGGCCTTACTGGTTTATATCTGTTGTGCATGGGCTGCCACGAGCTAACCTGGGGCAGGTCCCTTTGACTGCTGGGGTCTGGAGCAAGGATGTGTTACGGCAGCTGCAGGTTTGGGTGGAGAGGAAGGAGCCCATACTGCCTCTTGGTGATTACATGCTAAAACTGAAGTATGTATCCATGTGTAGTTGCCATGGTTATTTGAAAGTTTGGGTCAGGCCTTTGGTAAGGAAAATACCCCAACAGCTGTTGCAGATTCACAGAATTGGGAAAACAGCTTTCTCAAGTCTCAAATCAAGATTTTTCTTTATTTTCTTTCCTCCTTCTTTCCAGGAACTTTTCAAACTGATTCTAGCCTTTGGGAAAATAAAATTTACTCTTTTTTTTTTTTCTACCCAGCTTGAACACTGTTACTAGTAACATCCTTAGGTAGTCCTGAACGTAAAAGAAAAAGACTGTTTCATTAGTGGAACCAATTAAAAAAAAAGGATAATAGGTTTAGATTGGATGTAAGGAAGAAGGGTCTGGATCAGACTGTAGACCTAACTCACAACTTTGCCCAAATGCAGAATTCAGGGATACAGGGATTGAGAGGGCAGCACTGTAAGTGGGGAGAAGTTGGATGGATAGTTGTAGAACATGGGATGGCATCTTTACATGTCCCCTCATTTACTCTGTGAGTTTACTTCTTAAGTTGGGGGCCATTCTTTTGCCCTACAGAATCTTAACCGTCTTCAAAGTATGGCCATAGAGAGGATGACAAGGCCAAAAAAATCTTTCCTTTTTCATGAATTGATCCAATTCATGATCCCAAAGAATCTGTGGGATCACCTCATGTCCTTACCTTGTGTAGAAAAGTCAGTTGGTGCAGTCATATTTTTGAAGACGAGTGTTAGAAGACTACATCAATCTTAATGTGTCTTTTGTTTAAAAATACTCAATAAATGAAATATATCTCAGCATTCTGAAGAGATAGACATCTTAAGTTTCAACCTTTTCCTTTTAATTCCTTTTTTTGGATATAAAATTGAAGCCTTGAAATCTTTTGTGAAAGACCAGTTCCCACCACTCATCACTATTCCTGTGATGTTTCCTCTTCCACGCTCATCTTGGGGAATGACCGCACTCATAAATACCTCTGTGAGCTTGTTGGATTTCATGTAGCCAGAAAAGTGTTTTTCTTTTGAGGGCAGGTTGAGAATGGCCCTGTGTAGCTTCTCTAAGACTGAATTCTCAGGTTTGTGTCAGGAAGGCAGCAGGAAATGGGGTGTGAGATGATGGGTCACCTTGGCTGTTTGCTGGGGCACAGGTGAAGGATTAATGGCACGATTAATGTTCACAATCAAGGTTTATGCCTACTGCTAGTGTGGCACATTCTTTCGACTAGCTGGTGTGAAGATATTGTACTTTACAAGCTGGACCTTGTGCTTATAACCTTGTGCTGGTGTTTTTCTTACCTGTTTTGAGTGACTATTTGTGGTGTTATGAGTTCTGCAGCTGAGATTGACATTTGCCTGCCTCCCTGTGAGGATCTTGCAGATTATAAAAGTAGTTCTTCATCACTCTGAGCTTCCTTTTCTTATTCTGCTTGCTCAGACCGCAAACCACCTGGCAAAGGAGTCAGGGAGGGTTTTTGTTGGGTCTCAGTCCAGTACCTGTCAGTGTTTCATACAAGTTTCACTCATTTTAATTCATCATTATCTTCACTGAAAGACTTGTGGCTGATGAAAAGGCTTGTCTGAGGCTCAGTGCTAGTAGCTGGATTGACAATACACACAAATTCACTGATCCTTTCTATTTCTGCTGCTAGACAGGGCAATATACCATATGTCCCAGCAGGTTGTTGATGAACTGAAAAATGAGATGCAACTTTTTTTTTCCCCTCATAAATTTAGCTAAAAATAAATGGAATATTTTATTCTTTAAGCATGTGGGATTTGTCTGCGTAGTCAGTAGCAACATTCTGTTCAGTTACACTTAATTACGTGGCAAATTCACTCTTCTAAGCAGTGTCACACCATGTATGGCACTCTTTTATTCAGACTTTGTCCACTGCAGACCTACTGGTGTGGTCGTGGTGGTTAATGTGATACAGCAGGGCAGAATTCTGTCCTTTTTAAAAATTATCTGGACTCCTACTTTAAGAATTTTGTAACATTTACCACAGAACAGATACACATGTTCTAGAAAAAGAGACTTTGTTCTCAAGCGAGAATACCTTTCCTCCCACCTCAAAAAAAGATATCCAACTATGTGTCATTGGTCCATCACATACCATTGATAGGGGCTGACATGGAATATAAGCTCAGTAAAAATGCTAAAGGGAAAAAAAAGGGTTATATGGATTAAAATAACATCCTGAGAGCTTCTACAGGGTCAGTAAATTCTGCTAGACTAACTGATTTGGATTGTGGCAAGAAATCAAGCTTTTTGAATTGTGCAGGGACATCACTTAATCTTGTATTCCAGATATTAATGTTAGCCAAATACTTTCTTTTTTAGTAGGGAAAAACTTCCTCCTCCTTTCTCCTTGTCCTCCTTCTTCCCTCCTCTCACCACAACAAATAGTTTTTTATAAAGCGTGTTATAATGATTTCTAAAGTTGGACAGAACTGCAACTACACAGAATCTCCTGTTCTGGGAAGCAGCACAGTTTAGGCTGGATCTAGTTTGCATATCAAGATGATAGGTGTTGTTTGTCAAGGCTTCCAGCTGGCTGATGTGAAGACACAAATTTTAAAGGGAGGAAATTTCCTCAGAGTTCAGTGCTGATATTCCAGATCACTCATAATCAGAAACAATGTTCTTAAAAGTTTATTAAAATTCTGTCAGTCAGAATAATTATAATTAGGTCATTCTTCATTTAAGAAGAAAGTTCCTGTGAGGTGTATAGATGACAAGAGATCATAATAAGTTCTAAATATTTTGAGACTGATTTTAATCTCCCACCTGTGCAATTTGGCAGTAATTCCATCACAACTGATAGAACTGAGAATTCATTCTGCTTCTTTATCTCTAACCACTGTAACTCTGTGAAGTTTTGAGAAAATAAAGGTGATATAAAAGGTCTCTGGTTTCATCAGTTTTTGGTACCATCACCTCAACTCCATCTGAATTGTATGCCCAAGGAATTCTAGTTTGGTAGGCGTGGATGGAAAGGATCTGAGAACTTCTGTTCAGAATTCTGTGTCTTCCCTGTCAGTTCATTTTTCTCTTTTCCTAGTCAGTACTTTATTATTGAAATACCTGGGCATCAAGTTGATTACTCTTGTATTGAGCCTTTTTAGATAACACCGTTAATACTTTATCCTGTAGAAAATCAGCTGTCTCTGTTAAAAATAATCAGGTTAATGAGCAATTTTCCTTTTTTCTTCTATTTTCTCCCCTCCCTTTTTTTTTTCTTTTCTTTTTTTCCCCCTCTTCTTTTTTCCTCTTCCTTTTTTGCTCCTCCCCTTTAATGCTCCCCTTTTGCCCACCCTTCCATCCCATCACTTAATCTTCTACTCTTTATGGAGAGATTGTATTTTTTATCATAGACAAACAGATCATTTTCATGTCCTGGTGTCTCCTATTTCATGTATCACTCTTTTGATGGGTAAGATATTAAGTTATTGTGCTTCTAAGCTTTATGGATCCTGGCTCCCTTCAAATTAATGATGACCATGTTCCACCTTTCAAAAAATGTTAGAATGAAGGACTGTGAAAGCTGCTGTTATGCATCCCCTTCTAATCTTCATTAAGCCATTATGTGAGATGAAATAACATCATACAAAAAAGGTAAATCTACCAGAAACCCTCTCTTCAGTTGCAGCATGCAGGCTGGATGAGCAGTAGTCAGCTTCCCCCTCAGGGTATTGTCAGATGGCAGCATTTCACTGTGAAATGTTTGCAGCTGGAGATGACATAAAAAATGATAAAGGTCCTGATCATGTCAAGTCTGAGCCAAGTAGAGACTTTCTGTGTGCTTTACTTCCTCCTTTGCTTTTACATCCTGAAATATTTCATTTCTGCGATGTGTTAAAGACCCTGAGGCTACAAGGAAACAACTTTGAAAGAGTGACTATTTGGGAGACTCTCACTGGAAAGGCTTTTGTTTCAACACGTATGCAATAAAAAGAATTAACCCCTGAGAGAACAGTGGGGTCGGGCATGACAGGGCTGTGTGTCTCTCTGAGGACAGGAAAAACTGCTGTGAGGTGAGGCAAGGTGTGAACATCAGGAGCTACCTGTGAGTTGAAGAAACAGCTCGTATAGTTCATCTGTCCCCTGAAATTTCAGACCAGTTTCCGAAGGTCAGTAAGTTCATGACCATAACAAATGGAGAAAATAATTCAGAATGAAATTTATGCACAGAGAAACGGGCTCCATCAGCAGCTTGAGATGTTCCAAGATTGGTACAAAGTCTTTTTCAGCTTATACTCCCCAGTCCTGTTACAAATCAGCTAAAGTTCATGGATTTCAGGCTTTGCACAAGTGAATCATTAAACAACAATGAAACATATCTGTTTCCAATTTTGCTGTTACACTGATATGATTTCTCCTTTCTATCTTCTCCCTTTCTCCCCTTTTTCTAGTTAAAGCAGAAAAAAAAACCCTGGTGAAGGGATCTCTCTCTGGAACTTCAGTCCTGCCATGCTTTTTTTCCACCACGCCCACCATATCCTCCAGCTACGCCGCCGAGTACCTCCGGATCAAATGGTCCAAGGTTGAACTGGACAAAAGTGGGAAGGATGCCAAGGAAACCACGGTCCTGGTGGCCCAAAATGGCAACATCAAAATAGGCCAGAGCTACAAGGACAGGGTGTCTGTCCCGAACCATTCGGAGGAGACCGGGGATGCCTCACTGACCTTCTCCAAGCTGCGCGCCAGCGATGCCGGGGTCTATCGCTGCGACGTCATGTACGGAGTGGAGGACACACAGGGCATTGTCTCTCTGGCTGTTGAGGGTAAGGATTTGCCTGTTTTACTTCTAACCGACAGTGATTCCAGTTTAAACAGCAAAACTTAGTAATTAACACAAAACTAGAGAGGATTTAAAGCAATTTGCCCTTTGCATAGGGTGAAAGGAAGCACCTTATGGTGAAAGAGATGAAAACTTGGGATGAAAAGAAATAGATGAAGCTGTGGTTGGCTTGATGTTCCAAATTATGCTGCCAACAAAAGTGGGATCCACTCTTTCTGGGACAGGAATGTTCCAGAAAGTACAAAAGAAGTGTTTCTTTTTGCCCAGTAATAAATTTTGGATAGGCAGAAGGAAACTCATCTGAGAGAAGCTGCAGGAATACAAGTAGGGAGGTGTTTGCTAAAAGTGGGGCATGCAGGGATAGCAGTTTACATGCTGTCACTATTAGGAAATAGCCTCAGGAATTTTGGGAGGGAGAAATCGACATGTGGAGAGACAGAAGAGACAGGACTTGCAGAACGGTTGAGGTTGGAGAAGACACCTAAGATTATCAAGTCCAAGCATTAACCCAGCACTACCATATTCACCACTAAACCAGGTCCCCATCCAAACACCTTTTGAACCCTTCCAGGGATGGAGACACCCTCTCTTCCCTGGGAACCCTATTCCAATGTGTGACCACCCTTTCAGTGAAGTTGTACTTCCTGATGTCCACCCTGAGCCTCCCCTGGCCCAGCCTGAGGCCGTTCCCTCTCCTCCTTTCGCTGTTCCCTGGAGCACAGCCCGACCACCCCGGCTGTCCCCTCCTGTCAGGAGCTCTGCAGAGCCACAAGGTCCCCCCGGTCCCCTTTTCTCCAGGCTGAGCCCTTTCCCAGCTCCCTCAGCCACTCCTGGGGCTCAGCCCTTCCCAGCTCCGTTCCCTTCTCTGGACATGCTCCAGCCCCTCAGTCGAGGCAGTCCCCAGCACAGGGACGGTCACTGCCCTGCTCCTGCTGCCACACCATGGCCAGGACTGCCCAGGGGCCATTGGCCTCTTGTCCGCTTGGGCACCCCTGGGCTCATGTCCAGCTGCTGTCCCCAGCACCCCAGGGCCTTTCCCAGCTTTTCCAGCCCCTGTGTCCCAGCCTGGAGTGTTCCATGGGGTTAAGCAAAGCATAAGTGTGAGTGGCAGAAGGAGGATGTGACATGTAAGAGTTCTCCCCTCAGAACTTGCTTGTGGAGCACGGTAAGTGCGGCACAGAGGCTGCTCCAGAGCCGCGCCGGGCTGGCGCTGAGCCTGAGCTAACAGGCTGTGCTGAAAGGCAGGACATTCACCCAGGCTCTGTGCCATGCACAGGCAAGTCCTGCACCCAGGTTTCTGCCTGTGCTCAGAACAACACTGAACTGTGGATGGATCTCCTCGGACGAGCCTTGCTTTGGGCCCTGCCTCGTACACCCCTTTGCAGTTTGGTGTTTTTTAGAAGTTCAGTGTTTACTCAAATGAATGAATCCCAAAACAAACATTAATATCTGCTGCTGGGAATCATGACTTTGGCTCAGACCTTTTTGGTGAGCTTAGTACTGTATTGTTCTTCCAATATGCCTAACCTAATGTGAAGAGTCTGTTGGCACTAATTCAGCGAAAGGATTTGAAGGTGTGGCCTTAATTTGGAAATACAATAAATCAGTGTAGCCATTAATGTCTGCATAACTTCATAAACTGTTAGGTCCTAATGACAAAAGCAAAAGAAATCCTGGTTTGAACATTACTGTTCTTAATGAGTGTACCTGGCATTCCTTACTCCTTTTCAAGTGTTCCCTTGACTACATATCTATATCCAGGAGCAGCAGATGTATATGACAATAAAATATGGGATGATTTATGCTGATACTTTAGCTTTTGTAGTTGCTGCTCCTGTGAAAATACTGTGAAGTGTTGAACTGATTAGATTTATGATTTTACCTCAATGAAAATTTCACACACTCCATTTTCTTTTTGCAACTGTTCTTTTCCATGACTACTTTAATGTCAAAATTTCAGGAGAGGAAAAAGCTAGGTCTTGACCCAAATGGAAAATCACTTTGCTAGACCATCATTTGTGCCCTCCATTCTCAGTTTTCTGCATTATGTAAACAAATGGCATTTATTAGACTCATAAGAACTTCATGTGAATGGTGCGCTCAAATCTTCTGCCCTGTTTTCAGTGTGGCTTTATGGTTTCTTATGATTCCAGCTTTTATTTATAAAACCAAAACCCATTAGCCCAAATATAAATTATCTCCACGGTGCTGTCTTTTTCAATCTGCACCCCAAAATGACATCAGCTGAAGACGCATGATCTCCTGTCCTCCCCCTTTGCGCATTCTGCATTGTCTGTCCTGAGTGGTGTGCAGGGAGGTATTTCCGTGTTTACTGAGGTAATTCCAGAGCTGAGGGATAGCCTGGTTCAGCACTGTGCTTTGGTCAGCTCTCCTGGGTGGAGCTGGGACTGCTGAAGTCCTGGTGAAATGATCACCAGTTTTGTTATTCTGCTCATTTTGTGCTCAAATGAAGCAGGCCAAAACTGCTGAAGCAGGTGTAATTCCTCTTCTGCCATTACGATGAATTTGTGGGGGTTTTAAATGCTTCTTTGGGTATTTTTAAACCCTTTTAAAAAGGGCTTCTGTTCTAGATATTTTCAGGCTCTCCATTTGTTTTATGGACACTCCCTAATTTTAAACTTTCAAACAAAAAGCGTAATGCAGCATCAATGAAACCAGGAAGATAAGATTAGACGGCTGGCCTGCTTGGTTTTCAAATTAACCTTTGCTAGTAGCATAATAGATAGCTGGGGAAGCTAACTTGAATAAAATTACTGTAATTGCTATTTCTCTCCTTTAGGTGTGCTGGGAATAAAAAACTGCTGTTGAGCACACTGTGCATCAAATGAGTGTATTTTACCAGTGACAGAATGTATTGTGAATGAAAAATGGGATTTCTGAGGAAGAACAATCTTCTCTGTAGCATACAGATTTTCCCAGGTTAAGCTGAATAGTGGGTATTAGTCATTGAAAGCCAAACTTGTAATGCTTAATTATTTTTTGCCTGAGCCTCGAGTCCAAGACTCTGCAGAAGTTGTGACTGTACATCTATTTTGTTTCTGTTTCGCTATCAGAACAGACAAATTTGATAATTTGCATACAAATATCCAGTTAATTTGTTGTTTTAGATGCCAAATGAGCTTCTGAAGTCAGATTCACATGTTATTAATGACAAACTCATTCTGTACCATTTCAGATAAAAGATTTGACTGTCCCAGGGCCCTGTTCCAATGAAAGCCGCAACAGCTGATATCAAAGGGCAAACTTAAACGTTTACCCTATTGCTGTCAGAGATTTGTCACCCATGGAATTACCCACACAGAGGCTTTGTGTTATTCAGTCCTGAACAGATATGGGGCCTTTTTTTCCGCTTGTTTTTTGAATGTCTGTAGATTTTCATTATCCACGGGTGGATTCCTGGTTAAGCCACCACTTAACCACAGCTGGTTGTCTTATCATTCACAAGGAAGACATGTGTTTCATCACACACTTTGTCTCTGCATTGCCTATTTCTGCTACATCCTTTTTTGACAGGTGAAAGTTTTCTGACCAATGACAGGATCTTGGAAATTGATATAATTCTATGGCCTTCTTTTGCTTTGGTTATAGGGATTAACTATGCCAGTTATTTGGGTATCAGTAGCTGCTTATATTTGGAAATAGACAATCTTTAAGGTCCCTTCCATCCCAAACCATTTAATGATTCTATCTCACAGACATCATCATGACACTGAGTTCACATGAGATCCTGTATCTGCTGTGCAGTGCTTGGCTGTGTGTACATCAAACAGAGATCAAATATGTTGATTTGAACACTGCTTAAATGTCTCATCTTAGTGCTTGTTTTGTTTTGTTCTAGGGCTGTGAACATTTGTGTTTGGGCTGGGGTGGCTCTGTGTGCACAGTCCTGGGGATCTGGGAAAGCCATAACAAAGTGTAGGAGTAGGATGACACATTGGGTGACTCGATCCAGTTCTCCTTTGGCATTACAAGGATCCACGTTATGTGCTGAGCTGTGCACCCTAATCTGGCAGAGAACACCCATCCATGGGGGTCAGGTGCTCTCCACACTTCACCCCTGAGATCAGTGCTACTGTTTTGCATTTTGCACTTGGTGAGAGTGTAAAGGGAGGAGGGAAACAATTAATTTTAGCCCATGCAGGAAGTTTGGGGCAGCCAGGTGCCTGCCCTGCTCGGTAATCGCTCCTGCAGGACTGCCTTTGGGGCAGGCAGGTCTGCGGGATCACTAGAGGGGCACTTTCCTCACACTGGATACTCCCTTTCCTGTTACTAATCGTGGGAAATACTTTCCTGACACCCTGGTTGCAGCTATAATTACACTGACCCCTGAGACAGGGATATTTCGTGTTTGAGATGGATCTAACAGCACGGCAGTGTTAGATGCTTCAGCTGCTCACAAGGAGAAGAATGGAGAATCTTAGAATATATTGCATTGGAAGGGACCCACTGGGGTCATCCAAGTCCAATCCTGGATGTGTAGAACAAGTCATTCATAATCATTTTCCCTTACACGTGTTTTCTTCTCTGCCTTATTGTGCATGTTCCTCTTTGACTCAGGAACAATTCTTCCTTTGTGCACTACTGTAATTTCATCTCTCTACAGTGTTTTGTGCTTTTCTTCTAACCTTTCTTGGTGTCATTAAACCTACAATTTAAACTGTATCACGCTGGGAGTCCTTGGCCTCTCAGTTTTTGGATGTTCCTGGGTGAGATGAGATCTCTACATTAAATATCACTGGTCACCAGTTAGAGAGATATATAAATGACTCTTTTAGACTCAACTTGTAACCTTTAGGCAAAGGCACCTTGAGTGAGTTGAATCCCAGAAAGGATTTTATAAAAAGCATTGCTGTACCTTTCTGTGCCCACATTTATTCATTCTCTCTAGTTATAATGAAATCCACTTTTTGTAAAATAGTTTTGAGCTACCTTGTGAAAAGCCTACCTAGATGTGAAATGAGACAGTATGTTTCATTCTGGAACATTTTTGAATATTTAATGAAATCCTTGTTTTGTGTGGTGCTATGATATTGGGCAATTAACAAGAACATGACCCAATATACTCAAAATTAAGAAGTCTGAACAAACCACTCATTCAAGGTGATTTTTTTTAATCCTCCTTGGAGATAATTTGATTTAAAGGGATCAAAGTGACAAGTGGGATCCTTCCATTTTTTTTCTCTATTCTTTTATCAGTGCTTCTTAGTGATTTTTGTTTTTTTTTGCCAAAAGTGAGAGCACTTTATTATTTTCTAACTGATCTTTTGGGATTCCACTCTTTTCATGGGCCTCATTTTCTCAGTTTCTGTTTGATTCTGCTGCAAACCTGAAAGACTTCTTCCCCCCCCTTTTTTTTTTTGTTTCCTATTTAAAGCCTGTAAAGACAATCCCGGGCTTAAGATACTGATCTCGTTAATGGAAAGAAACAAGAATTAGGGAAGCAGCGGTAGATGGTAATTCACATTTTCATTTTTATGCAAACTTGTCTTTCCTGCAAGCATTATAATGATAATAAATGAAAGTTGTTTCCGGGTGTGGGAATGTTGCCGCTCAGTGATGCTCTTAGTCCTGTGAGATTGTGTGCTGACAACCGAATTGATCTGTTCTCTCTGCAGCAGAACTCCCCTCCTTTATCTCTTAAGTAGGCATTTGAAGAGGTGCTTTTACTTAATCTTTTGGACTTACCTGTCTTGAAACCTTACCACCTCTTGATGTTGAACTTCGCTGCTGACTAAAGGATCATGGGCTGCTGCCTTTTTTCAACTTTGTGTTTTGCTCTCCTGCATAATGGATCCCGAGGAATCTTCCTGGGAAGGGGAGTACCATTGGTAGAGGCCATCAAAGGATGGCAGAGGGAAATTTATTTCTGGGTGGTAAAGAACCAGTGTCTACATGCAAGGCGTGCCAGGAAGAGGGGAGGAAATGTTCTGGCCAAGCTGCTGTGTCCCTCTCGCAGAGTTTGGGAGCATGGCAGCCTCTCGATGGGCAGGCTGGGGTGGTCCTGCCTCAGGCTGGGGTGCAGAAGCTGTAGTGGGGGAATAAAAAAGAATAAAAGCACAGGTGAAGCTCAGCGTTGATCCCAGTCCTTATCTAGACCTGTCCAGAGGAGTCTCTGTGCCTCTTCACCTGTGTGCTGTGAGGATGGACACAAATATCTTACACAGAGGAGCAAAGGGTGAGTTAGTGCAGGAGTGTCTGTCCCTGGAGAGCAGGGGCTAGCAGGGCAGGGTAGGGAAGGCACTTTCCCACCGAACGGTGAGTTCCCTGAGGCGCTTGGCAAGGCGAGCCTCTTCTTCTCAGGTTGCCAAAGCCCGAGACAGGGGTCAGAAGAGGGTGCAAAGCCTCGAGAGAGGGACACAAATGAATTATTCATGCAGAGAACTGAAAATGCTGCCCTATTCCTTCCTTTCATTCCGTGCTCAGTCCTGTAACCTGTACTTTTGGGGTGTGTTTGTAACATAAATTGCCTTCTGCATTAAGGGCGGGGAGAATCTGAACTGTGGGGTAGCTCTGGCAGTGGGCTGGGGTTATTTCAGGGGTCTGTCCAAGGTCTGAAGCCAAAAATTAACAGAATAAGAAGCACTGCCATCACAATCTTTTCTCTTTAGATATCCTTTGCTGTGTGAGGCAACTTCTGAAATTCAGGCTTTATGTTGCCACATCCAACGCTGCATGTGGCAGCAGCATGAGCTCACTAGTGAAAGTGAACTATAATTTATTAGCCATACCAGGAGCTAATAAACCAGCTTCCCCTGCAGTTCCACAGGGTTTTGATGCACAGCAAAGTTGCAGCCCAAAGGGGTGTAACCACAGAACTAGGCTCTTACCCGTGGAAATCCTTGCTTGCTAAAAGTTAAGCACTTTACATTTTTGTTTTCTGGTCTAAGACATGAGATAAGCGACTAAAAGATGTTCACCCTTGCTCTGACAGAAGTGAATTTGGGATGCTACAAATTGCTTTCCTATGAGTGCTCTTTCTTGCTGCTACTCCTTCCTGTAATTACACTGATTTTGTTTGCCAGATGTTCTGTGACAACATTATACTGCTGTAGTCTGTTTTCCAGTTGCTTTATTTGTTCCTAGGACAACTCCTTTCTTGCGTTTTCTTTCAGGGAGGAAACAGACAAAGGGGGAAAAAATCCTTTACAAATGTTTCAAAGTGCAAAGGCCCGGACAATGGGTTTTGCCCCTCTCTCTGTCTAACTGAAACAATGAAAGTCCTGCACTTTAATCTCCTTAGCCCCAGGGGTTCTTCTAATTATTGCAGCTGTTGCACAGGCTTATTCATAGTGACGTCCTCCTTCCCATTCATCTCGGAGGCTCTTTCATGTCCATTAGCTCCTCGCTGGAAATGGAGGAGCCTCCAGCTCTGAGAATAGGTGAAGTTTACCTTGTGCATCAGGGCGATGAGAACAAAGCATTCCCCGAGTTCCTTTCCAGGATTTACAAATGACCAAAGGCTCTTCTTTTGCCTCTGCGAAATCCACTTTAAATTGGCCTGGATATTAACTCTTTAGTCCTGCCTTATTCAGGTATCACACGGGTCTGCCAGGGTAGAAAGTGTATTGGTGCTTCCAATATGGAAGAAAAGGGAGGGATTGAGAGGTGAAATAGCTGTTTGTGGAAAATGCACTCACACGTTTAAACAGGAGGAAACTTAAAAAAAAAAAACCAACTTTGAAGAAATCTGTTGCTAACCCCTCTAATGCAACAAGCCTTTTTTTTGGCTGAACTGAGAAGCAGAAACTCCTGTGCCCAGTTTGAAGACACACAGTATCACTTGAGCAGTCTTGGAAAAAAAATTTAAAAAGAGAACCAATTAAAATTCATGCAAAATGCATTTTAATTACGATCAAAACAATAAACTGAATTAAGAAATTGCTTAGTGTATTTGGGCATTTCTGACTTAGCATCAAACGTGCTTTTCTACAGAAACACCAATGCTACCACGGAAAAGGTGTTTTAAAATGTTTGCATATGTTCAAAAATAACATATAGTAAAGCCAGATACACAACTTGTGAATATTACTATGGATTCATAGTTATGACACAAGGTAAATATTTTATCTGCTTCTGTTGTGAGCTCTGTAGAAGTTGCCCATTTTTAAATTCTAGGTCCAAAACACCAATTCTAGGTTCAGGCCACCTGAACTTGTGTTTTTATTTACTGCTGTACTACTAATATAGCAATGCTCACTTATACCAGCAGGTGTTTTGCTCACAGTGTCAACCAATGTTACTAAGTTCTGAATATATGAAAATAAATATTTTTATGCATACCGTGTGTTAAAAAAATATAAATCTCCAGGTAGTATTTTTTGTTATTTTAAGTTTTGAATGCCAACGTTGTCTTTGTGTTGTGGGGTGGTTTAGCAGTGAGGCTGTGTGGAGCAGGGTGTCCCTCATCCACTCTGAAATGCTCCTCTGGCTCCCAGCACAGGATGAAGATGCCCTTTGGAAGCTGTCCCTGTTCTCTGCTAGTTCTTGAAATCCACCCAGAAATTGTTTGGAACAGTGTTGTGGGGCCTGAGCCAAATAATGCAGTGAAATAACCTAACAATTTAACACCCTAAATGACTGAATTTCAGGCACCTGGAAAATTTAATTTAGTGATACAAACGCAGCCATAATTTTTCTGGGTGGATTCTTCACTTTTCACTGCTGCCAAAACAACACTTGGATCCATTTGAAGCTGAAATCACACTGATGCTTGGAACAAGCTGCTTGTGATGGGTTTTGTCAGTGGTTCTGAAAGGTATTTTATGGGGATGTTGGTTGTCTGCAAGCTCCCAGTTAGTGGCTGCAGCTGGTGTGCGGCTCCCGATGAAATGATGGAATGTGGGGATTCCCAGCCTTTCCTCATTTATTTCCTGTTTCTCTGCAAGTGGCTTTGATAAAAAATTATGTCTGATGGCTGAGTAGTTTTCAGATAATATTTTCTACATTAATTTCTTAGTGAATCATGACAAGAAGAAATATATATTTTCTATTCATTGGCCATATGGAGATTTTTGATGACTAGCAAAATTTTACCGAATTTGTCTGCAGGAGAAAAGATTTCTTAATATGTTGGGACTTTTTGCATCAACAGTTTGCTAAGTGACCTATATTTCTGTTCTACCTTTCAACAATGCTCTAATAGCAAAGACTTGTTGTTAAATTATTGTTACAATATCACCATTTTCCCAAAGTGTATTACACTATGTTATTTCCTCATCATGAAGTACTCCAGTAAAACCATCAGAGGAAAGGAACATTTTATGGTTTAGGGTTTTTTTTTTGTTTTCTTTGTTTGTTTTGTTGCCACTCTGTGGATGTTTTATGGTGTTGAAATGCTTCTGAGGATTTTAGAGTGCAATAAGCGAGGTATTGCATGGGACATGCCTTTGATGCTAAACTGTAAAAGACAGTGGTAATAGGGGGAAATGATTTTGCAAGGTGGAATGGCTGTTTTCTGCTACTTCAGTGCCCTTTATGGGTTGTTTTAGCTGTTGTCAGATTCAGTGGGAATTGTGTGTGTGTGTGTAGAAAACAAGAATGTGGCTTCTAGACAGATCCTGTCTTAACCAAAGCCATCTCCACTCCAGGCCTCCCTCTCCAAAGGAATGACATGGCCCGGAAACTGCTGAAATTGTCCAGGTCCTTTTCACAACCAGAAAAACCCCAAATAAAAGCCTGCTTTGTTTAGTTTGTACCATTTGTAATGTGTGCAGGAAAACATGGCTATGAAAAATTGACCAAAAGCCATATATCAATAAATGCTGTATTTATAGCGATCTTTGATGCATAGGAATGGACACAAGGCCCATCACTGATTATCAAATCTACTTCAAAAAAAGCCCATTTTGGGGGTATTTTGTCATTAGTGGTTGCAGCCACTAGAGGGGGAACATCATTAATACCATCCTGTATCTCTCATTTCTTACACAATTTTTATTCTACCCATCTGTTTTCAGCATTGTGACAACACCCAGGTAAGGTTACAGAACGACAATGGCTGTGGAAACAATTCCAGGTGTGCCGTTAATGCGATGTTTTTGCCTTCACAGGTGTTGTGTTTCACTACCGTGCCGCCACGAGCAGGTACACCCTGAATTTCACCCAGGCCCACCAGACTTGCCGGGACAATGGGGCCATCATGGCCAGCCCCGAGCAGCTGAAAGCAGCCTACGAGGATGGGTTTGAGCAGTGCGATGCTGGCTGGGTGTCTGACCAGACTGTCAGGTGAGGCTTTCAAAAGGCCCTTTCTCGCATTTACTCAAAATTCACATGCCTTTCCTGTGCACTTAAACTGCTGGTTCGCCCTCATAATAAATTTTGCCATGATGCATTTCAGGTATCCGATTAGACATCCGAGAGTTGGCTGCTTTGGGGATAAAATGGGAAAAAAAGGAGTCAGGACATATGGACGCCGCTTCCCTAACGAGACTTACGATGTTTATTGCTACGTGGAGCGCATGGAAGGTAAGATGGGTTTGCAAAGCCAGAAAGGGCACTGGAAGACTTAAAAAAATGACTGGGGAGCCTCATGTGGAGGGGCAGAGAAATAGGAAATTCTGTTTAAAATAAGTTTTGGCTGCTTTGAGTATGAAGGGAATTGCCAAATGGAGGGAACCTACAGTTTGTGGTCTTGCAGGTCTTAATTAAAGGCCAGTGTGGAGACTACAAAGAGGCAGTCAGGGTTGAAGCTGCCTATAGTTAGTGCAGAAGATCTCACAAAAGTTGCTGTTGAAGCATCTTATTTTTTGAATGTTATAAAAGTATTTTCAGAGAAATGAATTTAATGTTTGAGAAACTATATATACTATATATAAGTATATACAAAGATAGATATTGCCTATGTGCTAACTGTATTATAGTTCATAAAGTATATAATTAAGTCTTTTTATATGTGTGTGGCACAAAATTAGACAGATATGGAATTGCCATCTATGTTTAATAATATCTTTTTAATATGGGGTCATCTCAGATCCAGAAAGAAACAAAGAAGAAAGAAACTTTGTAGTTTCTGGATCTTGTTTAGTAAAATTATTTCAGAGATACTTTGCAACCAATACATTTTCCACTTACGACAGTGCCCTGAGTGTGTTGCACTGCTTCTGTTTGACAGGTTTTTATTCCATAGCAGTTCCACAGCTCCTTTCTAAAAAAACTCCTGATAATTCCTAATTAAACATCTTCGGGGATGACCCTTCACTGTTACACACTTAATTCAGTGCTCTTGCAGTCAACAGAACGAAAAATCAGCCGTGGCTCTTAGCAAGCCTGACTTCGTGGGTGTACATATATTTTTACAAAGCCTTTGCAAAATGCAGGTGCTCAGTGTTTGCTTGCAATCTTAGGTAAGATAAAGATTAGGTCATGCAAATTTTTCTCCTACTGATCACTGGTAGAGGTTTTAGCCACTGAAATCAATAAGTGTTTTACCTTTAGTAGCTGAAGATTTGTCCCAAACAGTGTTCCCCTTAGAGATTTATACAATACAAGCAACACAGGTATTTCAAAACCTCCAGAAAACATATATGCTTGAGAACTTGAACTTGAAAATTAAGTGACAGAATTTTGTTAGTGCTTTTCTTTGTCATAATTTTAGTTACGTCCTGTTTATATCTGTCAGTGAGCAGCCCCTGTGAGCACCTACAATTCATGACATGTGATCCTCCGTCAGCCCTTGATGGGATTGGATTCTGAATTACCTCTAAATCAAGGGTTTTTAGTTCAGTTTCTGTCTTTCATAGCGTACAAAAAGAAGTTTTAGTCAAAAACCAAATCTGTATTACTCCTGGGTGAAGAGCAATCCCTTGTTCCCTCCTCAAGAACAGAGAAGTGCAACTGATACAGAGAAGCTTATCCTGGATGCACATGAGCAAGCAATTTCTTAGGGTCAAATATTCTCACTAAATTTTCAAAAATAAAACCCAAAATAAGTCAAAACTGAAGTAATTTTTCACAGACTCCAGTGTGGTTCAAGGAGGCTACAGTGACTGTGCACCCTCATGGGTGAAAATGCACAGGTCCTCAATTTCTTAGGGACATCAATTGGTTCTTCTTTGTAATAAAATGTCATTTACCAAGGTGTAGGACCTGGTTTCCCTCTCTGGATGCATCCACACTTCTGTCCTCCTGTTGTGGGTGATGATCTCTTCGTGCATGTGCGCTGTGGCCCATCAGCTGCGCAGTGGTGGAAGGATCTACTTGCATATGAAACATCCAACTTTTGAGAAATATAAGATAGGATGGAATATTGTAGAGATTTGGTTCATTATATTGTATAAGTTTAGTGCCAGATTGTTATAATAGTTAGCCAAAGACACTCCCCAACTTTGTTCCGCTTTTGTTGTTGTTGGTTTTGGGGTTTTTTGGTTTTATTTTGCTTTGGGGTTTTTTTGTGTAGGTTTTTTTTTCTTGGTGGTGTTTTGTTTATTTGTTTGGGGGTTTTTTTTGTTAGGTTTTTTGTTGTTATTGTTTGGGGATTTTTTTGGGGGGAGGGTTCAGTGGTGTTTTTGGGGCTTCTTTTTGTGTGTGTGTGACATTTTTATTTTCCTCGTTCTCTCAGAAGGTTTCCAGTTGTCAGGAGTGTGAAAGGAAATTCTATGACTTCCAGAAGGGGTTTATGAGTATAGGGTACAGAAACAGTACAGGCAGGTTATACTGACATGCAGAGGCGTTAAATTACTGTTTGGATGAGGAGAAACAGGCACATGTTAGGAAGACATGGTCCCACATTGTGGTATAGTGCAGGATAAATCATTCCTCAATACCTTCACAGAAACTTAAGCCTCTGAGCCAGACTTCATTTTTCATATGGGGCTGAGGAGCCGTGGTAGCTTGGTCTGTGCAACAGGAGCAGTTTCTGTAAGGACAGGGTTAGTTTCAAATGAGGAGCTTGTAAGAAGATACACAGCATCAATGAGTTTATACTCCAGAACCTCTCACCCACAGAAGATGGAAATTTAGACAAAACGTTGGTGGAGTTATTGGAAGGGGAAGGTTGCACTGAACTAGACTGCTGTGTTGGTAGGAAATTTACAGTTCATGATTTTAGATTATGCCAAATTTTGGATGGCCCTGTCTACCAAAGGCTGATCCTGCAAGGTATGACTTTCAGTTTATGACTTAATTCATAGCAAAAGCCTTCCGTGTCTCTTAGTGTGTGCTTAACTACAACTTTTTCCATGCAAATTTGAAAGCTCATGTCTGTGTACCCTGCTCTGATTCAATGCCAAATCTATTAGATTTGCTTGCACCCAATAGGTCCTTATTTGGAGGGTCTGTGTCAGTGGAATGACTGTTCATGGCACAAGCTGGGGCCTGACTAATGATATCAAAATCTGGGCTCTAACGAGGATGTCACCATGGAAGCCACTGAACAGTTATTGGTCTGTTGGCTGCTGTTGGTGTGTCACCCCAGAAGGCCATAAATGGTGGTGGGAATCCCAGCAATACATTTTGAAATGAATGTGCATTGAATTTGCAGTACTAATTTGGGTATTTGGACTGAGGATTTGTAGGAGCAACTCCATCTCAATTTTATTCCTTTTTGGCCATATGGAATCATGAAGTTAGCCAGAAACACTGATTTCTCCTTGAATCACAAACTATTAGCTTAAATTAAAACCAGCTATCTTACCATTTCCTTGTTCTGAGGAAAGCCAGAGAGATTAAAGACTGCACAATTCTAATTTAAATAGTGTGAGTTTTTCTACAATAGAAGTCAGAAGAATACAACAGTATTTGCTACAACAGTCAGAAGAATAACTGTAGGAAGGATTTAAAATTCGTGAGCTCCTAGAGATTAAAAAAAGAACCTGGAGTCAAAAGGCGCTGGGCACTCTCTTATTACAAACTGTTTTACATTCCTCATATTTCATCATGTTTTTCAGTGTACCAAGCAACAACAGAAACATTTAGGATACTTTTAACTGCAGGAAGTGATTTCCTGTTAAAGAGTTCAATCCAAAGGGATTGAACTGCAAAGGTTTGGGTGAGGCTCTCTCAACACCACTAGCTGAAGGGGCGTCTTCTGTGGAATAATCCCTTGGATGGAGAAGGTGGTGGGGGAGGAAGAGTGTGAATTCTTCAGATAAGCAGTGTGTGGCTAATTTGGTGTCAGAGATGGAGATAAAGCCCTCTCCAAAGCCCACTGGTGGAGTGAGGGCCTGTGCTGAGCCAAAGCACAAATCCATAAGAATTGTGTCCTGGCCAGATCCCCGCAGAGCCCACGGATGCCTGACAAGCCTCTGCCATGTGCAGATGGGGCACTCATGCTTAGGAGAGTTATTTTTGGGGTGTCTGCGGGGAAGATGATACAGCTTCCCTTCCATGCACCATCTCCCCCCACAGTGAGTGCAGGGAAGAAGGATAAAAACCAAAACCAGATGTCCTTTGAATACTTTCCACCTACTCTTATGCGGTTATGCTATTGTCATGGAAATTTCTGTGAGAATGATAGTCATCATTAAAGGAGTCATAGTCTACAATATGGCTTCAGGTGAGGAATTGCTTCTGTGGTTTGGGCAGCTAAAGATCTTCTCTGGAGTCTCTTCTGATTCTGGAGCAACAACTAGATTAGGTTTCAAAACTGGGACAGAGAGAAGAGGACCTTTTTTTTCTAGTTCAGGCCTGTGCTAGAATTATGAGATTTTGCATCATACTGGACACTTATCCAGCCTTGGACATCACACAGGCTTAAGTTCTCAAGGATTCCTGGTCAACCAATGGGTTTGCACAGAGTAGACATCCAGGAGAGTTCATTTAAATCACCGCTGTTGTGCATCAAAAGGAATCAACTGACTTGTTCTGATGTGCAAGAGAAAAAGTCTTCTTCAGCTTGTCCAGCCTCCTGCTTTAAAGCTGCTTAGATGCTTGTGGTTTTCCAGCCCTGCAGAGTCTTTTGTGGTAATTAGTGACTTTGTTAAGGATCACTCTTTATTACCCTGGTGTGTCAGAGAACCAGCCCTCAACAGCACAGAAAGAGAGGAGGGGGAAATGAAAATCCTTGCTCCTGAAGACACAAGGTTTTAGTCACCAAAGTGATGATGGTGTTCCTGCTTCTTTGCACACTCGACTGTGTCCTAGGGATGAGGTTTTGAGCAGATCCCACATTTCAGAGGTAAAGAAAGTCATGGAAGCAGTGTCCTGCTGCCTGGGCTTTGACCTGCCAACCATGTGGCTGTGACCAGCTGGTTGTGAGCAGCAGTAAGGACAGGTTACAGCTGCAGGTGAGAAAATGCCCTTAGAATGCTCTATGTAACATCAGAAAAGATGGCGTTTTGTCACTTTTAGCCGACTTTCATAGCTGACCCAGGGCATCCTGATTTGCTGCTGTAGTCACAGGACTCAGGAGCTCCAATACTGCCAAAGGACATCTTTGCTTGATGAACTTGGGGTGTTCCATCTCTCAGAAACAAACAAATAAACATGCCTGGAGTTCACCACAGACACATTATGCTCCAGGGAAAAAAAAAAGGAGCTGCCAAATTCTTAGTGGGTGATAGTGTTTCTTCTCCTCAAACAAAAACAACACAAAGAGCTAAAATGTAAAGGCCCTGGAAAGTTTTTGTCTTGGTTGGTTTTTGTGGTTTTGGTAATTTTTTTAAGGTCATCAGGTCCAACTGTCAACTCAGCACCACCCCCATGTTCACCATTAAGGCATGTCCTAATGAAGGCTCCTGACTGTCTTCGAGAGAAAAATGGGGGAAAATACTGAAAATATTACAAACCTGAGTATTTGTCCTATCTGTCTCATGGACTGGATAAGAGCAAGGACATTGCACAGGTGCTTGGCTTTTTGTCCACAGCAGCTGGATAAAAGCAGATGTGCCAAAAGCATTCAGATTTCCAGATTCCTAGGTTCTCTCCTAAACGTCTCTGAAGTTTGGGAGAATCATTCAGGCTTCTGTAAAACTTTTGTTACAGTCTTGCATGTGATCCTTCCCACCTTGCTTTTAAGATGTGTGATTTGTGAAACTCACATCTCACAACATGCCCAGCTCACTGAAACATCTCCTGATGAGAGAAAGTGAATCAAAGCAATGAAAATTGCCATAAAATCATCTGATAAGTCTTGTAGATCTTAAACTTTTTCCTGAGGGATTGTAGGTGAACCAGTTTTGTCTTCAAGATAAAAACCTGACTTCTTCAGCTGCCCTGATCTTTTGGAAAGAGATGGAAAACACATGACTTTCATCAGGTGTCTGTTTTGACCAAGCAAAACAAATACGTGTAAGAGGAAAATCCTGGGGATTCTTTGAGTGCACTGACCGCTGAGGCTGCTGCATCAGCTGGGTTTGGAACAGGAGCCAGCAATAACACACATTACATTATTGTCTGCAGCCTAAACACTGTCACGTTCTCCACTCCCACCCCCTGGTACTGCCGAACTAGTTTTTCTTCATCTGCTGGCCTAAGCCCTGGGCTTTGCCTGCACAATATTGCTGAGTTACCCAGGGTGTGCTCCAGCTATGAAAACATTGCACGTGGCTGTTCAACACACACAGAATTCAATTTGCCTGCCTGGTGTTGGTGGCTATGTCATTTGTGTTTTGAGCAGATGAGTTTTCCTTCTTAATTTCCTTGTTTTCAATGTTTTGGCTGGGAAACTGGGGTGCTTCCAGTCATCATAATAAAAACACTGTAAGAGTGTGGCAGGATCAGTCCTCCTGTTAAGTATGGAAACTGTTGTGCTTTCCAAAGCAGGAGTAAATTGTAGAGACTGCATGGATTAAATATATTTCGTTAACTTCAGAATTACTTCTCTTGCTTTTTAGAGAAAGTTTCTGTGCGAGGGTCAAGTCCTTTTCTCTTTGATACCTTGAAGGATGTTTCAGCCACATGCTGGAAGTGAGTGGGCTCATTCCCACTCTCAAGTCCAGAAAAAACCTCGTATTTTTGAAAATTTTATTTTGTAAGGTGGTTTTAAAAGATTGCAGAACAAACTTTTAAGTGTTTCTGGATTTATATAGCAGGCAAGGCCTTTTTTAAACTCTTACTTTTTTCACATTTCATCCCAACAATTATTAAGCACATTAAGTGCACCATTAATCATACAGAATTTAAATTTATTTTTGAACTGGAGTGACAAATTGTGGAGCCATAGCTCCTATAGCAAATTACTGCTATTTGCATCTGACTTTTGCTCATTACTCGATTATGTGAAAACAAGAATTGTGGAATCACAGAGAAACACTATCTGACTGAAGCAATTACAGGATGGCATATTTTAACATCTTTACCCTTTATCTTATCACTAGCATTCCTGAAATAAATGAGCATTTACTTGGTATATAATAGAATTTTGCTGATTGCTCTGCTACCTTTTTGCCTTTTTTGTGAGGTTATTGTCACAAATTCTAGAATATAGCAATTAGGTGGCAAGTACTTTGGATGTCACTTATTGAATTTTTCTGGTTAGGAAGTATTTTTCCTTAAATATGTGGGGTTTTAATTTTTTTTATTTCTTTTTGTTTGTTTGTTTTTTGGTTTTTTGTTTTTGTAAGACAACCCTTGGCAAAGATGGTGTCTGTATGCCAGCAGCTGATTTTAAGAGATGAACAAAATAAGGCCCTGTGGGGTCAGTAGAATATATTCAATAAGAGAAAGATATGACACCCGTTTTTGAGGTGTGCAAGGATTATCACTGTTGCAGATTCAGGCATACTCCGTGGCAAATTTGAGGCAGACTTCTGCAAAGAAATGCTGTTTTACAGCTTGGATAAGTCAGTGCTCTGCAAAGTGACCTCTCTTAAAGAAGAACTTTGCCTTTTAAAATCTTACAGCAAGACATAACCTCTCACTAAGTTTCTCTGCCTTAACTGAGTGTAGATGACAGCTCAGAGGAATAAATAACACTGAATTTAATGATGTTGTGTACAAGCTCCATGTGGAGCCAGTGATCCAAATCACGTGATGCAGAAATTGCTTTTCTAGTAATCTTGCACTGTTTACCCATTTTCCTGTGTATTCCATAAGTTTCTCTCAGAAGGAATGTTGTGGGATTGTCTGAGATTAGTTTTTTATTTCCAGACGTCATGACAATTTATTGTTCTTCTTCACTTGTCTCACTTCCTCATCTCACTGGGCTGATACCTGCTCTATAATTGCAATTAAAATGCATTTAACTGCTAATTCTCATATACATTATGGCTGCTGAGAGGGAGGATCAGTGAACAGTCCTCAGAGCAGAGAGGCCTTTCTTTGCTCCCCTGTTTCATGGTGCTGCTTTTGGGGCAGGACTGTGGGATAACTGCATCCATCACTCTGTGCTGGACATGACACCGGAGCTGGCAGGCAGATGCAGAAGGATGTAATAAAAAATGCTCATTATCCGTGTGGTCTGGAGGGCTGAATGAAGCATTCTGAGGATGAATGGCTCTTTGCTTCCCTTATCTTTCCCTCTCTAATAGACATGCTCTGTCCCTCCACCTCCGAGCTGGAAGCTCTGCACAATGTGCATAAAGAAAGTTACACCATGGGATTGGCGCTACAGCTGTGATAACAAACCAGAGCCTCTACCTACGAGGAGAAAGAAAGCTGGCACCTTGCCTCCTTTCACACTTGCATTCCTTTCAGTCCCCAAACAAGCGTAATATTGATGTGAATGAAACTGCTCGGGGTGATGTAGTTTCTGTCTGCGTTTTTCTGGGTTCCCTTCAGACCTGTGCAGGGTTAAGACAGATTGCATGGCCAGCATGGAAAAGCAGTACTTTCTTGCAACAATGGCTGTTGTGTTCTGGACTGCTGTGGCTGAGGGAGGAATCACTAACTTGCAGCAAATACTTTGAATTTGGTCTTCTGATTTGAACATGCTCATTTTAGGTCTGAATGGTTTCATCTGAAGTCTAAGCAAAAACTGGAAAGGGAGCAGTTTACTGCTTCATTCTCAGGACATGAACATTAGAAGCTTGATTTTCCTTTAGAGTGTTTGGGTTAATGAGGCAACCAAGACAACTGCACAATGGTGATTTACCTTGGAAGCAAAATTAAATTAGATGTGCTATTTGCTTTGTTTTAGTTTCCAAGTGGATGGCTGTTACTTACAAACTGTTATTCCTTGGAAGCTGAACTGTACTATCAACATTCTAGACTAATTCAACTTTTCCAGACAAAGAGGGCTTTGTGCATGCAACATATCTTGCACATTTCCTCACCTTCGTTTCCACATGGGGCAGAATGAAGGCTGTTGGAAATCTGACATTAGAGCAGCCAGTGAAGAACATCTCCTTTTTTTGGGGTGTTTCAAGTGAGATGCTAGTGATGCCTTAAAAGGTCAGGTAGGAGGCTTGCAGATGTAGAAGATTTTCTTTATGGAAAACATAAATTCTGATGGACTGGATTTAATTAGCTCTGTGAGCTGCAAAATCTACTCTAAAAGAAGTCATAGGAGAGCTTCAGGGCTTCTGTTACCTCTGCTAGAGACTAAGGAAGGGACTCACTGTCCAGCCACTCTGTATTTTATGGCATAAAGTTTGCTTATAAATGCTCATACTTTGTGGCAGCTTAATTCAAGCCTGGAACAGTGGGTTTACAACTATCGGAGTATTTGTCTTTTTAAGGAAAAATATACTCATGTTTTGGGAGAAAAAAAAGAAGATATTGCAGGACTCTTGCGGGTGGGAGGGTGGAACTGAGCTGGATTGACTGATGGTAGAATATGTTACTCAGCCCTTGTTATTTCTCCTTCCCTCCTCCAGATGAAGTGGTCCACGTCTCGGCCCCCGAGAAGTTCACCTTCGAGGAAGCTAGGGAGCTGTGTGAGGAGAGAGGCGGTGTCCTGGCTTCCGTGGGGAACCTCTACGTGGCCTGGAGGAACGGCTTTGACCAGTGTGACTACGGGTGGCTGGCGGACGGCAGCGTCCGCTACCCGGCCTCCGTGGCGCGGCCCCAGTGCGGCGGAGGTTTACTTGGGGTGAGAACCCTGTATCGCTATGAGAACCAAACAGGCTTTCCTTACCCCGATAGCAAGTTTGATGCCTACTGCTATGAACGTAAGCATTTCTCTTTTCTCAGTTGTGGTTTTCCAGCATGCTTGCCGCGAGAAGCGGTTTCTTTAACGCGCGTTTTGTTTCGGCCCTTGCAGCGTGTGCGGGTTTTTAAAAACTAAAACGAATGTCTTAAAGTAATGTTGGCAGATGGAGACAAGCACAGTTTTAAGGTAAGGTTTCAGCCTGAGCAGTGTTTTGGTATACCAAGGTCACCGTGAGTCTGCGGATGCTCCATGTTTTGGTGCCTGAGCGCACCTTGGTGTCTTTGCATCATGCCAATGGACACAAGGCATATCAGACATTTAAACTGCACGTGGACATGTTACCTGCTCCAGGTGACCCTGCCTGGGCAGGGGGCTGGACTAGGTGATCTCCCCACATCTGTTCTGTGATTCTGTGATCAGAACAGAAGAAACTTGTTCACCTCTAAAGGTGAACAATGGATATTCTTTCTCGAGTGAGGGCAGTAAGAGAGGCTGCTCACAGGCTGTGTACGAGGCTGGCCACTTCCAGGTCTTTTAGATGAAATCTGGGGGCTGTCTCTAGATCCCAGACACATTCTCCCATCATAATCCTTTTCTTTTCTACTCAGTGTTTCATGGGCCAGTGGGTTGTCTAAATCGCCTTTCTTCCTGCTGTTTATATCCCTCCTGGTATTTTCACAGGTGCGTCAAGCACTTGCCACATTCACATGGTAGACTTCACCAATGTAAACCAGATGTCCTCCACACCTGTCAGCTTTGTTTTGGGGTCAAATATTCCTCTGTAACCTCATGTATCTTCAATGCCAGGCGCCTGGCTGTGGTATGATGGTGCAGCCTGTCCTTGCATATGTTCCTGCTGTCCCAAAAGGTTCACCAGCTTCCCATCTGAATATCCTGCTTACCTGAGGTTTGCAGCCTCCTGAGCAGCACAGGGCGGTTGGATAGCTCAACAGTTTCCCTGCAGGCCTCTCTGTCCAAGGAAGTTCCTTGTTGCAAATAACACAACTGACATTAACATTGTGTTGAGTTAAAATTTCAGAATATGCTCATTAACTATGAATATTTAGGTATTTTGGACTCAGTCCGGTGACTGTAAGTCAGAACAACTTGAAATGTGCAGTTTGTACTGTCCCCATTTTTGTGGATGATGAACCTACTGCAGCTGCAGATCTTTCCAGCTCGGGCACTGAAGACCCATTTATGAGCAAATCTTACTCTTTGAGAACAAATCCCGACATCTGCTGCAGCATTATGGTCTGGCTGTACTCAGACACTTTTGGTTTGTTGTTTTAATTTTCCTTTATAGTTTGTGGGTATGATGTTCCAAAACTTTGCATGTGGAAATAGTCCTAATGGAACTGCTTACAGGAAAAAGGACTTAAGTTCTGTGCTCTCATCTGCAGAGCAGCGTTTTGTCATATCGCTCCTTCTGTTCCTACTCCAAATTGTTTATGACCTGTTTAAAGTGTTGTGGATAAAGAAGACTTTAATGAGGGTGTATTTCATAAGTCCCTCTAAAAGACTGGGCTAAGAACTGGACATTTTGCCTGTAACCTAGTCTTTAGTTAGGACAAATTCCAACCTGCTGTTTGTTTTTGTGAATTTCGCCGCTTTCAAGCAAGATGTAATGTTCTTTCCAGAAGTTTTAGTTAGCATAGTTTGTGGTAACATACCATTTGTTCTAAAAGCAACCTTGGTAGGTATTGGGCTGTTTCCTTTTATGTAAAGTCTTTTCCTGCAAACTCTTGCCCTTGGTATATAAAGAATAAATATTTCATCACTTTGCAACCCAGGAATAGACAGCCCAGGGCTATTAAACCTTTTACAAGAGAAAATAAGACTAAACAGAATCAAAACAATTTGGTAGAGACTGAGTTGCTCTCTAGCAATTTTAATTACAAACAACAGAGTATCAGAATTAATTAAACATGGCTAGCTAGAGGACTCAGGTTTTGCCAAATACCTCTGGCTTTGTGTAGGGAAATGCAGGGGTGTCGTGCTGTACCTCCTGCCGCACATTTCAGAAGTTATTGAAAGCTCTCTCTCCCTCTCAGAAGGTGCTTGGGATCTCACAGGAACCAGCTGTGAGTCCTCACTGCTCTTGCTCAGAGATTTATGCAAATGGTGAGTAATGAGTCTCCCTGCCCAGCATTGTGGTCCATCTCAGCTGCCTGGTGCAGTGGCTTCAGAGTGAGTCACTCTCTCCCACTGGGACCTTGAAACCAGTCCCTTCTTTGGGGCAGAAAAAGGGGAGAGGATATAAAAAATGGCTCTGCATGAGAGCAGAAGGCTTGATTTTAAGCCTTTTGTTTCAAATCATCTTTTGTCTGGAAGTTTCTTCCGAAACTTCCCATTATCTCAGTTTCAAACTTTCGGTCCATCGCAAAATCCGCTGTCCTGCAGCTCTGACTGCTTTGGGGTTGACATGAAGCTTTCTCACAACGATTCCCACAACACAACTGTCCTGCCCAGGACTTTTGCTCTCGGGGTAGCCCTAGCCCCCTGCTCACTGTGTGTTTCCCTCCTCACCTGAGCACACAGTCATGCCACAGCAGATCTGTGGCAAACCAGGCAGCTGTTTCAGCCATCACAAAGACAAATTGTATATTTAGGAAAGGGGATAGCTCCTCCTTCATCCTGCTCAGGCTCCTCACTCCTATTTCACGAGTCTCTCTGGTGGAAAATCTCAAAATATTAATTTGCGGTTTAAAGAAACCCCAATCCATATTTTGAGCATTCTGCTTGCTTTGAAAGAGGAATCATATTTATTGAAATACATGAAAAAACATCAAGTAAATTCAATTTAAAAATGATATTCACTAGTTTCAGTAAAGCAGCCAACCTGGACAACTTTTAAAGTACAGTTAAGTTCAGGATTTTAACTTCAGCAGTGTTCTGGTTACAAAATTACATTGTATGAAGTGTCTTGACTTTATGAAAATAAGAGTGCCCCAGACTAATAATACATGATTTAGAATCAAAAAGTCTTGTTAAAAACCCCTGAAACTGTTTTCCCTTTGATCACAAGTGCTTTTCACTCTTCAAAAACCACATGGGTCTAAGTTTCTGAAACATTATCTGTGTGTTTCATTTCATCCCTCCAAGGCTTTTGCCAGACCTTTTCTTTCTTTTTTTATTCTTTTTTTCTGAGAGATACCTAATCATGTATCTGACGGGGCCTGAAAAGGTTTCAGGTTAGACACATGATTAAGTACTTGCAGCTCCTTGGAGACTATCATCAGAGGGAAAGCTTTTCCAGTGTTAATGTACAGGACTTATATTAACATGTTTAAATTAAAAAAAATAAAATAGAACAGCTGTTGCTGAGAAATTCTAATTTGTAAGTGATTAAAACCTTTTATCATTAAAAAAATCCTTTTTAATTGATACATATTTAGTAATTAGTTCTTGCAGGAAGCTGTAGTGGATTTATTTCATCCCATGCTTCAGCCTCCCAGTCTTGCCAGGCCTAATTCACTGGACTTTGTAGAAATCTTGCCATAGACTTCATCTCGCTTTGGATGGGCCATTTTATCCCACAGCACCTGTAGAACAAATTGCACTCCAGAAATGCACTAATCAAAATGCATGCGGGTTTTTAACTTACATATCTGCGACAAAGCTGAACTTGATGAGCTTTGTACACAGAGGTGGTTGAATTTTTGAAACATAAATCCCCATTTTGCTGAGAAACATCGATTTATTAAAGTTGAATTCTTTTGTAGACCTGTATTGATTTTGGCTAAATCTTTCAGCAAAACATTTTTTACTTGACTCAAAACACGTGTTGACCGTTTCGCTCTGGATTTGTCCATTCTCTTTCCCATTTTCCTCTCTCATTTTGACTTTGTTTCATGCACCTTTATTGCATCTCTTTGGTTATACCACTTTGGTTTGGCATTACGATTTAATTTTAGCTGGAGATTGGAAAATTCCAGTTCTGGGATGGCGTTGCTGTGTGTGCTCTTCGAGAATGGAGTCCATGCTGCTTTGATTGTTTCAATACAGCCCCATCGAGAGCGGATCCAAGTCAGCCAGTGTTTGGGACTGAGGGCCTCTTGCTTTGATGCGTCATCCATCTAAAGCTCAAAATCAGAGCACGATTTCATGAAAGAAATATAGGAAATTATGACCTTCACGGAATTTTGAGGTGTCCTACAGTACGAGCCACTGCTATCGCAGGCTCAGCCTCAGGAAGCATCCACAGTGCTCCTCTTGTCCAGCAGCAGGAAGGAGAAAGACTTTTAGGCACAGCTCAAAAGCTGGCAGGGGAAACGTTGTCTTCCCCTTCTGCTGCATGTGACTTAGCTTGGAAAACCTTGAATAGCTGGGCAGCTCTGTCCTTCTCCACAGCAACCGTCGGTAGCTGCATGTCCCAGCTATTTCCTGGATGAGGGAATTATTTCCAGCCTGATGTCAGGGGCTGTGCTACGAGAGATCTGTGGACTTCTGATCAGTTTGGGAATGGACGCAGAATAATGAATACATAGGGCATGGTGACGCCTGAGAAACAAAACTGCCAATCTGAAGAGAGAAAAAACAAAACCAAAAAGAAATTTATCTGTAGAATGCTGGGCATAATAAAGGCAGTGCGATCCACCATTTCACAATCCAGTATCAGAGTGGGCAAATGCCTTTGGGCAGGACAGGATCCCAAGGTCAAGGCATTGAACACAATTTCTGCAGTGCTGCTGGCTCTGCTGCTCCCCTTTGAAGGTGAAGCTGCGCAAAGAGGTTAAGCCGCCTTTCAAGGCGGTTACCCCCAGATAACTTCTCCAGCCTTTTCTTATTTTCCTCGGAAGGTAGATCTCTGTGCCTCTCTCAGATATGCAGTTCATCAAGACCTGCAGAGCTGCAGAGAGCCCCAGGAATTTCCTGGACCAGGTGCGGCAGTAATAGATCCCTGCAGTTCTCTGCTGCGCTCATGGTGACAAGGACATGAACAGCTCCCCACAGCTTCCTCACCCCACTCTGCCTCAGGGCTTTGAGAACTCAGTCAGACCATGCTGAGAACTACAAGAAGATCTCAACCCCCTCCAAACCAGCCTGTGCTGTGCATCTCAGCAGTGTTTCACCTTGAGAAAGAGGGGAAGGATGTGCTGGTTGGGTGCAGCTCAACCTTTTGAATGCTGCTTAAAATAGGGATGGAGAGAAACCTGATTTATCCACCTACTGATACATGTGGAGCAGCTGTGTGGAGGTGAAGCCTGGGGAGGAGATGCTTCTTTTGCCAGAGCAAGCGAACTTGCATTTACCTGAGCGATTCAAGACTGGGTGCTTTAAGAATAACCTCTAAGTGCAAACATTGTGGCCAGGGGGAGAGAGGAAAGAAAAGAAGACACCGTTGGAGGCATTTTCGTTTCATTCCTTCAGGTCACTGGATAGGTCAGATGACAAGGATGGGATTGGGAGCAACACGGTGAAGCAGTGGAAGATCCATCCCTTTAAGTGCTCTCAAGTGCAGAAAGATGAATTGGTTTTGCTGTTTGCTCTGTTTCTGCTGTGGGCACTGGGCGTGACCCATGGCAAGCAGGGATAATTTCCCTCCTGTCACACCAGGTGGGGGGAGCAAAGCAGCAAGAGTCCTGCTGCCAGTTCTTACCCAAGTGACAATCTTGGCCCTTTTTGTTCTTCAATTGTTTTTTGCGGCCACGAAGCAAAGATTTTTGCTTTTATTTGGTGCTGGGTTACAGATTTAATTAGGAAGAGCTGACTAAGGCTTGCTGATTTTTTTTTTTTGTCCTCTTTGGCAGTTTTGTGATAAATAATGTGGAAAGAGAAATGCTTTTTGCTATTGTTCTTTTGTGGCTAGATTGGCAAGTTATAATTCGTTCACAGAACTACACTTGCATGTGGGGGAACCAGGAGATAACATATCTTTCCCCCTTCAACCATCTGACTCCTGAAGTTATGAAATAGCAAGTGGTTTTACTTAAGAGTGTTTGTGTTCACAGAGCTAAGAGAGCTGCTGCCTCTGCTGTTTTGTTAGCTGGAAGAAAAGACCTTGGGCTACGGTGTGAAGAGGATGCAAAACTTTTCGCTATAGGTTTGTCTTACAAATAAGACAGACTGATAGCTTTCAAATTTCTGTTTTGATAGGAATCGATTGGTTTTCTCTGATATGGCACATACTTTGTAAGCAGGAACAGATACTGCATTTAGATTGTCATATTTTTCTCATTGCATTTGGCTTTTGATTTCAACATCAAAACAGAGTGTTGGTAAGTGGGAGTATACACCTGGAGTTACAGAGAAATTCTCACAGCTGCACTGTCGGATTTTGAATTCTGCTTCCAAAAGTCTCATTATTTTATGAACAAAATCCCACATCCCTTGTGCACCACTGCACAAGGTGTGAATAAGCAGGTACTGAATCAGTGCCATAATCAGAGGTTTCTTGCTCAGTCTGTAACTTAGAGCACCAATTTTTAAATTTTTTTTGTAACTTTTTTTTTTTTTAAATCTGTTCTTAATCTTAGACTTGTTCAGCTTGGAAGGTTCTGCCACTAATTTAAGGTCCAGCTGGCAAAACTCTTGGACTCAGGGGAACATTCAAAGTTGTCCTCCCTGCCAGGGCTGGTAGCAGGGAAGGAACAGACACCAAGAAGAAATGTAACAAATTAGCATATAAAAATATGTAAAAATTAAGCAAAACAGCTCTCTGCATAGGCATTATGCTCAAATTTGGCTCGAAGATTTCGAACATTAATTTTGAGTGTCTCAGCATTACTTATATTTTGTCATAATTTATTTTGGCTGTAATTCACAGAAAGAATTCACTATTTCCAGCTTTTGTTCCAACTTAAAGCAATTTTCTGTTGTTCTGGCTGTTAGTAAAGACTCAAAACAACCTCTGGCTATAGGGTCTGTGTTCTTCCAGGTTCTTAGGTACATACCTAAATGTAAACAGATAAAAAATACTTCTGAGTGCAGAAAAACTGGTCAAGTTGTTCAAGTTAGGTCCATGGGTAGATCTGGCAATGTTGAAAAAGCATCTACATAAATTACAATATGTATAACTTTTAAAATAAGCATTTATCTTCCATAAAGTACACTAATACATCCCAAAATTTTAATTAAACAACACAGAACATGCTAAAATGCTTATCTGGTAATTGCAAAGTTAAACCATGTCTGAAGTTGTGCAGTTTGATTTCCTTGAAAAAATAGTAAGTTTCAATATTGCTTCATCATTTTGAATCCTTGTTTAAACCATGGTGAAAAAGAAGAGAAAGAAAATGCTGTACAGTGAAAGCATAAAATAAATAAATAGAGAGTGAAAAAGTACGGTATCTCTGCAAAGTCATACAGTCCTTCCAAAATCAACTTCATGCATGTTGTTCAATGTAGAAGGAATCGATTTTAAAAAAAAAATATAGTCTTTGATATGAGCAGCTGTTGGTGAGATAATTTGCTTTCTTGCTGCTAATATGTTCATGAATTTTATTAGGAAAATCTGCCTCATGTCTTGAACCAGAAGGAGGACAAAGGAGATAGCATATTGCACGCATGATGCAAGGAGTACAGTAATGCAAAACATCTGGGTGGAGTGGAGGACAGCTCAAACTGGTGTTGTCTATTAAAAAAGCAACCTTCCCTTTGTTTATTTTTTTTTCTTTTCACACAGGAAAAAAGAATAACATGGGTAGATTTCTCATTGAAGAAGCACTGTTGGGTTTTTTTTTAAATTGACTCAAATCCTGAATGATCTGAGTGAAAAAACTTATATATAACTTTTTTGACAAAGTGACTTTAGTGGCCCTGTAGTTGATTTTAACCAGAGCTGAACTGCACACAGTTTCCATGGGAGAATGTCTGTTTATTGATAAACTCTTAAAAAATATGGGCTTTACTTGTAACACTCTATAAAAGTTAATATTTATTGATTCAGTTATTAATATAAGCAAACCAAATATGCTTGGTGTTTTTTCAGGTTTGCATAATAAATGGGTACCTATTCTGTCAAGTCATTAGCAGATAATAAGTAATGAACAATAAATTTCTGCATCCCTGGCATAAATATGTGAACTCTTGGGACTTCCAAGCATTTCTTGGAAATCTGGAAGCTGCGTAAGTGGTTGTGAGTAAGTGTACACAATTTCCCAGCAGCAATGAAATAAAGTTACCTTTTTTTTCCACAGATTTAAAAAATTTATTCACATTGCCCTCATTTTTGTCTAGCTTTGTTGAAGGGTATTATGATTTCATACTCGTTCAGTGGGTGATCCTGACAGTCACTTGAAGTGTGGCAACTGAGGGGGTGTTTGTGTTGGCTGCAAAGACAATTCCAGCCACATTAAGGAAATTGATCCTGTGATTAGAAGGCAGAGTTTGAGACTTTGCTTGCCTCCTTTCCATTTTGCCATTAAAAAAAAAAAAAAAATAGCCATTGAGGAAAATTGGTGAATTCTTTGGTAGAGACTTAACAGCTACCGCTCAGCAGCACACATGACTAGTGTGTACTCCTTCGTTCCCCAAGTTGTGAAGTAAAACTTGTGTGGTTTAAACTGGCCCCGTGCAAAGCAGAGAGGGGGGAAAAAATGGCAAGAATTCCTTCATGCTTGGTTGTGTGAGCACTGTCTCATACATTGAAAAAAAGCAACAAACATCCACTCCAGGTTGTAGAACCACAAACACAAAAATCTTCCGTGTTCAGGCTGTCCCTTGCTCAGTAGAGTTTCCAGAACTTTACTCCTTCTTGCTCAATGTAATGTTTTAACTTCAAATAAATAAATAGAGAAAACCATATGTCTATATAGAAGCTAAATCTTCTTTGTAAAACCACAAAAAGTTTTAACATGTGGTAGAGAAAAGAATCTTTTCCTTTTTTTTCTGCTGGCAAAGAACACCGCCACTTCTAAACACAGCGACGTCATATTTCCTCGCACTCACAATTTCCTTTTCACTTTCACTTCTCCTTCAGGAAAGCTGAAATATCAACCCTTTAACCTCATTTTCCTACTCTATAATTCTACCCGTTCTTCTAGAAATTGTGAGCAGCTATCCTCTGACCAGCCTTTCTACTTCAGGGTAAATCAAACGCATCTCTTGAAAAGGTGGCATTTTCAAAGCTGAGTGTGTGAAACTGGATAAATATTTGTGGGACCCTGACTTGCATGTGCAAAATTCAGATCTGCAACTATCAGAGGGGCACCTCATTAGCCAGGGGTGTGTGAAAAGACCTGATTTGTGCATCGATGCTCCCTATGGTTGAGTATAAACTGTAAAATAATGTAACTGTTTTGATTGCTGCACATGACCGTAAGAGACTTGTTTGCTCTATTAGAAGCGAAGCAAGATTTTGTTTTGCAAGAAGTTCTAGATGTAGTTGTGTCTGTCTGGTAAGCAGTGAGTTGTCATAATCACGGACTGTTTAATGCATTCTTCATATGCTTAGTGTGACTTGAAAACTGTATTTTGCTCTTTATTCGTATCCTTATAAGGCTTTTGACTATCAGTTACTTAGCAGTTAACAGCATTGGTTTAAGACATTCACATCTTCCACCCATCTGCTCCCATTGCCCTTCTGAAGATTACTGACCTGGAAGAACTGGCAGAAGGGAAGATGTTTCCAACCAGGGCTTTTCCTGAGGAAAACGCGTATTTTGAGCACTCACTTTTTTCTGGAATTTAAAATCTGCTGACAGACCTTGCAGTGTTGGCACACGTTTCCTCCTCAGATGGCATGGAAAAGTGGGGTAAAAGGAGTGGAACAAGGTGCAAGGCGACCAGGTTCTTTAAAACGTCACAATTTGGTTCATTGGAAGGACTTTTCTTTGTGCCTCCTGTTCATCTAGGAGGGTTCAACACTTTGCCTCTGCATGTTCAGCACTCCCATGGAAGCATTTCTGTGTGTGGAGGAGTTTCAGATGAGCATCTTTGAAGTGTTTTCCAAAGATCAACATCATTTTGGTATTATTAAGTTTATGATCTTACGGTTCACCATTCTCACCTTTCCCCACAATAAGTTTCTCCCAGCATAATTTAAAGGCAGGGCAGCAGCAGCACTTTCTGGTGCTGCTTAAACACACTCTCACTGCAGTGAGGGTCCTTTTTGCAGTTTGTAATTAAGTGCTGAAAATAAACTAAAGCAGGATTTCACTCCCTTTTTACATCTGTGTTGGAAGCTGCAGCAAGCTTTGAAGAAAACCCACAGGTTTGCAGCTTTATGTAATCCGTGACATTTCGAAATAAAGTTTTATGTTCCCAGATCAGCACCTGGCTGTCTGATAGGCACTCACATGACAAAAGGACTTCTAAGGGTAATTATATAAATGGAAAATATGAAGAATATTGCTACTTTTCTCACTTCATCTGACTTTAAGTTAGGTGTTTTGCAGTTTTAAAGTGTGTTATTGCATGCCATTCAAAGCTCTAAACAACTACCTAAAGCCTTTGAACTTTACACTTGTTTTTCAGTGTGACATTTAGTTTTTGTTGGGAGCGTTCAAACTAATGAATTAAGGTAACATTCATTTGTGTACTGACGGTAATTTTTTTTTTCTTTTTTTAAGCTAAAAAAGTCACAACAGAGCCTACGACTATTGAGCCTGTGACATCCCTGAGAACTGACAGCGTGAAATTGTCATCTGGTGAAGTTCCTCCCGAACCTCCCATCTCTGAGACTCCGATCACTGAAGTGCCTGCCACCCAAACAGCTGCTGTGGAGGAAACAACCCCAGAGTCTGAAGAAGACACAGAAATGACTACTGATGTGGCTGAGGAGAAAAGGGAGATGGAGGTGCTCAAGGAGAACATTCCATTAACCACTCTTCTATCTCAGACTGTCACCAATGGCGAAATATTCACTTACGATACACTGGGAAGGACTGAATATGATGTCTCACCCAGGCTGACAGAGACCACGTCTCCAGCTTTGGAATTGGACCACACTTACACTGAAGCAGAGTTGCCCGAGGAACAAGGTAGGTCTGAAAGCATTGAGGACGCTTTCTTGACCTCTGTAATTTTTCAGGATAGCACAGCTGTAGCTAAGAGTCCCACTGGTTTTTGGGAAGATGCTGAAACAGGAGATGCACGAAAGCATGATGCTGATAATCAGACTGAGCAAATAGAAGTGGGTCCTCTGAGGACAGCCACAGATAACTTCTTACAGACTTCTCAGAGAGAGGCTGCCAGGACAGGGACTTCAGAGTCATTAACAAAAGAAAAAGTGTCTCACCTTACAAACGCACCCACAGAAAAATCAATGGAGGCCAAATCTGACAAGAAGCTCACGACTGTTGTAATCCCCAAAGCTTTGCTGACTGATGAGTGTGATCTTGCTGCAGAGGGGGAGGGCAGCGAGAATGTGCACACCGCTGTGCCTGGCAGGGATTCTGCTGTGGCTGCCGGTAGTGCCCCAGGATCACAAGTGCCTGCTGCATCAGAAACCCTCCTAGATGAGCACACAGTGACCACTGGACAGTTTTCTACAGCGAAAGAGTCAACACCGTGGGTTAAATTCAGCTCTGCAACAGTGTTTGACAGCGAGGCATCAGCTCAAGGGAGCAGAGAGGACCTGAGGGATGTGCAGCCCACCGTGGCATCTGGAACACCTGTATCCTTTTTTGTGTCAGCTGATGATCAAACAGAATCTGAGGTCACCTCAGGAAGCACTGATGTCCCGCCACACTTTGGAGAAGGCACCAAGGCTGTTATCCCCTTGTCTCAGCAGACGGAAACATCAGCTGGTTTAGAGGAGCAGGAGGAAACAAAGCAGCCAGAAACAAGGACAATGGATGTGAAGGTCCCTCATTCCACAGCCGTCGTTACACCTTGTGTTACAGCAGGATCTGAGGGGTTCTCTGCAAAAGAGAGGATCACACTGGCTCCTCCAGGTTCTGGCACATGGCTGCCAACAGATAAAGAGGAGGGCTATGTGTCAGAAGAGTCATCTCACACTGAAAGAGTGCTCGAGTTTGCTACAGAGGATGGCTTCTCTGGAATGGAGCCTGCACTGTCTCCAGGGCACATTGCAGAATCCACAGTGCACCCAGGAGCTCCAGTTTCAGAAGCTACAGATGAAACTGAGACAAGCACAGAGCCGGTGGAGACCACAAGAGATGAAGAAGTGGTATCAGCTGATTTTGGTCAGAGTAGAGACACTACAAGCATCTCCCACGTGAGCAGCTCTTTGGATTTGGAAATGACCACGGTATCCAAAACACCAGTGGAAGAAAGTAGTGCAACCATAGGGCCTTTTACCTCCTCCAGTGTTACTGTATGGCCGAGCGCTGTGCCCACAGCCGTGGGGGGAACTAAGCGTGAAGGAGATGGGTCACCAGGGACAAAGGGAACTATTGTATTTACAGATGTAACAAAGGTAGATACTGCAGTGCCACAGAAGGAATATGATGCTTTCCTAGTTCCAGTTACTGTAGACAGTGAGGTCACTCGAGATGTGCCAGTTACTGATCAGACTCCTTTTGATGATATCTTTCATACAGAAGCAACAGAAACAACTGCAAAACATAGCGAGGGGTTCTCAGAGGAGCTCTCCACACAGGACCGAGGCTGGGAACCAGGAACTGCCACAGAGCCCACGTTTTCTGTGACCTCTGCCCACACACATGAACCAGAGATGTCACCAGGATCTGAATCGCCTCAAACAGCGGTTCAGGAGACGCAGGATGAGACAGGCTCAGCTTTTGATGAGATGTACCCAGCAACAGAGGTACCAGTGCCTGCAGCGGAGTTCACAGACCATGGAGGAGTTGTGGGACCTGAGGAAACCAGTAGCTGGTTGCACCTCACAGTAACTCCGAAAGCTGAAACCGCTCCTGACCAAGATGAGGAGGTCACTGGAGTGATGGCCATAACTGCTGGAACTAAAACAAAAACACAGGAAAGCCCAGGAGCCCCCACCATGGAGGAAGACAGTGGTGCAGTGAGCTGGGAACCTGTGACACCCTCCCATATGATGCCAGCAGGACACTCCACTGTGGAAAGCATTACTCACCTGACCTTGGGAGCTTCTCCAAGTGCTATGGAAGGTTCAGGAATAACTGCAGAACCTGAGGAAATCAAGCCAGTATTTGCAGCTACTGCAACTGATCAGGCAGCAATTCTCAGAAGTGTAGCAACACCTTCCATTGACGCTGTAGACAAAATTCAGCCTACATCTGCATCCAGACCTTTTGTCACTCAAAAAACTCCACGCATCATCCCTGAGGAAGAAGAGGAGGTAACAAGCCATGACATCATCATCATTGGTGAATCTGTCTCTCCCAGTAAAGCCACTGCTGAGGATGATCTGCCAGGAAAGGTGTCGGAACCAGAAATCGATAAGGAATATTTCACAGCGTCAACTGCCACGGCAGTGGCACGACCTACTGCTCCACCCCAAGTGAAGGAGGCCACAGAGGCCTTGGAGCCTCAGGAGGTGTCTCCTTCTACTTCACACCCTGATAATGACATAAGATTGTATGTTATTCAAATCACAGGCAATGACACAGGTAAGATTTTGCCTTTTAGACTCACAGTCCATCAGAGTGGACACTTTGTCCTGACAGACAGGTGTGCTTTAGAATATTCTGGAGATGCTTCTTGGATCACTGAAGGATGCAAAGTACCGCTTTTATCTAGACAGCAACTTACCGAATATTGGTAGGTCTATTTTTCTGTCTGTTAGAAGCCCCCCAGAAATGTATTTTATATATGCTGTGTGGTAAGAATAGTTTCTATGTAAGAATGAATATGAAACTGTTATATTTCCTCTTGAAAGTCATGATGGCTACAGTCCAGTTTTCTTTTTGAATGTTGTCAAGTCACCAATTTAACTCCAGCTGTCTGTGAAACAAGCATTTTAATTTCACAGCTTCCATTCCATGCATTACTAGTCCTAAACGAAGCACTAGATTATTTTAACATTCCATTGGTCTGTAGCAATTAACAATGCCATGTACAGTGTAGTCAGCTAAAAGATGCTTAAAGCACTCTACTGCCTCTTGTCATTTGGAGGAATGGGGTTTTTTCCTGTATTTATAGCATATCACAGCATTTTTAAAATCCATCTTAGAGAATATGTGATGCAAATTGACACAATTTTTAATTCTGCCACATTTTTTAGCTGATGGTTCTGTACATGTGTATGTAGCTTCAATTCCATGGGTATCCAGAACAGAAACTTCTAAAGTAGCAATGAACTGTTGGAGTTTATGATGAATATGTCTCCATAATGCAACAGCTGAGGGGTGTGCAGTTTTGCATTAAAGAAGCGTGTCAACTGACTATTGTTTAAGATGTCATGGTAAAACCTCATATTTTAAAATTAATATCTAGGAACTGACAAGCAGGACAAAGCACAGAATTTCTGTTTGGTTCAATGCTTTATTCTGTTTAATTATTTTATAGTTGTTTAATAATTATTTTATTTTTTTTAAGGAGCACAGTAAAAATGGATTTTATGCCTTGTATACCTTAGCTACAAGCATTGCATTTGAATGGTTGTATCAGAAACTGTTTTCTCTTTGGTTCTCGGCTGTAACCTCCGTGTCTCTGAAGAACTCGTCCAGCAGAATTCATATTTTATGGGAATCTTTTGGATGGTTTTGTCAGGTTTGTGCTTGGCAGGGTTCCATTCAAAAATCAAAAGCCAGTAGAGGTTATTTCCTTGAGATGTGCCATATTCTGGTTGGACATTTCATACCTTGGCTTGGTACCTTTTCTTGTGCTTATTATCCTACTTTATATTTACAGGATGCAAACCTGCACAAGTTATATCAGTAGTAGCTTAGCCTTCTATTTCAGAAGATTATATTTCTGAGGCTTTTGTTTCTGTGGTATATTACCATTATTTTATCTTTATATGTCTTGAGAGTCTCTATTTAATGACAGAAGCCCAGTAAGTCAGAGCAGAAGGGTAATTTTTGAAGACAAGAATTAACCCGCATATTAAATCCTTTTATACCTGCAATTAATTTGGCTAATAACAAATAGCTGGACTAGGTAGTAGTGAATTTATTTTTCTTGTTAGATTTTTGAGTTATGCTACAGTTTCTTTCATACAGGAGAGTGAGTTGTGCTGGGCAGCTGCATGTTCCAGGTGATGGAAAGAAGTAGGATGGTTTGGAAGGGTGTGGATGTAGGATCTCTCTGCATGTACATCAAGGAAAGCCTTATTTTACTCCTTTTCCTTTCAGAAGAGTGTGGGTAGTGTGATTCATTAAAACAGGATTTGGTTCAAAGTGGATTATCTAAATAGTGGGTCAATGTCTAGATGCTCTTCAGAGCTACTCTCACTCTGCCTAGGGCGATCAGATCTTCAGGACAAATTTTCTTCAGGATTTGTTTTCTTCATCTTCACAAACTTTCAAAGCTGTGCATGCATTTCCCAGGTATAGATGTGCATATGTGTGAGGGTGTTTATAAGCAGAGTTAAAGTTATGCATCCTTAAAAACGTGCCTTTAAGAATTATTTAGTCTGTAAGGAGAGAAAAAAAGTTTGTTTTCTTGAAATACTAAATTCTCGATATGACACTATCTGTGTTCTTTTGAAACACTAAGAACCTCATTATGTATTTCATGCGAGGTTAAAAAGGAGTTTTCTTTATTTTTCCATTTTCAGGCCCTGGCAGTGGCAATTCCTCCTCTTAACCATCCACAGACTAAAGGCACCCTGTACCTACTTGCCACAAATTTAGTTGGAACTGCCAGATATTTATTCTCTCAGAGCGTTTGGATTGACTTCTTTTATTGCTACAGAAATGAAAGACTGTATCTGAAAAATCCTGTCAGGCCATTTTCCTTCATTGTTCCTTAGTCCACAAACTTTTCCTTGTGCTGAAGAAAATGTGCATAGGGGGTGATGAAGAGGAACGAATTTGGCAAATCTTACCAACATATGCCTTTCACTAGGATGTCGAGTTTTACTTTTTATTCTATCCCTGTTTATTTGACAATTGATCCACAGTCATGAAGGACTACATAAACTGTACCTCTAGCTTTTTATTGATCAGCCACTATAAATACAGTTTTCATCATTACATCTCTGATAAAACAAAGGTTTTTCCTCCTTTGGCATGTTTTCAAGGTAACACAGCCTAGCATTTTCAGGCAAAATTAATCAGTGATGGTTATAAGCAAAGGCTTTTATTGATTTTCAAGTCAAGGGTCCAAAAGTGCCTCCTAGGAAAGGACAGCTTGCTCACCAAAACCCTTCAAAAGCAACTGTTTCAAATAGGAATAAAAATGAGAGGTTATATATAGATGGTACGTCTATAAACGAATATATTTTCCTTTTTGTGTTTGCAGAAGCCCTGGAACTATTTATGAGATTATTCTTTCCCCCTCATTCTTCACCTCCTTTTATTCAGCTTTTGCCAGAAGCAACAGTTTAACAGCGAGGCAGGGCTCAGCAGAAACTCAGCACCATGTTTTGTTTCCTATCACTCAATTACAATAAAAACTCGCTATTACACAGCTGAATATTGCACTCTGCTGCTCCATTTGCCATCCATTGCGTGGGCACAATAGTATTTAAGTGCTCCATGGTGGTGCCATTAGGCTTTGTTAGTTAGGAGCAGTATTTTACATCCCATGTGGAAGAGAAAGATCATGCTAAATAGGCGAATTTTTGAGAATTTGAGATATTTTTGGCAGTTTCCATCAAGCAGGACAGAGAGCATCCCTGCTCAGGGGCCTGTGGTGGTGGCAGCAGTCCTGGCTCAGGTGAGTTCACCTGTGGCCGTGCACAGGTGGAAGGAGAAGCAGGAAGGATTTCTTGTGCCTTTCTCCTCCTTCTCAAAGCCTCACCAAACTGGTGCCAGCGTCTCTGGAGAGCTTTGAAGACTTTGGGCTGGAATGTGCTGTTGATATATGGAATGTGTTATGGAAGTATGGAATGTGGGGGATATTATTCTTCATTATTATTGCAGGCTGAAGCTGCACTTGAAAGGTGTTGAGTTAAATTCAATTAAATATAGTGGCAAGGATATTATTTTGTCTTATACGCACATCCCCCTTAATATGAAGTAGTACAATATATATAACTGAAAGTTGCTATTAAATACTATAATTTCTAAGACCTTACATTTATTAAACCAGAAAGAGTTTCTCCTAGAGGGCTTCTTATCCAAGGAGTAAATCGCTTTATTCCTAGCTTTTAAAATGCGTGCTTGCAATCAATTAATACTTCCATAAAGGAAGTTTCAATTACTTTTAGATAAAAACAAACAAAACATGGAAACAGAAGTAATTAGGAGGCCTCTTAGGAGGTCAAGCTCAATTTAAATTCTGGAGGATGTGTTCTTCGGCTGGTAAGCAAGAACACAGAGCTGAACAGATAAAGCTGTTTATTTGTGTAAGAATAAACAGTTTTCATTGAGGAAACGTACAAACAATCCACACACTTCTATGTGGGCAAACGTGAGACAGGTGCACAAATTAATCAGGGTAATAAGATTATGTTTTTTCTGATGGCACATGGACAGATCTAGGGCAGGAGTTTCAATTAATGAGGAAAATATTAAATTAGTGAGGAAAAAATGTGGAAAATAATGAGAAAAATATTCAATTAATGAGAAAAACAAGCGCATGGGGAAGCATCCCTACAAAAAGGACCACGGATGTGGTTCACAATGGAAGGGGCTTGGGGCCTTCCTTCACTTGAGTAGCACGAGGAGCTTTTCCCTCGGAACCATGGGGGTGAGGAAGCCGAATACCCCTGCACTGTGAGATGGCACCACATGAACAGCTTCCCACGGCATCAGATGGGACACAGGAGTTTGCCTTTCCCTGCGAGGATGCAGAACTTGCCACCTTGTGCCCTTGTGTCCTTGCAGCTCCGGTGTATTGTAGTGGTCAGGGCTGCTGCTGGTGCTGGAAGGTCGTGGATTAGCAGCTGGGAAAGAAGAAAACCAAACTTGAAGGAACTTTTCAGCTCATAAAGCTTTTATGAGCTGAAAAATGCTTGTGGGGGTGTTGTTAACAATCCAGCGGTTGAGGGGATGCTGGAAACATAAGTCCTGTCTGAATCAGGAGTAATTTGCACACCTGCATTTTTTGGAGACATTTAAAAGTCTTTATTTAGTGAATATTTTTCAAAGTACTTATTGGACCCTGGGACTCACACCAGCTCTGTCTGGTTTCTTGTCCCCTCCAGCTTTGAAGAGAACGAAATTGCAGGAACTTGTGCTTTGTAGATGTGGAATTTTATGGGAAGAGGTTACAAACCTTTGTGTTCCAACATGTAATTCTCTGACATGCATATTTCTGTCTTAGCAGTGTGAGAGGGCATGTGAAATTTGAATGAAATGCAGAATGGTAATGAGTCATAGTCATAAACCTTAACAAAAGAGGCAGAATAGAGTCTTTTCAGGTCGATTTTAGGCCTTGCCTTAAAATTCCTTTAATCCTGTTGTCTTCACAGCTCCTTCTGGAGGGCTGTCAAAGATCGTCATGGCTCTCTTTAAGCCTGATTCTAATATCGAGCCTGAATTGCTTCTTGGCCAGTTTATACCCGTGTTTATTCTTGCCAGCATTGTCTTTAGCTTGAATAGGTCTTTTTTCTTCCTGACACTTATCCCTTGATACTTTTATTTCTCTGCTCAGTCACAGAGAATAACCATGTCCCCTTTTTCAGCCCTGGTTTTGGTAACTTTGGAGGGGGGAGTGTGCGTGGGAGAGTGGGAACGCGCTGGTGCTGGGCGGGGAGGGAAGGTGCTGGCTCTGCTGCAGGGCTGGGAGTGTTGGGATGGCCAGAGCAGAGCAGGGACAGGAGCAGCACCTTGCCTGAAAGAGACACAATTTAAAAGCCTGCAACATCTAGGCTTGAGCCTCTCTTCATCTGTACCCGCGCCGTTCTCCTTTAGGTTGTTGTATTTATGCCCACTGGCAAATAATCTCTCTGGACATCGTTATTTGTGATACACTAGGTGGAATTTTGACGTGCCTTTCAAAAAGTGCATATGTTAATTGTTGTGTCAGAGAGACTCCTGCTGAAGGAGACTGTCTTGCATGAGCTGAAATCACCATTTGTTTTCCCTCAAATGAAGGGCATATGCTACTGAGACCTGTGCTTTCTTTACAGAAGCCATTTCAAACCAAGGTTTACTGTCAGGAAAGATGCTGTCTTGCAGCTAGGCTGACCTGAATTAATTTCTAGTGGGATCTTGAAGCAACAGCAAAAGTGGCCTCACATGGGCAGGACCAATTTCCCACCTTATTAAACACAAAATCTCCTTTTCTCTTTTTTTTTTAATGGAGGGCTGGATTTGTCTCCTTATTATCTGTAATGTTCTAAAGTTCATTTCCCAGGGAAGCAGGTCTGACTGAAGTAATTTCCATGTCATTTTCATGACCAAACTCTCCATGTTATTCATAAAACCTGGCGTGGAGACTGCCACTTTCCTCTTGTGCTCCGAGTAACTGAAGTGTTAAATGCTGAGCATCGTGGCCAGGTCCTGATATCATCCTCCCCAGTGTAATTACAGCACAGTAATTCCAATGAGGTGATTGAGAGCAGAATGTTGATGTGAGGATAGTAGGTATCAGAACGTCTTCATAGCAGTTTGCAGCTTCTGGATCAATGTATAATTAGGTGACTATTTTTCTTCAGAACACTTTTGAGTTCAACCCAGACTGGTAGATCTGTTGCTTAATTAAACCAGTTGGGGTTTTTCTATATTAGAATACTCATTTTGTGTTCTGGTGATGTGGAGGGCTTTTTTAAATAGGTTGTACACCACCCCATATAAATTGTATTTAAAATGGAACAGCAGTGATGCCCTGTTTGAAAGCAAAACCTAATAACCAAGTAATTTTAATAAATTCAAGCTTCTTTTTGCACTACTTCTTTTTTCAAAAACAAAGGAAAAGAAGAAAAAAACCCAAACCACCAGTCCCCTATCCAACAGAGCTGAAACTTGATACTTAGAGAGTTTCTCAAGAAGCTAAAACTGAATTAACAAGTGGTCTTTAGGCCACTATTGCTGGCTCTTCCTGAAGAAAGACTTATTATAGAACAATAATTTTTTTTCCAACATTCCTTTCTAGACTTCCATAGATACAAGGAACAGTGCCCTCACATTAAATACTGTTCAGAGGATGCCTACACATTCCCTGCTGTTTTTGCATTGTATCCAAGGAAACGTCTCAGATCTAGACATAGGGATTACACATTTCCAGCTTTCTTATAGCTCTTTGTTTATTCATGAGAGAAATGAAGGAATTTTATTCATAGGTACAATGTAGTTTTTCATACTTCTGTTGTGAAGAACAGGAATCCTTTTAGAGGTTTTGTTTACGTGTAGAGAAAGCCTTGAGAAATCCTAATGCAGAAAATGTGAGCTGTCTTTTACATGGTGATGCAATATGACTTAATTTTTTTCAGGAAAGTAGTGTTCTGTACCAAAGTTTTCTGAATGTGTCCAGATTGTAACTTTCCTAATATGGAGTTTTCAGTGGTCTTTTCTTGCAGTTGTTTTTGCACATTTTCAGTGTAATGACTGGATTAATCCTTGCTAGCCCAGACAGTCTTTTAAAATCTTCCTCTTTTTTTGAAGTGGTTAGGTGATAGCTTTGATCAACAAATTACACACTGATATCTTTGAGAATATTTTCCTGCCAAAAGTGAGGATGTGTGCAGAGTGGCTGCTGCATATTTTGTGTTGTCCTTGGGAACATGTCGCTGAAGTTATCAATCTTTCTTTATAGAGTAACTTTTTTTCCCCCAAGCTGTTCAGTGTATTAGGGCTTTTCTGACAAGTCTTATATTACTGTTTTTCTTAAATGATGAGAATTCATTATGAAAAATTTATGCTTCCTGAGGAGGAGAAAAGCAGTTGGAATTTTATTCCTGGTCAGGAGTATCTTCCAGTAGTCCCTGCCTGCCTTGGTATTACCTCTGCTACACTTCATTACCTCTCTGATAGCCATCATTAGCAGAAAGAGTGCACAAGAAACATTAATTTTTAACTTTCAGCCATACTCTTGGATTTCACATGTAGCACCTCATCAAGCAGAAGTCCCATAGTTTCAGTGGGAGGTTTTTTGGCATCAGAAAAAGAATTTCCACATATTTGATGTATTTTTTTTCGTTGTTTTTGCCAAAATAGCAGCAAAGAAAGTGCCTATATGTACACAGAGTAGCACTGCGATTTTTGATTGTATTTCATTGTGGGATTTTTTTTAAACCATTGCTTTTCTTTTCTTGAAAGTGGTGAGTAAAATGATTCTGGAGTTTCTTATATATTCACTGCTGTGGCTTGTAGTGAGTTTCCAGTCACGTGTTTATTTAAATATTGAACATTAGAAGCAAAATTCATGAGTCCTTGGGAAGTGCTGTGGGCACTTGATCCAACAGAGGGGACCAAGGATTAACCCAAAATGTTGTTCAGATACGTATGTGTTCATACCTTAATTGAATTGACTTCTTGAGATATATATTTTTTTAAAATTTTTTTTTTTTTTTTTTTTTTTAGTTTATTCTGACCACATACAGAGCCTGTCAGGTGTGAGCTAATGCTGCAGCCTTATCATCATGTTAGCACAGGATGGAGTTTTTGGCAGTAGTTTATAGCCAAAAATATGTCTCCCTCTGCTGATTTTAGCAGGAAGATTACCACAGCAAGGAATCTATTTTTAGCTGTAGTTGGTTTACAACCTTTGTTCTCAAGTATTGTCCAACTGAAATGTCTTTTCCAAAAAAAAACCCAAGAAACCCCCAAGTGTTTCTAAAAACAAATTAATATTTTTCCAGAACAAATGATCCAGTTTTGCCAAGGAAAAACAAAACAAAACAGAACAAAACTGAAAAGAAAGCTGGGATGAGAAAAGTTCTTGAAAGAAACACTTGTGTGATTACGTGGTTGAAAAAACCTCTCATGTTCTTTATGCACTATTTGAAATTGTGTCCAATGGAGAGACACATTTGTGCCACTCCGGCTGCAACAGAGGGGTCTTTGCAGACTTATGCTGATTGAACTGAGAATCTGTGGTTTATACCTAGGCTGTTTTGGGTGTTTAATAACCAAAGCAATTTTATTTATAATTGCCTGTACATAAATTTAAAAAAAAAAAAAAAATTGAAGGGTTTTTTTTCCCCCAGCAGTAAGGGATGATACTGAGAATAATCCATTAAAGCTGCAATTGCAGAATCCACTCTGTGTCTTCTGAGCAATTATTTGCAAAGCTCAAGACTCAGATCTATGTGTAAAAATCCTTGTGCCATGTATGTCAATATTTATGCAGGTAATCATTCTGGTTATGTATTCATATTTGCATTTAAGAAGTTATGAAACACTGACTTGAATTATCATTGCCACTTCTGTAGCAGCTCAAGTAATTTTGCACATTGAGATGGGTCCAGGACAAGGCTGATTTGTCCCAGAATGAACTATTCCAACAAAATTTTAGTCATAATTCAGTGAACAAAAATGAAGCTTTAAAAAAGAGTTTGCCATGAGAAAATGACTGTATATTGCCACCTGATTAATTGCTCAATATAATGCCACAAAAGAGCCAGGACTGCAGCCAAACAATGTGATTTTGGATGCTGTCTGCATGACCAGTGGGCTTGTGCAGGCATTAAATTAAAAGTGTTCTTACAGGGTACTTGAAAAACTGCTTGAGAAATGGTAGGAGATAAAGTGGCAGAAAAGCACCATGGGAAGTGGAATAAACTTCTCCACATATCTGTAAAACGAGTGTTTTGGAGTAGAGCAGGTGGGGTAATTGTCATCAGAGCTTCAATTCTTAGAAAGATCTCCATTTTGTCTGTAGGCTTCCCTTCCTTCCTTCCTTCCTTCCTTCCTTCCGCACCATTCCTTCCGCACCATTCCTTCCTTCCTTCCTTCCACACCATTCCTTCCGCACCATTCCTTCCTTCCTCACCCTTCCTTCCTCTTTTCCTCTATTTCTGTCTCTCTTTCTCACCATTTTCCTCTTTTTCTCTCTTTCTTTCTCTTCTCATAAATACACTGTTACACATACAAACACTGCTGTCTGATTTAGAGCTTGAACTGCAAAATGTTTTCTGCCTTTAGTTTTGCCACATAAAATTCCTCTCGTGAGACAAATCAAGAAAGTAAAATTTAGTACATGCCTAGTATGTAAACTAACCTTTATTACTCCTAAAATAATAGGATGTCAACTGATTTTTTTCCCCAAACTACCACATTAAGGAGTATACTGTAATTTTTTTTCCTAAAGCCAAGTATTTTTTGTATTACTGGAAAGAGGGAGAGGGGAAGGAATATTCCTTACAGCCCTGAGCAGACACAGGAGCAGTCAAAGGGTGGGCATATGCTTTGAGATTCTAAGTGTAGTATTTTGACTTTTGCTCAGATTTATGTTGTGGTAAGTGAAGTTTTGATTCTTCTTGGAGGGGACACTCTCTCCTCATATTGGTAGGGACAGAACTGGTTCTTTCTTGTGCCATCTGTGTCATGGCAGAAACATTTGAGGTTCTCCCAGTTGTTAGCAGGGTGTAAATGTAAGGAAGGGATGGTGGTGAAGTGGGATAGCAAAGGACAAGAGCCATTGATATTTCAATGTTTCCACCTCAGTCATGGAATATCACACATTAAATAAAGAATTAAGTCACTTTGGTGAGCAGTTGCTCTTTCCCAACCAGCTCTACCTGCAGAGTTGGCCTTCCCTCCACACACACCCAGACACACCAGCTCAGTCAGATACAGCCTGACTCCTTGCTTTGTTTGGGATTCCATCTGGAGAAAAATGATTTAGTGCACAACAGTTGTTTGGGTTTGGGCTGTTTAGCCCTGCAGAGCTTTAGAATTGCCTTCTCCATAGGCAGTAAGTGAAATGTTGTCATTGGAAGGATGCTCACGTCCAGGACTGCTCATGACGAGGCACCACGGGCTGGAGTCGTGTTTTGTTAGTGACATATTGGAGCAGAAAGGAAGTGGGAAGGACTGCCCTCAGAATATTGCATGACAAACATCCAGGCACTATCCAGGGAGCTGTACCCTGCCCGTGCTGGGGCTCAGCCTTGACACGGCAAAGCTGCCATTTTTAACAACTTGACATTTCACTCAGTCTGCTTCTCTTTAACGAGTTTATTGTCGGGTGGGGGAGACGAACAAAGGAAACACCAGGGATTGCCAGAGGGCTCCACGATATGCTTTTATAATAAAACAGTTCCTTTCCTTCTGACACAGTTTCTGCATCATCCTGCCTGTTGCCTTAGAGTTTGGCAGGAGTGAGTGAGCCCAGAGTCCTGTGCAGAGCAGATGTCCACCTGAGCGACATCCACTTTCCACAGGTGCCTCTGGCCGTGGCCAACAGCTCCAGCCTGGGGGCCTCGTGTGGCTGTAAAAAGGCTGCAGTGCAGGAACGTGCCAGAAATTGATACTCACTGATTTTGCATAAAAAGACCCAAATATGGTAAAGCAGATGGACTGGATAAGTGAATTTCAGTAGGAAAGACTGACCACCCACCTTGAATTACTTTCAACTCCTACCCAGCCAGCTGTGCAAAAGTCACTCCTTGCAATTACTTTCTTCCAGAAGTTTACTTGAGTCATTGAGATTTTTATGCAAGGTAAATTTATATATATATGTGTGTAATGCAATCATCTCTTTTTACTCTCAGACGGATAACAAAACATAAATTTTGATAAAATTCAGAAGGTAAAAAAAAAAAAAAAATCCAACCCCCAAACTATTGAAACCTGCCCTACATCCTTAAGGATTTGTAAAGGGAGCCAAAGTTAACAAAAGTTTTTGAAATATATATCCAGCTGGGAATCGTTTTAAAGTGAAATAAATAAAACCTTTTGTTTATTTAGACTGAACAGTAATCAAGAACTGGATTTTACTAGACCTCATCATATATGCTAGTCATGGTAATGTGAGGTAGAAGGATTAAAAGTATCAAAAATTTAATTATTTCTGGACTTTTTTTTTTTTCTTTGACTTAGGTGCCTATAATAGTAGCCATGTTTCTTTAACACCTTAGACCGGCTCCTTGGCAGTATTCCCACTTTTTCCTGGAGAAGGAGTGTGCCTGGAGCACTGTTGCACTTTGACTGTGCTTAGGTAGGATAATGATACTACAAGATGGCACAAGTTAGAGGAATTGCATGTACCAAAGGCTGACACTTGGAATTTTGCTTCAGCAGGATATGTCTCTATTTCAAAATCTTACTTCTTTTGAAATTAAATGAAAAGAACAATATATTAAAAAAGAAAAAAATCCCTTTCCTGTGAAACAAAACAGCTGAAAAGATGTTATCAGATTGATTTATTTCTGTAAAATTAAATGGGTTTGTTCCAATTTAAATGTAATATCTTAAAGGGAGTGAACCTCCTTCTTAATAGAAAGGTTTTGATTTTTTTTTGTTTTAACTGGGGACAGCTTGTCAAAACCCTTTTTTATTTCCTCAGTATGCTTTTAAAACAAAATATATTCAATGAAACTGACACATTCCTGTGGAATTGGTCAAGGTTTTGGACTTCTGTTTCTTGCTGTAAGAGTTTCAGCAAGCCATGGCCATGAAGATGTTTGAATCCATGCAGGCTGCAGATCTGGTGCCTGGCAGAGCTCAGGCTCAGGGCAGTCAGTGCATGACATAAAGCTGGTTAAGCCTTTCCTCATCCTAGATCCTGTCCCAAGCCTGCATGTGAGGCTTTGCTGCTTTTTCAGAGGGTTTGAACCATTTTGATTCTCCTCTGCTTTGAGGACTCCTCATTGTTTTCCTGGTGAAGTGGAGTCTGGATTTCAGCTGTCCATAGGCTCTCCATGGTGGGGAACCGTTGCAATCCCACCAGGAGCATCCCAAAATTGTGCAGAGATTTTGAAAACAGACCGTTAAAGCCATTTACATCTATAAATGTATTTTATTAATATTTTCATAGAATCATAGAATCTTGGAATAGTTTGGGGTGGAACCGACCTTAAAGCCCACCCAGTGCCACCCCTGCCAGGGCAGGGACACCTCCCACTGTCCCAGGCTGCTCCAAGCCCCAATGTCCAGCCTGGCCTGGGACACTGCCAGGGATCCAGGGGCAGCCACAGCTGCTCTGGGCACCTGTGCCAGGGCCTGCCCACCCTCCCAGGAACAATTCCTAATTCCCAAGATCCCATCCAGCCCTGCCCTCTGCCATGGGAAGCCATTCCCTGGCTCCTGTCCCTGCAGCCCTTGGCAATTGTGTCTCTCCATCTTTCCTGCAGCTCCTTCAGGCCCTGCAAGGCCACACTGAGCTCAGCCCAGAGCTTCTCCTCTGCAGCTGAACAATGCCAGCTCTCGCAGCCTTTCCTCCCAGCAGAGCTGCTCCATCCTCTGCTCATCCTGGAGCCTCCTCTGTGCTCATTCCGACAATAACTCATCACATTTTAATCTTTGTTCACCTTGATATAACTCTATTGAAGCCAACCCCAAAAAAATCTGATTATCAAGTTCAAGAAATAATTTGACTAATGCAAACTCTTTTGATTTTTCGTGCAAACCTGTCTCATTGTTATGGGTTCTTGGTGGTGAACATTATGGATTTTGTGATAGTATCACATTATGCAATGAAGTACTTTCGGAACAAACAGTCCAAAATGGTTTTAGTCTTCTATTTAAAATCTCTTTTCTTTTTTCCTATTTAGCTGTATTCCTGTCAAAACATAGAGACCAGTTTAAAGCCCACAGAACATTTTATGTGAATTTCATGGCTATCAGTCCTCTAGTCCTTCTACAAAAGACTGAACTTACTACTGCTCACAAATAACTTCGCATATGGCTTTGAAGCAATAAGTGGACAAATTGCAGGCATGTGAAATTCTGTTATCTGCCGGATGCCAGATTAGATGTTAAGAACCCCATTTAGAAAGAGGCTTCACAAAACCAGAAGTCTTCTGAATGAAATATTTCAAAAGTTTGGAAAACATCATAATATGTTTTCTATTTAATTCCCTATTAATTCTTCTTCAGATGCCTATCTGATGGTTTTTGAGAGGGAAAATGCTTTTAACTGCCTGCCCCCTCAAAGATGGTCTTAGAAATGCTCTTTGTAGAATATTAAAAGTCTTCTCAAGAAAAGAAATATTGCTGCTTGTTCCACATTTTTGGATGTGTGCAGACGTTATCTCATGCACCAATAACAGGGAGGCAACTCTTCTGTTTGACCCACTGAAAAACTGACGCAGGTTTGAAACGAGTCGTGATGGATTGGAAGGGTTGTAATGAAAATTAATGGAACCTTGGTCAGTGGCTCTGTGGCTGTGTGCAGCAGCAGGGTGAAACCACCCTGTAGCCAGAAGGATTTCCATTTCTTACTTGTAAGAACTTTTAGTGAGATAGACGCCTGTTCCATGCAGGTCATTTAAAACATCTTGGCATATTAAATGGATTAAGAAACACTCTGTGCTGCACATACATCCACCTACCTATCCTTTCCACCTCCTTTTCAGTGCCTACCTCATCACTTCCCTCCAAGAGAGGTTTTGCTGATAAATCTCTCCCAGGACTTGTTTCGATTGGCACTCTGAGCTGACAGCCCTTGGCTTTGCTCCTCTTTAGCTACTTGTTTTCACTTTCCTTTTCCTGGAGCCAGAATAACAAAGCACCTCTTTGAAAGAGTGCTCCTTTTGGCTTGTTTTCCGTGAGCTATTGATAAGCATATTTGATAGCCAAACTCCTTCCCTTTAAAGTCCTGGTTTCATCTCTTTTTAATAGTCTTTGGTCTGTATGTGTTTACCTGCATCTGGAATGGGTGTGAAATAAATAGGGGCAGCATAAGTCAGTGGCATCGGGACAGCTTAAAATTAATTCAAGTGTTTGTGCCCTCTGGGTCCAAAAAAACCAGTTCAACAGATAAAGACTTTTCTTCCATATTTTATGGTAGGTTTTCATCCCAGTGCCTTATACCCAGCTGACAAGGATGTGTGAGCCACATCATTATGTAGATTATTTGCCATCTCTGGAGTCTGAGAGCATTTTTCATAGCTCTTAACCCTGAGTAACGTGAATGCTAACACTGAATAGTCAAACCTGTAGGAAGGAAAAGAATTTTTAATTTTAAAAAATCATTTGGTTGCATTCTTTACTATCTTCTGAAAAGCTAAGGTTGTTTTTAACTTGGGGAAAAAAAACCCATCCATACAAAAAAACCCCTCAAAACACTTATTATTTAATGAAAGAACCTCCTGAAAGCTTATTATCAGAAGATCATACCTTTTGCTAAAGTTCTTTTATGTGGATTGCTCTGACATGTGGGATCTTGAAAAAGCTAACAAAGTAAAAGTAGGGTCTGATAGAGATCTCTGCATATGTAAGAATTTGTATTTGTCTTCTAGGTGAATTTGGAGCAGATGTTGCTCACTAAATTTATTGCCTACCATAAATGACTTAGCATGAGCTACTAATTTGAGGGACTCCCAGGTGTGCTCTGCTGCATAAATACTGCACTCCTGGTCAGGACTTGTTAGTCGTGATGCCCTCCTACAAATTACAGCCCATCCAGTCCCATCCAGGCCTTATAATTTATTTTTTTTTAATGTACATTTCTGTGCAAAGCTGCATGCTTTGTCGCACACTCTTAATTGCTGTGTATGAAATGATAATTAATCTTTATGGCACACCAGTCTATACACCAGCTTGTTTATACACATCCCTCCTTCACCTGTTCACACAGCATGAGGCATCTTTCCTGGCCATACACATTTCTGTGTGTGGCTCTCTGGTTCTGTATGTGGGTGCAGTTATTTTATAGTGAATTTATGGAAAATCAGAAACCCTCAGAGCTCCCTGTCATCTTTGTCTTGCCATTCTTCTTTCACTGAGTGAATTCCCAGGGATTTTTGCATGCACAGATTTGAAAGGAAGGTGTGAAATTCTGTCTGAATTGAAGCTCCTGCTTTTATGAAAATGTGGTTTCTCAGTATGTCCAGCGTCACCTTTTGCTGAAATTTGTGGATTCTGAAGGGGTTGTTATTAGACATGCTCCTCAAAGCCACACTGCCAGTCTTGGAGAGATTGCTAAATTCTTGCTTTTCACAAAATTTGAAAGGGACATCTGGGAAAGCTCAAATAAATGGCTGCAGAAACTTTATTCTTCTGTGGCATTGGGCAGCCTTTGTAAATATTTCTAAGTTACTGGAGAAAAATATTAATTCTGTACAAGCATTGCATAAAATAGCTGCTGACAAGCACCTGTGGGGGACAGAGAAGAAATCTCAGTTCTGGAGTCATCTAATAGAGTCGTCATAGCACAGGGTAAACACCAGACTTCACTGGGTAGTGTGCAACAGCCAAGCAGAAATGAGGTTAAAAACAACCTTTTTCATTGCACTGGGAGCACTGAGCTTAGTTCTGCACAAACTTGACATTGTAGTTGAAATAAAGAATGCTGAAGGTGATTTATTCCCTGTATTCTTCAGCTGGAGCTTCAGCAAAGCTAAGATCCAGTAATACTTCATGAGTTTAGCTGTAAACACAGTGTGAGATATTAGAACATTAATTCTCAATGGAGTTGCAATGACCTTTTCAAAACCAAATTGAAGTCAATTTGCACACACAAACCGGCCAAGGCCAAAGAATCACAAACCTTTCGTAGTGCTCTGTGTCAGTTTAATTTGATTGAGTACATTCTTTTCCAGAATGATCACCTGATGACTTAATCTCTGAGGACTCAGTAGTCATAGAGGTTAAATTATCTTCATAGGTAGAGGAATTACTTCAAATTGATGAAGTCCTTTAGCTCAGGTTCTCATTGTCTTACGTCTTGTACATGGTTTTAGTGAGGAAGATTTGCTTATAAAATTGAGGTCTGTCATGTACTGCAGATGTTTTTCAGGAACCTTGACAGTTCTGTAAGGCAGGAGTCCTGTTGATTTCCTCAGGTCCTGTCCTGGTAGATGTGGGCAAAACTCCACTGGCTGTACCAGTTTGTACCAGCAAGAAAGTAATCCTCTCTGGGCAAAATGGTTATAAACATAGATCCAGAAGAAAGAAACACTCATGAAACAGTATTTCAGCTCAAGGTTTCCAATTTCAAGTCAGTTGGCCAAGCTTGAAATCTTGAAATATGGCTTTTTTTTCTGAGGCTGTTGTATCCTTTCTTCTTTTTTTTTTTTTTCCTTCTTTTTCTTTTTTTTTTTTTTTTTTTTTTTTTTTTTAATTTTNTTTTTTTTTCTTTTTTTAAATTCTATTTAATTAGGATAGCTTCTATTGTCTGGAACAGAAGGTTTGAAGTAATGTTTGTGCTGAAAGGGCAAGTTTAAAAAGTGTCTATGGAATTTGGGGTCATAAATCTTGGAGAAATTTGTGAGGCTTTCTGCAGCTAAAATCTTGCCTTCTTGGATCTTTTTTCCTCCTCTTTATCTGCCTGGCCACCTAGAAAAAAACTGTGAGAGGTTTGCAACCGGTGGGAGCATGTAAATAATTCAAAATGAGTGGTAAACAGATGGAAATTATTGGGCTTCAGTCATGTTACTGCCTGAGTGGGGGCTGACTTTTGTATCTGTGATATTTTTTCTTATTTGCTGCACAATACTTTAAAATTCCAAATAGCAACAACTTTGTAAATCAAGGCTTTGTTCACTGGCCTGTGGTCCAAGTCTAGGGAAGAGCGTGATTGATGTAGATGTTATGGTGTTCCTAGTAATTTGAATTACTCCACACTAAAGAAAAATGGAGATGCAGAGGGAGTTTTTATATGTCTTATTTTATTTTGGACTTTGCCTTGCTTAGCTTTGTCTGAGTTCAGTATTTGGGAAGGGTTACTCAGTGTCTAAATCCATGGAAGCAGTTGCAGCAGGCTGGTCTGAAAAATGGTTTTGATCTTGTCCATTTCTTGGTTTTGCTGAATGGTGTAGGAGAAAGTAGCTCAGGTGTGGGTTTGGGACCAAGGACACGTGGCAAAGTACGGAATAATCAATGCGTTCAATGTGCAGAAAGGCTCCAACCAGAAAGTCACATACCATGACAGAGTTTACCTTTATGTCAATAGAAGAACACACTGAATATACAATTAATTTTTGAATTTAGGATTTTGTTTTGTTGGGGTTTTTTGTTTTTTGGGTTTTTTTCTCCGATGGATTGCATGTGCTTCATGTGTCTACTGTCACTTAGGGATTATGAAAAGCTCTCTTTTTCTTGCAGATCACCCCGTGAATGAATTTTTGGAACTGTTCAATCGCCACATGCTTCCTCATGCAATAGATGAAACCCACATTGATGCAGAGTCAGCTCAGACTGAACCCTGTACTTCAGACTCTGTGCAGGATTCATCTGAATTTATAATATTGGATCCTTTCTTTCCAAACTATGCAGAGTTTGAAGAAGATGAAGACTGTGAAAATACTACTGATGTTACAACTCCTCCAGCTTTGCAGTTCATCAATGGGAAGCAACAAGTCACAAGTGCACCTAAGAGCACAAAAGCTGAGGAAGCCAGGAGTGACCAAATTGAAAGCGTTGCACATTCCAAAAACGTAACCTTTTCTCAAATCAATGAAACAAACACATTTATAATAAATGAATCTGAAGCTTCCGGTACTATGCAACCAAGCAAAGCTGGAGAAGTAATAGGGGCGTTTGAGGTCACACAACCAACATCAGGGGCTGCAATGTTAGAACCTGTCTATAGTGGGGAGTCTGAAGTTGTTACGACAGATAAATCAATAGCCACCACCTCTTCACACGAGCAGTCTCTGCAGAACAGTGGAGAGACCGTAACATGGCAGGGGACTGAGGAGAGCTCAACTAGAGATAGCAAAAACCTGCTTTTGGTTTCTAGCGAATCCTCTGGAGACGGCTCCACCGAATCTGATCTGTCCACTTCTGTCTTAGAAGTTGTGACAGGGTCAAGAAAGGAAGATGACGAAAAAAATTCTGATATAACATCTTCTCCTGACGCATTTGCTGTGAAAAGTTCTGCTGTAACTGCTTCTCTGGATGCAGATTTTATTCCTGCGACAGTAGACAAAGGTGTAACTGACCTTATGCCAGAAGAGGCAACCCTTGCTCCAGGAGACCATTATAGAACAACTATTAAACTTAATGCAAATTCCCCCATTGAAAATATTCTGGAAACAAGTCATACTGCAAAGCCTGAGATGAGTGCTGCTTCTTTTATGGTTCTGGAAGGCTCTGGAGATGTAAAAGATAGCACCGCTGTAACTTCAGCTGTAACAGAGGAAATAGCAGTAACACAAACACTTTCCATGCAAGACATTTCTTTGGGCTCCGGCACAGCACTCCCGACAGAATTTTCTGTAACTCATTCAGGAATCACCTCTGCTTTGCCCAGAGCTATAAGTGCTCATTATTCTGATTTTGATCAAAGCCTTGAAGTAACTGTTGCCACCAACTCTATGTCTGAGCTTATTACGGAAAAAGTATTTGCCAGCTCTGTTGTAACTGAAAAGAGTATTGATGATGAAAAAGAAATACAGACCACCGTTTATTCAGGTCACCAAAATTCAGCTACTGCTGCAGAGGAAAATTTGGATTTGAGTGAACTTGGGAGCACTACAAGTGAAGTCAGAACTGTAAGTCAAGAGCCGCTCAGAAAAACAGTACCAGGTACCATAAGTTCTGAAATCAAAAAAGTCACCACCATTCCTCTCTTAAGAGAGAAGAAGCTTTTTATAACTGAAGGATCAGCAGAAGAGCCAGCAGATATATTTTCAGGGGGTCCCACAAGCAAAGGGGTAAGTATTGGCTCCCCATTTGTTGATCCAGGTTCTGGAGACATAGATTTTGTCATTGAGTCTGCCACTTTGACTTCGGTTCCGTTAAGGCCTGTCACCGAAACACAGACAGCAAGGTATGAAGGAAAAGTTTACAGCACAGACGATGCTTCACAGAAGGATGCAACAACAGAATATGAAAAACATGCAAGAACAGATGAATCTGCAGTAACAGTTTTGAGTACTGGGTCAGAGAGCTTCACAGAGGGGTCTGGAGCAGCAAGTCAGATGTTCCTGGATGTGTTTAGTACAAGAAACCCAGCAGGACAAAACATGGGAACAGAACCAACCTACACAGCTCCTTCTGACATAAAATCTGGTTCTATAAAAGAGATAACATCTCACATTGCACCAGGATTTGAAACTGGTGGTTCAGAAACAGGGGAGGTCACATCATCTCCAGGATCAGTGGTCAGTAAGAACACTCATGAGGAGGTGGTGACACATGGGACTGGCAGTATAGAAACAGTAGCTGAATCTACAGAGAGCAAAGATGCAAAAGTTGGTTCTTCAACTGTCTCATTGGGCAAGATTTTCCTGATTGAGCACGGCTCTGGAGATGAATTCAAAGATGACAGCAGCACCACAAAACTTATGTCTAATGGACCTACTGAGGAAATATTTGGAGGTCATTTCTCCATCACTGACCAGGGATCTGGAGAACCAGACACATCCACTGGATCATTTGCAAAAACAGCAGTTGCCCCTACTGGGAAACCAGAAACACGGGAGAAGGATGACAGACGCATTGTCAGCACATCCCCTCTGGATCTTGCCTTCACTGCAGACCCTGATGGGCTGGTCACAAGTTCTGAACATGAGGTAACCTCCATGAGAACGGCAGGGGACATGAGAACGGAAGAGAAAACAATTGATGAGCTGAGAACTTTTTCTACGAAGATTCCTGTGATGGAGGAGATGCATTCTGGGGAAGAGAGGCCAAGTGAAATTTCACCAAAAGCTACAGAATCTTCCGAAGAAACAACAACAGACACTTTCTTAAAAGGTACAGAGACTAGCCGTGAATATCTGGGATTTTTAAATGTTCCGACTCTCAGTCCATATTTGGAAGAAAAGGAATTAGAAACTGAATCTGTTCAAAAAATACTTTTGCCGTTTAATGATGACAGAGTCACTGAGCCTGTAACGGTTGAAAGGAAATACATAAGCTCTCCTGTCACAGTTACAGAACAAGAGGAGGAGCTGGTACAAAACATTTTCCCAACAAAAGATATTCCCAGAACATTCCTGACACCTAAGGAAGAAAAACTGTCAAATAATGACCTCATTGGTGATCCACTGTTTTCGGGACAGGGGTCAGGAGATGACCTTGTTGTTCTTCCTTCTGTAGTACCATTTATTGTCAAGGAAATCGAGAGTACCTTGGGTCCTCAAACTTCTCACCCTGCAAATATGGGACCTGAACTTTCCACTGACAAGACACAAGGCTTTGAGAGAGGAAGCACTCCAGCAAATGCTGAAGTTAGTGAAGAAGTCACGAGTGCTGTAGCCGAGCTGCTGACAGAAACTGGAGACCAATTTCCCACCTCCACGTACTCCAGTCCCCCAGCTTTAGCAGAAGACAGCTCCAAGAGCTTCATCTCCAAAGAGACTGAAGAGACAATGCATTATTCTGTTGCAAATGAAGAACCTCAGGAGAAAGAAACTGACTATAGGAGAGGAGAAAATGAAACAGATAAGTCAACAGCCACTTCTAAAGCTATTTCTCAAGAGGAAAATTCACATTTTCTGATTAAAGGTGGCACAACTCCTGTGTCTGTTATACTAAACAGAACTCCCAGTCGTGAAACAGAGGAACCTCTTGTTACATCAACAACAAAAATGCCAGGCAGAGCATTACCTGAGAGCTCTGGGGAAGGATCTGGCTGGGTTGGTGTTTCAGATTCGTCTTCTCCTGATATGTTTACTCATTTCTCAATACCCACTGTATCCAAAGTAGAACTAAATGCTTCATCCAGTGTTCCTGGGCATGTTTATTCTGAACTTATGACCACAGTGGCACCAAGAGATGGGTCACAGACTGTGATCACAGGACTAGCATCTCTTTTTACAGAAGAGACAGAGGTTGTGGCAAATCCATCTGCTGTTCATCCAAAGACAGTTTCATCTGAAGAACTAACAAGTGATACCGGGATATATGAAAAAATTATTCCCATGATTGATGACAAAAGAAGTGTTATATTGAACGTCTCTGTTTATGGTGATATTACCCTGATTGAAGAACGACTGCAGACCCCACCAGAAGAAACAACAATTATAGACATGGATCACTCAAAATCAATGCCTGAGGATATAATAAGTGTGCAGACAATGCCAAATCCTGTTACACAGTCAACATATGGCTATGATGATAGCATGACAGCTGAAGGGGAGAAATATCATGCAACACCTAAGTTTTCCACAGCCAAAGACAAGACACTTGGATCTGGTGATAGTCTTCCTCTGACTACTTCCAGTCCACCAAGCAGAGAGTCAGTGACTTCTGGGCACAGAGTGGCCTCAGATGACATGGATCTTCTTGGTTCAGGGAATGACATGAATTTTGCTACAGAAACTATCACCACCACAGAACTCTCTGAACTGGGCATTTTCCTTCCCACAGTGCCATCTCCGGCAAGCCCTCAGGTGCTTCATGAGTCTAAACCTGTTGTAACAAGCACCACAGAAGACACCTTCGAACCAAGTACTTCAGCAAACAACCAAGCAGTAGCAGATCAAAGTGAAGCAATCTCTGGGTTTTCTGGGATGGGCCAAGAAGAACTGGCTGATAATCAGCCTGTCGTTCCTTCTCTCACACTGGTTGTAACAGGTGAGCCAGAAAAGGCTTTGACAACCGGCAAGCTTGATTTGAGTGTTGTCACCACACAGCCTACATCCCAGCTGATGACTGTGTCACCTACCAGGAGTGCAGGGCATCGTCCTGTGGTGTACACAAACACAAAATCAGCATCAGCGGAGTACGAGGAAACAGATCCAGTGAGTTTTTATTCTCAAACTCCTAAATCTTCAGTAACTGTTCATTTAGTAAATGGAGTATCTGAGTACCCTGAGGTCATCATTACGAGCACATCATCATCATCATCATCATCATCAAGGGATTCACGTCAGTCCAATCATTCATCAGGAGGAATATTCAAAGAGGTTAGTTCTGATATTACGGCAACATATAAACCACCCACTACTGACCTTCTTGACACAACAGAGCCTTCTCTGCTGGAACCTTCTTCTGAGCCTGTTTCAGGTAGCACAACCAGGGAAAGCAGTCCTCACTTTGCTAGGCTGGTGACAGAGGAGCCCAAGGAGACAGAAACCCCTGTAACTGATTTGGCTGGTGAGGAAGAAGCTGCTGTTTCTGGAGATTCTCCATCAGTGCATGTCTTGCCTACCGCTTTTCTGAACTTTGGAGAACGAGTGAGCGCAGATGTTCCAAAAGTCAGCACAACAAAAGCTGAAGCTTCCTCGGGGCGAGTGAATAATCCACGGCAAGAGGAAGACAGGAGTACTGAGAGACAGAACCCCTGGCTCATATCCACAACTGTTTCAGACTCACCCAACAGCATCGAAAGCGAAGGATTTAAACCTGGCCAGGAAGCAGTTACAATGCTAACCTCATCTTCCCAGCTTTTGCACGGAGGCACAGAAACACAGTCAGCTTTGTTTGGTCAGGGGGAGATCACAACCATTTCTTCTAACATTGCAGCAAACAGCACTGCCCCTGGAAACAGCCCCTACCAAAACGAGCAGTCAACACTGAGCTCTGAGGAGCCAAACACTGTTGAAGCCATAACTTCGTCATTTTCCCTTCCGGAAGTCACGAACGGATCAGATTTTGTGATTGGCACCAGTGTGGGTTCAGTTGAAGGCACAGCAGTGCAGATTCCAGGTAACTTCCCAAATGTGATCCCTGTGGTGTTGTGTGTGTTGTGATCCTTGTGAGGGTGGTGCCCTAGCTCTGGTAAGAGGTGTGACAACCAGAGCTCCGCGTGAAATGACAACGGACCTCGTCACCCTCCGGCTGAGAAATCAGTGTGGTTGGGACCCCTACAAAGTGGAGGAGGATGGGGGTACCGAAACCCAAGCCCAGTGACATTCCATCGTGGAGCTCTGGATCAGATCGGAGGTAACCAGCCAGTTCTAAAAGGCAGGAAGGTAACGTTGGCTATGATAGGGAGCTCAGCTGTAATGATTCCATTTTCCAATTTCCAACAGATAATTTTATCTGATGGCTTTTCTTGTGAGTGTGGTGATAGTACTTATTCAATTGGTTTGTAGGCAGGGTTGTTTTTAACATCTTGCAGTTGACTTAGAAAGCCACAGTGCACATTTTAGGATCAGAATTTTCTATAAAAATTAACTTCTCTTGACCTACAAGATAACTTTCCACACAAGAGAAAACCAAGACCTTGTTTTCAGCCTGTCTGTAGTTTTAACTGGTTGATACACTGTCTGTCTCTTAAAAATTACAGAACTTTTTGTTAGACATCTTTCGTCACAGTATTTTGTTTTTCATGGTTGTTATTGGGCACCATTTCATCAAATACATAGGTGATGATGGTAGTGTCACTTCATATTGTGTCTAGATACGTCTGAGGAAAGAACTGAACTGGCCTGATTTTATAGGGTTTTCTGTTATTTTTCCTCAAATAATCCATGTACCAGTCAATTTGAAGATGTTCTGGGGAAATATCCAGTCTGTAGGAGAACAAACAGACAGCAGATACACAAAAAACACCATTAAGGTACTTAATGCAGCCTTACATTTGTAATTTTCAGTGAAGCAGTCCTAAAACAGGCATCCTATTGAATGGATGGATCCAGGTCCTTTCCAAAACCTCCAAGGTGAAATCCTTAATTGCTTAATTACAATCCTAAACTTATGTACATAGGATTTTCTTCTGGAGGCTTTCAGCTAGACCTTCTGCATTCCCATGGTACTTTAAGAAGACTTTGAATGTCTAATTTCCAAGAGTAAAATATATGTTCTTACTGTTATTTTTTTTAAAATAAACTATAGTCAGATTATTTTGGGAAAACATGATCAAAAATCTCGATTTTTCTCATGGCCCTGATTTACAGAACTCTCTTACCCCTTTGGTAAGTTTTCAAAGCCAAGGCTTTATTTTTGTATCCCGGAAAGACCGTCTTCAGGATTTCTCTCTCACTGTGAGAAGCTAAATCTTTGAAATGGTTTAGTGTGTACTTGTTTGTGTGAGTGAGTGCTCCTAGGCATGGAATCAAATGCAAATACCCAGGTATCTAAACTCAGTGAAAATAAACATCACTGGAAGGTGTAAAGCTCTTCAAGGAAAAGGTATTTAAACGCTAAATCCCGTAACAACAGAGGATTTCACAGCAGGTAAGTTTTTATCTTAATGTTTAGTTCAGTTACAAATGTACTCAGTGCCTCTGTTTGTATTCTTTAAATGTATTTTTGAGAAAGGCAGGTGGGTAATATTCATGTGAGAAAAGAAATAAGACTTTGTGGGCATTGATTGATTACATATAAGCGAGTGAAAAAACAGCAGCCAGTCAGTATGTTCTGTGTACCCTGTCATTCTGCATAAACTAACCCTGTTCAAGAAAAAAGCATTTTCCATTCATTTTGCATATGTTTAACTGTTTTCAGCTATAATTAATTGTCATGTCATGCAAACTAAATCCTCAACAGAGTATCATGACTGCCAAATATAGTACAAATTGCTGTGAAAAAGTAATTTACATTGGTTCGTAGTAAATGCCATATTGTTGTTAAAGTTGAAAGTAGTGATGCCTGAAGACAAGCTTTACAGTTTTATTTTGAGTAGTTGAGTATGTTAATAGAGTTTCTGTAGCTACAGTAAAGCCTGCACCACCAATGTAGCAACGAAGAAAGATTATTTTTCTCCCAAAAATCAAAAATACACTATTCCTTCAGACCAGGGTGTCAAATTCCTTTTTTCCACTTTTTCAACAGGCCAGGATCCGTGCAAAAGCAACCCCTGCCTCAATGGTGGTACCTGCTACCCACGTGGTTCCTTCTACATCTGTACCTGCCTGCCAGGTTTCAATGGGGAGCAGTGTGAATTAGGTAAACTGATGCCATCTGTGTGCTGATTAACTCAAGTTTAAAGCTCTTGTACATAGATCTGGTGTGCTTTGGAACTGAAGGCTACATGGACATTTGGAAAAACTCCGCACTGGGGCCTTAATTAAGGACAATAAAATGGAGAGTTCCCCACCTTCTCTCCCCTTTTCTCACTCCCCGTAAAGTGCACAGGTGTGTGCACACACACAAAGGTTGAGGGAACTGTAAATGAACTGCAGGAACTGGAATTCTCAGCATTAAATTCCAAATAAAACAAAATAAACATTAATATTTGGGATAGTTCCCTGAGAGTTTCTTATAGTTATTTGAAAGGCTGGTCAAATGAAATAATCCCAAATATGGCTGGGAAGCTGAGCACTGAACACAAACTTGAAAATTTTTGCAGGAAATTTTAAATATTATCATAATCATATGCATTTTTGGTACAAATGAGTATTTTGGTAACAATTCTAGCTGAGGAACCTCTTCCAGTTGCCTGTGACATCTGTGCACCTCCTGTGATTGTAGATTTCAAGACACTCACCTGTATGGTTCAGAATAACCAATTTTTCCTTCCAGAAAACTAACCAAAGTATGATGAAATGAGTGGAACAAGTAAGACCTAGCATAAAATTTGAACAGAGCCGTATTTTAAAACAGAAGGGTTTTTTTTAAAAGCCTTCCATATGATGCAGCAATTTTTCCTAGTTGTTTGTTCATTTGTGGATATGTCCAGCTTCTCTCTTATATTTTAACGTGTGAATCACTACCAGCATTCATTTTGGACTGAGATGTTTCCAAAATCTGCATTGAAATTTAAGCTGTGATTCCTTCAGAGGAGCAGTGCTCATTGGAAAATATCATATGATCTTTATGAAGAGACGTACTAGTTTATAACCTGTTCAAAAGTAACCTGTGCTCAAAGTAATTATGTGAAATGAACTTGTGCACCAATTTAAAGGTGAAGACAAGGCATTTTAGCAACTAGAGGAGGCAGGGACAGATACTTTATTTGTCTGCTGTGCAAGACCATGAGTGCTATGATGTTTTGTCCTTATCATGATAAGATTAGACAAGAAAGAAATGAGAAATGCAAACCAATAAGAGGCGAGGGCCTGCTGCTCTGCAGACTGAAATTAGCAGTCTGTTTAATGCTACATGATAAGATTTACAATATTTGAGTTTTGTGAATATACTTGAGGTCCCTGGTGGTTAATGGGAATTTTTGTTGTGCCAGGGTCACACACACAAGTCAAATTTTCCACCAGGAGAATTCTGCTGCATGGCATTCCTCTTTCTCAGCTACACAGTGGCCACTGGGACCTTTTGCAATACTTCATTCTTCTGCTGTGAACTGGCCCCACTCACCAGCGTGACTAAGACTGAAGAGTATTTCCCTCCTGGGAGTTTGTTGGGTAATAAAACCACTTTTATTTTCTGCTGCAGATATCGACGAGTGCCAGTCCAACCCGTGTCGGAACGGAGCCACGTGCATCGATGGCCTCAACACCTTCAGCTGCCTGTGCCTGCCCAGCTACGTCGGTGCTCTCTGTGAGCAAGGTAAGGGCTGTTTCTCAACCCTGGGCACACATTCCCATCCCAACACACCTCTGGAGCAACGGGGCAAAGCCTCCCAAAAATGAGAGGGTGGAAGAAACTGACAAAAATCTGCAGGAAGTCACCAGTGGTGAGGACAGCTCTTAATTTTTGTTAGACTTCCATGACTTGTGGCTCAGCGGTTTTTCCCATCTCTCATTTTGCACAAACCCTATCCGCATGCTAACCTGACTGTAAGCCAAGTTGCCATTTCCCAGATAGAAACTGATATATTGGGGAATTTCTGTGTCAAAACAACAGCTTTCAGGTGTTGCTTTTCAGCAACAGTTTTCAGGTGTCCCCAAGCCTACTTGCCTGCGTTGGTTTGCAAATTGCTGGGAAGACACATAAGGAGGTTCTCTCATTACTGTAGTGATCCTCAATAAGTGGGAGCAGAGTTACTTTATGGCTGAGATTCTCTCTTAAAAAATAAGTGCAAAAGACATATCAGAACCCATCACCTCCAAAAAGCACTGGTGAGAGGTAGGAATAGTTTACTGAATGACACAAATTATTTATTCATCCCCTGGGGACCACAGCTTTGACAACTTCATCCCACAATTTCAAAAATTATTTGTTTTGGGATTATTGTAGGAAAAGTAGGTGCAGGATTATCATAACAAGGGGTTTGCAAAAGGCTTTCTTATTTCAACTGAAATAAGATTGACTATGCAAGAGCCTGTAGCTGTTAGAAAATTGTCTGCAAGAAATCCCACTGCATTTACAGGAAACATTTACAGTGCAAGATGCTTACTCAATATGTGGGGGGAGGAATAGGGTAGCAAAATTTGCTCTGTCAATAAAATTAATGAAGGCATTTCCGTGGGAAAAAGAAATGGTGTATTAAAGTGTGCTTGCTAAAGCTTATGAAAATATTTTTTTTCCTTTTTCTTCAGCTGAATTATTGTGGTCACAGGTGAATGGACTGAACCTTTGGATTTGTTTAATTAATATTGTGTGTTTTCATGTCTATTTCTCAGCTTCATTGAAGAGTGGTTTACAAACTTTTCCAGCTCAACCTGTAGAGATTTGTTTGTTACAGACGAAAAATCTCAGAGCTGATCAGCTCCAGCATTTTCACTGTTTAACCTTTTCAGCAGCCTGCCTAACTTTGTAACTTAGGAGGGTTTTCTGAATCTTGTCTCCCAAATCAAAAATTAGCAGTGTTTTCACAGCAAAGATATAAAGGTTCTCACTCCCCTCCTCCTCCCCTTCATTCCAGCAAATCCATAGCAGTGAGTGGCTCTGAGTACCATGGTAGCTTTAAGCTGCTTTTTATGGCCAACCTGAGAGTGTATTTTAGGTGGTTAATGGGAACATTTCCTAGTTTGTCAATCAGAACCAGAGCTGTGCTCTCTCAGCTTTGGAATTTAAATTTCCTCCACTTAAAGTCCTGCAGTGGTTTGGGACTTGGGAAAAGGTTTTAGTGCCAAATTTCCACTCCACCAGACAAAATAAAACTGTGTTGGCGATTCAGACATGGTTGTCTGGCAAGCAGGCCTTATTTCAAGGCATCAGTCCTGACCTCACTAGATTTAAAGACCAGCCAGGACGACAGAATGTGCACCTCGGTGCCACAGGAAAGGTGGAGCTCAGCACACTGAGATTATATTTCATTACTTCTTTTTTTATTTTTTTTCCCCTCCAAATATACTATTCATTTTAGAAAGCTTCAAAAAAAGTCAGGCTGAAGGGATTTCTTAGGCACAGTGCTGAGCATTCAAAATGCTGTGGGAGGGAGTGGGAGCAGGGAGAAGGCATTGCCTTTGGAAATGAAGCTCAGAGTAGGACATCACCGCATCTTCACCCATGGCACCAGTGCAGAAAAAACCACGGAGCTCAGAATTTCACTCAAATGCCCCCATGGGACTGCTGTGGACCAAGGGATCCTCGACAGGGTGTCATGCTTGGGTCAGCATGCGGAGGGAATGTGAGCAGGGGACAGCACAGCTGCATGTCAGGGCGCTCTGGCAGGTGGTGGAAGTCAAAGGAACCTTCTGGGTGATCTAATCCAGGCTGAGGCAAAGCAGTCCTGAGACTCAGGGAGCTGGAACTGGCTCCCTGACAGCCCTTCCTCTTGCCAGGTGGAAAGAGTTCAGCAATCTGAGCCCGGGAACATCTTCCTGAAGAGAGCTGAAGTTGTCTGATGTTAGAAATAGTGCAGCTGAAAGTTCCTTGAAAAGTTGCTTAGAAGTTGCTTTTATACTAAATTGTTAGCTCAGTCAAGACAGCATCGCTTCTCGTGCAGGTGAAATCAAAAGAGATCATATCCTCTTTTGTGCACCACCTGCGTATTTTCAAAGGAAAGATGCATATTCTGCTTGCTGCATTTGAACATCACCTCTTAACATTGATAAATATCCCCAAAACACTTTTTCAAAGTATGGCTGCATGCTACAGCAAATCTTGGTGTGAGTTTTATTCTGGGAGAGCTGTCAGTCTTTCCATTGTCATCCCTCTGTGAAAAGCCCCTGTGACAACTCTCAGGAAATGGCAGAAACTTGCAATTTGAACCTCAATTTTAAGGGTGTGAGCTCTTTATGAGAACTGGATGAGCACCTCTGTGGATTTTCCTCTTCCTTCCTTGGCTGGCTAGAGTTCCCTTTTCTTTTTCTTCTTTTGCTGCTCTAACTGGTGTCTACCTGCTCTCAAGGAATGTTTTGTACTTAAGGTTTGGCTCCCTTACAGCTGGACATGTGTGCAAAAATGGCACATTTGTGTTTGTAACAGGATGTGCCTCCCTGGGATAATTCAAACAGCTGTTCTCTTCCAGGTTCTGAAAACAAAACAACTGGTTTTTAGCCATCCTATCAGGAGCTGTGTTGTTTTATAACCCAAGTTCATTGTTTCAATGTCTGTGATTACTCCAATCTCATCTATTTCACTTTCTTCCCAGGGCTGGGTAGCTTGGGATTGAAGCAGTTGAGAGGGGTTCAGGGAAATGATACTTTCTGTAAACAGATGGTCTCTTACCGATGTCTATGAGCTGAAAAGGGGTTATTTTGAATATTTACTAGAGAAATGGGTTTCTTCTCAAGGTGTGTGGCCTGAGTGGCCTCCAGCATTTCCTCATTAGCTGAAGGAAGAGAGTCACAGAGAAAATCTGCAGCTGAGTAAGACTCTCATTATGGTCTAGTACCTGTGTCAGTCTTTATTTCCTTTAATCCTCTTCTGGAATTTCTTTAAAGACAAGAGACTTATTGTCAGCAGCTTATTGCAGCTATTGAAAAAGCAGAACCTATTTATGTATCAAACCTACAGTGAACTCTTTTTTTAATGCAGTGTTTAGGGATGTTGTTACACATGTACATTTGCAGTTACGGAGCACAGAAGCTGTGAGAGTAACTCCTTGCACACCTCACTGAAAACCCCTGTAAATTGTCATAAATCCTAAGGCTGGTCAGACGGGTTTTAAAACACCCCAAACGTGGTGAGCAGTGTTTCATTCTTTCCATCACATGCTGGAATAAGGTTACAGCAGTCTGTGATTGGCTCCCTGGCTAGGAACACAATGAATGTGAAGTATTGCACTCAATAAGTGCCTGCACCTACTCTGCTCACTGCGGTTGGGGCACAGAATTTACAGCCACCTGCAATTACGATCTACTGGTTCAGTAAAGGCACAAAAGGTTTATACCCATACGGAACCCTTTAACCTTTCTTGTCACCCTTTCAACTTTCTTCATTGAGTAAGGGATGTACACTGAGGACAAAGCACTGCAGAGATGAAACTGTCCCCACATTTTTACTTGCCTGGTTTGCATTTTTCATCCTCCACCACCTCAAATCTTCCTTTCCCTCTCTGTTCTTCCCTCTTCTCATCAACCTCTCCTCTTAAAAAAAAAACCCACACCCCAAAAAAGCCAGCAACAAATACCAATAGCAAAATCCCCCCCCCAAAAAACCCAGGATCTTTGACATCTCCCCCAACCCCGTACAAAAAAATCCTCTTTTTCTCCAACTAAAAACATCTTGTATTTTATAGCAACCAGTCCTGTCTTTTTGTGGGTTTTTTTGGTTTTGTTGGGTTTTTTTTAGATTTGGGATACACACAGGTGCAGAAATTACTTAACTTTTCCCTTTGTCACTGTTTGGCACATTTTTCCTTAAGAAGAGAAATTGTGTTATTTGTGATTCGTGCTCAGGCAATTATATCTCATTTTCTGAACACAGTCCTCTCAGTTTTGTGTTTTCAAGTCTCTTCGCCTCCCCAGTGTGCCTTTCAGCAGAGCTTCTCTCAAAGCCTTCACTTCTTCCCTAGCAGAGGCCAGGGCAGGTTTGATTTGAAGAGCCTGGAAATCCTCTCTGGCCATGTTTCTCTCAGCTCCTTGTAATTATCTGCCTTGTTTCCTGTGGGACAAAGAAGTCCCTGAACAAGATAAATAATAAAATCTTAAGTGCCTTCACAAGGACATAGATCTGTTAGTCAGCCTTGTGTGGTTAAACAAATGTTTTAGAAAGCCCAAGGCAGACTAAACTTTAGAAACTACCTAGATGCCAGAGATTAAAGCTGTGTCTGCAGCCTGCACATCACACCAAATACAAAGAGGGAAAAGATAAAAAACCTAACAATTTGGTTATATAGATTGCATTCCTCTTCTTCATATCTGGGATGACTCAAGGCACAAACAGTTTTCTGCAGTTCAACTTCCTGGAAATAGAAGGCAGATAATCAGTGTAAGCTTTATTTTATGCCTTTGCATTTGGTACATTTAAGTCACTACTGATGACTTTTGGGAAATTGTTTTGATATCAGGCTCCTAAGACAATGACTACATTATTAGAGTCAGAGAAATTCTGATAAGCCTCTGACGTGATGTGCTTGCCCTTTGGAATCTGTTTATGTACACGTAAAATCTTGTTTGTGCCATGGGGGATTTAAACCCTTTTAAAAAAAATAATAGACACTTCAGTGTGTCAGGATGGCCACTTCCTTCTATGAATTAAGAAACAACTCTGTGCTATGAAAAATATTTCACAGTTGTTTCTTAGGTGGTAGCAGCTCAAACCTAAGTAATCCCTCAGTTAAGGAATTTTTAGTCATCAGCCCGTGGCATATTCTGCAATATTCGGCTGTTTCTGTACTAATGCAAAAAGAGACCCTTTGGCCAAAGCACATTATTGACCGCTGACTGTACTGACTTACTGAAAATGAGAAACCCAGTTTCCAACCCAGAACACCTGCACACCTCTGGAGAGGCCAGAACAGTTGGCTTCAGACACAGTTTTGTTCGGGGCATTTATAAAACTTGGTGGGAAGTGGCAGATTCCTGCTGGGTGGTGGGGTGGGGGGAGACCAGGCCTTGTGTTTCTGTTCCTCAGCATTCTGCTACCGAGGACCCTGAGGGTGAGCCACCCATGCTGCTGAGATAGCTGTGGCTGGAACACGCTGTAATCTTGTGCTGAAATGTCCTTTATGATGCCATTGTATCTGTCACGGCTCAAGACTGTCTGTGCTTCCCCTGTTGTATCTCCCACTCCTCCCTAAAACTCTCTCTTACTGCTGGTGAGTCCTTCCCATCCTCCAGCACAGCTCAAACGCATTCAGACATCACATTTGTTTTGCTCATCTTATTAATGCTGATTTTTTTTCTGTGATTCATCCCTGCAGAAGCAAACTTGGAACTGAAACTCTGTTGTTTTTTGCCATCTATTCTGTTTACAGCTGCCTAACCTTGACAAAATAATTAATGTCAAATCCACGGGTTGTTCTTGTTCCAAGGCTTGTGTTTGTTCCTCTTTGAGCTGAAAGGATGTAGAGGCTGGTGTGAACTTCTCTCTGTGATGCATTCTTATCATCACCGTGCCTTGTGCAAACACAGACAACGTGCGATTTCATTACTTTGTACTTCAGCTTTGCAAACGTCCTGGCAAATTGATGCCTAAAGTTGACTTTGTCAAGGAAGATGATTTTTGGGGGAGGATTTGGAGGCATGAGTTCAGACAGATAATACTGCAGCTTTGCTTCTGTGGCCTGAACAATCACAATAATTTCCCTTCATAACTTTCAGTTATCAGTTTCTTCCAGACTTAAATTAGTACAGTCACTCAAAGAACCATTTGTCCTTGCAAGTAAAAAATCCTGTCCCCACGTATTCCTCTCCAATAGCATCACATGCATATTTTATCTGTAACATGGGAATGGCATCATTTTCAGTTTGATTGAGAGAAGTTTTGTCCATCCTCCAAGAAAATGGTCAAAAAACGTTCCTTCCTTAAGCAGAGGAACAATTCACCTTCACACCTTGAGAGTGTTTGCAAAGTCCTACCTAAAACTCCTGAAGACTTTCATTAAATTTGCTTTCTTCTCATGTCCATCAGAATAAGGAGTTTCAAATAGGTCCAGAAAACTCTGATGAAATATAGATTCATTGCAGTCCAACATCCAGACATTTCATTCATCCAGGGCTGTGGATGAAGATGTCCTTCTGAAAATTGCCCAGATTCAGCCCAATTCAATCAGTGGAAACCAACTGCAATTATACTCCTTAGATAAGTAATATCATTTTGCTCATGCTGAAACTGAGTAAGCAGAACTACCTGAAAGTGAGGTTCCAAGGATGAGAGTTTGATTTTGCATGCCTTGACAGACGGGTTTTTCCTTGAAGCTTTGCCCCGCAGAAAATCCATCACCGCAGATGAAATGTGCCTGGTCTTGGTACATTGACCAAACGTGACTGGTTTTGGTGTGATGACCAAACATGGCTGATTTTGGTGTGTTGACCAAACGTGTCTGGTTTGGGTGCATTAACCAAGTCATCCTGGTTTTGATGTGTTGACCAAACATTCCTGGTTTTGGTGTGTTGACCAAACATTCCTGGTTTTGGTGTGTTGACCAAACATGGCTGGTTTTGATGCATTGACCAAACGTGGCTAATTTTGGTGCGTTGACCAAACGTGGCTGGTTTTAGCCCACTGACCAAATGAGGCTGGTTTTGGCGCATTGACCAAAATCACCTGGTTTTGGTGCATTGACCAAACATGCCTGGTTTTGGGGCATTGACAGGGGTGTGATTTGTCTATTTGCTGCAGACACGGAGACCTGTGACTACGGCTGGCACAAGTTCCAGGGGCAGTGCTACAAGTACTTCGCGCACCGGCGCACGTGGGACACGGCGGAGAGGGAGTGCCGCCTGCAGGGAGCACACCTGACCAGCATCCTGTCCCACGAGGAGCAGATCTTCGTCAACCGTGCGTATCCATGGGGTCCCTCTGCCTCAGCGCCAGAGAGCAGGAAAAGGAGGGGCATGGAGATGGGGAAAGGTCTAGAGAGCAGCTGAGGGCACTTGACCTGTCCAGCTGGAGCAGACTGAGGTCAGACCTCATTGTGGTGTCCAACACCCTCATGAGCGCCATGTCTGATCTCTGCTCTCTGTGACGAGGACAGGACCCAGGCTGAGACTGTGCCAGGGAGGTTTAGGTTGGATCTCAGGGAAAGGTTGTTCCCCCAGAGGGTGCTGGGCGCTGAACAGGTTCCCCAGGGAATGGTGACACATTCCCAAATCTGTCACAGCTAGAGGAGCTTTTGGACACCACTCCTGGGGATGCACAGGGTGGGATTTTGGAGTGTCTGGACAGGGACAGGAGCTGGGCTGGGTGATCCCTGTGGGTCTCTTCCTGCTCAGGTTATTCTGTGACTCTTTAAGCAAGAGGCGTCACTGAGGGTTCAGAGCTAGTGAGATATCCTCCTCACCACCCAGCTCTTACATCTCCAAGTTAAAACATGCTTTTAGAATGTTTGAAAGGCACAGTTTGTGTTATAAATGTTTACTTCTGCACTTAATACAAGTTCCCTATCACTATTAAGTTACTATTTGTTAATTAGAAAATACTTTTTTGGAGGAGGATGAAAACAGCAGCTTTTGTTTTTGCATTGAAAAGTTTTGAAACTTTTTTTTCTGGAGGCTTAAGATTTTTTATGCACATGACATCAAACCAGTGCCACTACATATCATATTATTTAGGCATAAAGAAATAGCTCCTGTGTGTTGTATTGTAAAATTTGGGCAACACTGGTGTGACAGCCTAATCGAAACTTGAAAAATATGTTATTTTAATTGTTTTTTCTTTCCTCGCCCTCATATGCTCTCAGGTAGGAAACTCATTCTATTTGGTTTGGTAGACATCATTGGGAGTGAAGAGACAGGGCTGTTTAAAACTGCTGGATTAGAATCTCCATTTTTATAGACATCCCAAATTAAAACCAAAAGGCTGAAAAAAACCCTCTAAACGAGTTGTTAGCACGACGAGCAGAAGAATCTTAAGAACAGGATGTCTGATTCATTCCGTGCAAATTATTTCCTTTGGTGAAATCTCTTCCATTTATGGAATTTTTATTTAATTAAAATACCCTTCTGGTTCCCTAGGTATTGGCCATGACTACCAGTGGATTGGCCTCAATGACAAGATGTTTGAACGTGATTTCCGCTGGACTGATGGTAGCCCACTGGTAAGATGCCTTTGAGATTAAATCACTCACTTGTTTCTTTTTGTGGTGGCTTATCAAATTCCCACCAGCAATGAGGGAAGCTGAGTGAAAAAAAACTAAAACTGCCCAAAAACCCCATGTCACTAAATACAGACCCAAGCAAACAGCCACTAAATTCATTTCGGGATACCTAATATTTTGTGGTTTAGTTCTAAGGTCTTGTTCTTGGTTCCTGTTATTGTATGTGTGGGAACTCTGAAAGCTTTCAGGCAGAAATACTCAAAACTCAGAGTCTGTGGTAATTTGAAGGTCTCTGCTGGAGCTGGTTTGTGCTCTTGTCTTGTGCAAGGATGTGTGGCAATCCTCCTCACTCACCAGGATGCATTTTTGGGTGGTGATCTGGCACTGAAGCTCTTGCCATTGCAGGGTCTGTGGGGTGCACAGAGCAGCCTCACGAGAATTTCTGGAGCCTGTTCTGTATGGCAGCTCTGCAGCAGCCATCCTGTGTTGGTTCAGGAGGCCTGTAAACCATAATTCACCCATAAAATTTTAAGATGCTGCTGCTACCTCTTGCTGCCTTAAAACAAGAAGGAAAGTCAGCAGAAGGAGAGGGAAAACATCTCCACCCACCATCAACGAACCTAAATCAAAGAGCTGATGGACACAGGAAATGATCAAGCTCTTCCCCATTCAAAATAATTCCTTTCGTAGGAGGGACAGGTGATTTATTTGCTGTTGAGCTGAGGTCCTGTTTTTTAATTCCAGTGCTATATTGTTACTGAAATTTTCGGTTTCAAGAAATTAAGATGTTCTAGGAACGGAGTAATACCATCTGTCCAACAGATTTCTGTTTTGATTGATCTTTTTTCCACCTTATTTTTCTTTCGTTTTTAACGACTTCCTTCTGTCTCTTCCTTCGGAAACAATTTAGGTGTCTCTTGAAATCATTTATGTCCATTGCTTCAATAGATTTCCCTCCTAACTTATTCCATATGGTTTCTGGATCCCATGGTTCTGAGCAGCTGCCTCATTTGTTCCTTTTTCCCTGGCTTTTAACTCATTTCTCATACTTTCTAACGCCTCTTGTGGTTATAGTGATTTATTACGTCTCTAGTAATTAATAGGAATGATAACATAATTAAATATATGCATGAAATCTGTTTCCCTGATGATGTCCTAAAATTGCAGTGAATTTGAATACTATGCAGATAGAAAATTTGGCTCTTTTATGTATTTTCAGGTGAGAGGAATCCATGGTAGCTTTAAATGCATTAGCATCATCTGTGATCATAAAAATCAGCATTATTACACCAACGCTCAGGTTCTAACTTGAATTTCTGGGTTTAGAGCTGGCTCTTGCCTGTAGCCAAAATTTAAATAGCCTTCACGTGTTTTGTGCATCTGTAATTCAGCTTTTTCTAACCAACTCTATGCACTCTTGAAACAAATATTATCTATCCACAATTCTATTAAATACTTCTGGCATAGGGGAAAACTTGTCAAGTCTGCTGAGGATCCCTTGATATGAGTTTTCTTGGAGATACTATCAGAGAAGTGATTGTGCAGCTACAAGTGGTACACATTCATCTTTATCTTGATACTTCTTTGAATTATCTCCAATAACAGCTTGGTTTAATCCAAAAAATCATGCTTGCATGACTTTATGAGACTTTATGGATTAAAAATAAACCCCTAACTGTTCTGATGCATGGTAGACTTAAAAGAAAAAGCAAATTAACAACAACAGCAGCAAGGCGTGTTGTGGTTGACAAGTTTTAGTGATTTTTCTCTCACATGAATTTTCTTTCTGAACCAAAACAAGCCCCTAGAACTGGGAATCCTTGAACCACAGGCTCCACTACTGGAGATACAGAGCAAATGAGTACTTTGGTAGTCATTTTCCACCAACATAAGGAAACTGAAATATGCAGCACACTGACAGCAACTTTTTTGTTATATAGTATTTTATTGGCAATTTTGGGAAAAAGTATCAAATACCATTTTTCCCCCCTTTTCTTTCTTTGCCCCTGAAAGGTTTTCCAACCAATGAGTGCAATGGAAGGAAATCAGGACTTTTTTGACATTTTCGCTCCTGACAAGCTGTGTTTCTCCTGATTTTTTTTAATTGAGGCCAAGAGCCAGCCACCATTAAATATGATATTTGGGCAAAGCATGCACATGAGAATACAGAATTAAGGTTCTTACTGCGACACCAACAGTGAACTTAAAATGCTCTTGACAGCCTCTTGGCCCTAGTGAAAAAGATTGTTTAGGTGCCTAATAGTCGACTAAGTATAGTCAGCCACCTTTGATAGCTTGGAATTCTTTATGTTTAACCCCTATAGAAAATGCTGTCTGTTAACAATTTATCAAAACCAGCAACAGTCAAAGGAAAAAAAAAAGAAAAAGCCCCTCTATTCCTTTGCACATTTTTCCTGCTTCAACTGCAATTTATGTTGAACTTGCAAAAATAATGCCAGTAAGCAAATTTTGGAAAAGATGAAAAGTGATCTTATAAATTCATGCTCTGACTCTCAGAATTCCTGAAGGAAAATGTTGGTGTCTTGAATAATGAAGCGAGTACAATCAAATTCAGTGAGAAAGCAAAAAATTGTATTTCAAGCTTCTTGGTCCACATGACTTTTGTCCATATTTGCATTGAGTCTGCCTGTTTTCCGTTAAAAAAACCAACTTTTTGGGACAAGAAAAAATATCCTAAGAAGATAGAAGCAGACTCACTCATAAATCACAATATTGCAGGTTCTTCTCCTTCATAGAGAATTTGAAGAGGCTTTTTGATATGCCTCTCTGGAGTATCTGGTGCATCATTATCTGTGAGATTTTAGGGGGTTTTGGCAGGTTTCTTTCTTAACTGTAAAGTGGTTTTTAATTTAAAATTGGTTAGCAGTTTCCTGCCTTTCAGGCAAAATGGCACAGTCTTGTGCCAGGGCCTGAGTTGAGCAGATAAAGCCTCACCATCTGCTGGTGAAACACACATTTTCAGCTTGTTGTTCCCACTGCAACCCAAACACAGACTGGGCTCGGGAAGAGCAAAATTACATGAATAAATTAGTTGTGTCCGACCTCTTATGCTCTAACGTTTAATTGTCAGTTCAGGTGGTATTTTCCATAAAGAAAATGGTTTCCAAGTAACTGCTGTATCATTACTGGTTATTTTTTGCCAGACCAATTTACTTATATTTGTCTTTTTTTTGCAGTTTCATTAAAGCAAATTAAATTGGGAGCTTCTTGGCTAAAGGCAGAACATATCTTGAAAGTGCTCCTTGGCTAAGCCTAGGGCACCTTGTCCAAAAAGTAGGATAAAGTAGGCTATAATTACAGTAAACTGTGGGGTCCATTGGCTGCTCACATGCATCTCATTTGTTCTGATTTGCTATGCTGTATCTGGATGGCAGGAAGCAATGTTTCGTCATCTACATCGTGTTCCTGCTCTCTTTTTTTGATTACTTCTATTTTTTTTTCCCCTGTTCTTGAAAGAAAGAATTTTTCAGTGGTTCTGGTTGGGAGAGGTGAATTCATGTTCTGGAGCTGATGAGCCACACAAAAAATCAATTTGGCAACATCAATCCTTTCCTTTTTATAGGAAGGCAAAGGAGTTGTTGGCAGATGTGTTGGGGCAACATAAAAAGTGGATGTCCTTTCAGGAAACCCAGACCTTCACAGGTGGGGCAAGTTCAGTGAGGGTTGCAGGTGACTGGGAGCGGCATCCGAGGTTATGTGGACCAGCAGGAAGCTGCAAACTTTGGCAAATCTGCCAGAATCCCTGATTTCAGATAATTTGTCTCAAAGGTGGAGGTGATGAGAGCAGGTCCTGAAGTGTGTTCAGAGAGCTCGCAGCGCCCCAGCTCTTTTAGAGCTTTGTTATTCATTACTTCCTGAAAGTCAAGCCAATTTCTGCTCAAGACGTTTCAGGTGTGATTACACTGATAGATTCAAGAGGCAGGAGAGAATAATATAGTATTTTTTAGAGCATGTTTTGCTAGCTCTGCTTTTCTTCTGTTCAGGGTAGTTACAGGGCTGTTCTGTTGTCTTTTGGTGTGGGAGAACATTAGTTTCCCTCTGATTTATATTCTACAGTGGAATGAAAATGGCTATATGAAGTCTTTGTTTACATTTAGACAATTACAGAATCTAAATTATTCTGGCACTTTGCTGTAGACTTTTCTCCCAGCATTTCTCTAACAGAGAACCACTCTTTTAAGTATGTATCAAGGACAATCTTCATCCCACAATTATCATAAAAAGCTCCAAGCAGTAAAAACAAACACATTTGGGAAAAAACACAGAAGAAAGCAAGGCCCAAACACTCACACAACTGTGTGTGCAGAGAAATTTGCCTACTTGGATCTTTTTATACTTTAAATGTGATGCAATACAAGCTACAGAACTTACATTATCATTGGAGGCATTTAATAATTGATCAAAGGGAGAGAGTACACAGTGGGACACTTGAAAATATGCCAGCGAAATCGAATTTAAATAATTCACTTAGCTCTGTGAATGGTTACTTTTTTACAGCTGTAAAGCACACCCATCCAAACAGAAAAAAAAAAAAAAAATCTGGTGTTGCTTTTGGCAGCTCCCGCTTTGTGTTTGGACTGGTGGCGTTTCCCTGCTAAGGACCTGAGGCAGAGAAGGAGCCCCTTGCAGCTATTCTTGCTATGGATTAAGCACATCCAGCTACTTGGGGTTGTGCGCAGGGCCCCCCGCCCCACAAGGGGGTCCTTCACATCTCTTGGAAAGTGCTGTTGATAATTAGTGCTTTGTAGGGCGGTGAGCTCAGTCCCATTACATAAGATTAGTGCTGTAATAAGGAGCTGGCCAGTGTCTGTGGCCAGATTGTCTGTCACCCGCAGAATACTGCCAGCCAGGAAAGGAATGGGGCACATTGCCACTTTTAAAGCTGTCCAGAGACCCTGCCTTAGTTTTCCTCCCCTTTCCACCCCTTCTGGTGTTTATGCTTTGTGTTCTGCAAAGCTGGTTCCTCAGGTTGTCAGTGTTAGTTAGCTACATTTTAAAAAAAAAAAAATTAAAAAATTTTTTAAAAAAGAAAGAAAACAAACCAGAAACTTAATTCTGGCAAAAACAAAGCCCTCTCTTTTCCTTCCTTTATTGGTCGGTGAATCAGAAGGCTTTAACTTGAGCAAATCTGTAACTGCACCCCTCTCAGAAAGAGTAACTTCATTGAACACACACCAAAAAAAAAAAATCCTTCAAAAGGCATGGAGTATTGTAGGGAAGGAGCCTGCCTCTGAGGGTTAAGTAAAGCAAACAAACTAAAAAAGTGCTGTAGTCAGCTGCAAACAAAAAGCTCATTGTGCCCACGTCCCACAGGATGCTTGGAGAAGGAGATTTTAAACCTACCAAATGTTTGGGTTCTGTGCTGCAGTCAGTCATTACGGCCTCTTTTTAAGATGCTCATTTGACCCGCGTTTAAATGGAGGAGAACTATATAATGTTATTAATGACAGGTATATTTTTGGTTCAGGATGTCGTAGGCAGTGAGAAGGGCCTCTTGGACAAAGTGGGCTTTTGTCTTGTTTTTACCAGGGGGGTCAACAGTTACTTCAGAGACTTATTACTGCTGAGCTGAAATTGCCTGTTACTCTGGGCTAAAATTCTTGGACAGTTTCAAACCTGCAGTAATTGCTGACAAAGTGCAGGATTTTCCTTTTTTTTTTTTTT